>JAQIUQ010007051.1:0-154878 GCA_030378365.1 Hybognathus amarus | reverse complement strand
AATGCACTGTGAACTATCATGAACAAACAATGAACAGCTAGATTTGTATAAACTAACGTTAACAAATCATTAGTTCATGTTAGTTAATGCATGAACTAATGTTTAATAAATGAACCTTATTGTAAAGTGTTACCATTATTTCCCTCTCTTGCTGTTCTGTGAACATAGGATGCATTCCCCTTGTTGTTCCCGACCCTCAATCCTATGTAAAGAAAAAAAACAGTACACAATAGTAAGGTAATTTCACAGGAAAAGGTAACAGAAGTTCTAACAGTGCATATGAGATAGTTCTCAATGCAGAACATGAAATCCACAGGGAGGAGTCGATCACCTAAACCTACCCAACTCCGCCCACTGATTCCTAAACCCACCCTAATCCCTAAACCCAACCCTAATCCTACCCATCTCCACCCCTTGGATCGAGATCCTACTCCTCCCTGTGAATCTCATGTACTGCATTGAGGTACTACTGTACACAAAAATTAATCCGCTTTATCTAATCAATAAAATTGTGGCAACAGATTACAAGCAATATTATTAATTGCATTTAACATATTAGAATTGAGTAATAATTCATTATCAAACAATCCTTAAAAGTTAACCGTTTAAAATGAGTAAAGTTTACACCCTAAAATTTAACACAAATATCTGAATAACAGACAGACGTAAAAGATTAATTAAGAACTTATTTTATATTGCCAACATTGAAGACACCTGATGTTAACAAGCAGAATCACTGAAGGAGAAAACCATAATTTTAAAACAATCCTAAAACAAACGCTGCCCGAATGAAACTCATGATGTCCAAAACGGTTACTTTTCAGGAAGTGAAAAAAAACACGTTATTTCAAAAGCAGCTGAACGTAGCGTTGTCATGCTTGGCACATACATCTTCAAATGTAACCATATTATCTGCCAGTGTCACTGATATAATCCACATTTGACCCAAAATCGAGTTTAAATGGAAATACGTGTATATTGTATAGTAACGTGGTCGATACGCATTCTTCCGATCAGTTAATTCGAATGACCAAAATCACGTTTCATATTGACAAATGCATAGGCTACGCTCAGTTTATCAAATACGCTCAGTTTATTAAATGTCTCTTGCAAACTATGAAGAGAAAATGAATCAATACACTGACATGGCGATGCTAGACTGATACTTTATTTACACAATACCGTTGGATATGAGCTGCATTTTATTACAGATGAGCTGCATTTTATTGATCATCAGCTAATTTCAAAATCAAAGACATACATCAATAAGAGAGAGTGGCAACAAGGTAAGATCATTTTCGTTTCTTTACTTGAAGATGATTGTGAAGATGATTAAGCGTCTGTGACTTACTTTCACTTTTATTTGCGATGTTTGCACGTTGGCTTGATGAATATACGATCAACTGCGGTGATGCGTGTCGCAGTAGCGCCGTCATATCTGACTATAACATGTCATATAGCCTATATAACACTCTATATGTCACTCGTTTTTTTAGCATTTTTGGGAAGAGTAAAATATAACGTTACATGCATGGTTTCAACAACCAGATTGCGTTTACCTTGTAAAGATCCTAACACAATGCGAGCCAGACTACCTCCAGATGGTCAGACACGATCGCGATCACTATCCGATACACAATCATTTCATACCTTGCATTACACATGCCCTTTGCATCTATCCGGATGAACTCATCTGGATACAGATCGCATTTTAATACCAGGTGTAGGGGTCTCAGAGACGAGACCGGCGAGAAACCTCACGAGACCGGCGAGATGCCTCCACAGGGCGGGGAGATACCATACTGTCTATGGGAGATACGCTGCGTGATTGACAGCTTCCGACAGAAAATGGAAATACGTGGAAGTCAGATGACATGATTCACAACTTTTCATTGGTCATTTAGATAATGTGAAGCATGATATAAGAACCTGAATCGGCTCAAAATCGGCAAAATGGACATAGCGGTTTTCATCAGACTGCGACAAAACACAGATCACCATAATGGTGACTTCAATTTATGTTTTTTTGGTTGTTGTTGTAAGTTTTACTCATTTTAAACGGTTAACTTTTAAGAAATTAATTTGATTAATTATTACTCAACTCAAATTTGTTAAATTTAATTAATAATATTGCTTGTAATCCATTGCCACAATTTTTTAAATTAAATAAAAGCGTATTCATTTTTACAGTGTAGAATACAGTAATTTCACAGGAAAAGGTAACAGAAGTGCTAATAGTGCATAGAATACCAACGTGTCTCTATCCTTTAGCGTCATATAGAACGTTATATCACAAAAAACGGCTGCTTAGACCACGCGCATGGTCCCCTTATGCTGATTTTTATATAACACGCGCTGTGATGGCTCAGGTTTAGGTGAGGGTAGGGAGCGGTAGCTCTCATATTACGCTGAAGCGATTCATGACGCCTCGAGTCCGCGTGTTGTATAAACGATAAAAGGGAACCATGTGCGTGAGTATAGACGCCGAGTTTTGTCATAAAGCGCTTTATGTGACGCTGGAAGGATGAGAGACGGGGTCAGGGAAGTACAGTACTAGAACTGAGCAGTTACTGAAACCGTGCAGATGTTTTTGCTATGATGGTATTTTCCAGTACCTATTTTCCAGTTCGAATATGTCTCTCACCACACTTGCCACTCTATACTATATAGGCTCTGCTTCGCCAGTCCAGCCTCCCTTGTCAGCGTCAGGCCGTGAGTTGTCACTGAGGATCAACCAGTATTGCTGGATCTAATCTGTCGGATCGGTCCCAATCTTGAGCACCTTCTTGTCTTTCTCTTCCTTTTCCTCCCCTTCTCCTCCTCTCCTCTCTTCTTCCTCCCCTCCTCCTTCAATGGTACAATAAATTCAGTCCCAATGTATTCTCTCCCTCCAAATTAAGGGTTTGTTTACATTTTTAACTAAAAAATGGAAAACGTACTTGGTTTTCTTTAAAGTTTTTTGCTGAACCTATATAAACCATGAGATAAAATTGAAGACATTTTCAGATAGTGTTATTCACATTTTCTCTCCTTCAATTTGCTTTCATTACAGCAGCAAGTTTTTTTCTCTACCTTTTAAATGCATTCTAATATATGAATGTATATTTAATATATGACGTTATAACTCTTAACCTTCAGCAGTGAAGTAAATTGTCTCAATTCTCTTGCAACAATCTCATTATATTGTACGATTGGCTGTTCACTGCGTATGTCACACTCTTTCACTGCGGGTGCAGTGGACCTCCAGAGCCTCATCTAAACCAGGTTACAATTGTTTGGTTTTGTCAACTCTCAAACTCAGAGTTTGTTCTGATGACTTCGTGTAACAGGTCACGTAATGTATACATTACAATGCAAAATCCCGAAGATAAGGGCGACCAAAAACACTTGAAATAATCATGATGCCTGACTAGCAGAAACATTGTTTTATTTCACAGAGGCAATTCCTCCTTGCTGTCCCTCTCCTGCCTCAGAAACAGCACATTAAAGTAGGAGGACATTAGATACAGTAATTGTGTTCAGCTTTCTATTTGCTGAGACAGTGTAAAGTGAATGTTCCTACAGATCATATCAATGATGCATTGCTAAAGATGTCACAGACATAGAGCTCAGTGTCAGTGATCCCAAGAGAATGAACATTCAGGAATTCCTCTCCATGTCTTTCATGTCTCTCTTCTTAATTTTCTGGTTTCAAAATGAAATACCAAATTAGATTTTTTTGTCTATTTGCTATTCTCCCTAATCAACATGCATATCTCTCTTTGACTATTGGGACACTAATGCATCTTCGAAGCAGAATATGTGAGCTTGGATTGAAAGATGATGAATGTCAAATCATCCTGAAGCAAGCAAATGCCATGAAATTACAAACATGACAAATGAAAACAAGTGAGAAAGGATGAGTGTGGTGTTGATGCTGATAATGCATGGATGTGAATGCTAATGATGGGATGAGGTAAATAGATCAGTTTGTTCCACTCTGTCAGGGTATCGACCGACATCATGATGCCATGTATTTATTAAAATCATGTTTGTCTGAAGTGCTGTTTTGCTGTCAACAAACAGCTAGTACCAACAAGAGTGACTGATAAAATAGTAAAAACAAATAATGTCAAAAGCATTTTATTATTGTCTTATATATAGTGTTATATTATTATTATTATTATTATTATTATAAAACAATGACAAAATAAAAACCTTACCTAACAACAATTGTTGTTTTTATTACAAAGTCATACATTTTCATAGCGGCGACGTCATTTGTTTGCCTCGGGCGAACGTCATATGACGCGCTTGCTTGCGGGAAAGGCGTATTCCAGAGCCTAGCGCATTTTCATCAAAATCTCTACATCAAATAAGATTTCATTAGTAATTTTTACATACGTGTTTTTAAAAGACCTCTGCAGACAATTTAAAGTATTAATTCAAAAATAAATTCAACCTGCATGTTGCTCCTTAACTCATATAAACTTAAATTACATTAAACATGTAATGTCCTTCCGATATGTAGCTATCCTTTTTTTTTGCATGGTTCCAGTTGCAGTCTCTTTTTTCTGTAGCCATTTTGAAGTCTTTTACATTTTACAGCGGGTGAATCTGTTGTCACTGGTGATTGTTGCTTTGAACCTTTCTGGTATCCGCCATCAAACTAAGTTTAATTAAATCAAGTGCTGTGAGACAAGGCTATAAATCCACCTCCAAAATCCTATACCGCTATAGCCGACTAGCCGAGACTCCTTCTTTATCTGTAAAGATGTGACGTAATGATGCAACTACATGCTCGAATCTCCCGCTGAAATCCACCAGTACCACTGGAATTAAAAACATTATTACAAGCTTACGCGCTTCAATTCGAGCTAAGGCAAGCAGAGAGTTTTGAACACTGGCGGGTTATCTATTTTCTCAAATATTACATTTAGATTTATTCATTTAGCTGACGCTTTTATCCAAAGTGACTTACAATTGTTATATATGTCAGAGGTTCCATGCCTCTGGAGCACTGGGTTAAGTGTCTTGCTCAGGGACACATTGGTGTCTCACAATGGATTTGAACCCGGGTCTCTTAAACCAACGCATTCTCATCCTTTATCGTCATATAGAACGCTTTATGACAAAACAACGCTATACTACGCACATGGCATCCGTTATCGTTAATATAACACACGCTGTGATGGTTAGGTTTAGGTGTGGGGTAGGGTAGGGTAGTCTCATATTACGCTAAAGGATTTATTGGATTTATTACGCCTTGGGTTCCCGTGTTATATTAACGATAAAGTTTGCCATGTACGTAGTATAGCAGCGCCGATTTTGCATATAGCGTTCTATATGACGATAAAGGTTGAGAACGGGCTCCTCAAACTAAAGGCATGTGTATTATTCCTGTGCCATCACCACCCCATGTGTATTTCAATATGTAATACAACTATGTATTTTGGATAATTTTTAAACCATAAAAAAGCTACGGACTGCAGCTTTAAAAAATGGCTTGCAATTACCCGGGTTATTAATTCTTACTGTAGGTATGCAGTGGTTTATATGTGGTTTCCTTGTTGTATGTTTGTTTTTATTATTTATTTATTTATTTTATTATTGATGTAAAGCACTTTGGGCAACCTTGGTTGTGTTGAAATGTGCTTTATAAATAAAAGAAGAAGAACTTGAAGAAGAAACAACTTGCAATGTATTTTTAAAAAATCCTGTTAAAGGGGCACTTGGCAACTCTAGTCATTTCTTCGCTGTATTTACTTTTGTTGTCGAAAGTTTTCTCATCTAGCTCCCCTACAGTGGTGTGGTGTATAATTTTCACAACACAGTCATACAAAAAAAAATAAAAAATAATAAAAACCTCACTAACGGGATCTAACACTGCTCATGTGCATTTGTTATTATCTGAGCCGGCAACTTTATCATGTGGAGCTATGTCTACCGAGTGGGTAATACATCATACACAGTATCATAGAATTATGTCAAATTGCCATAAAGCAGTTTGTGTTTCTTGTTCGTTTGCTTCTTATGAGACTTCTATTTCCAACTTACTGGGACGTTTAGTCCTCATGTTGCAAGGTTGGTTTTCGGCCTGGGATCGCTACCATTCTCACCGGAACACGTCATTGAACCATTCAAATGATTTCTAAATGGTTTTTAAGTTGAAATAGTTGCCAAGAGTCCCTTTAAATCCAAAGGACAAACTTTAATTACACAGTGTTATCTGGTTATATTTCACATTAAACAACTGAATCATTGTGGCACTTACATTTATGGAAGCAAAATAACTAAGATTTGGGCCCAAAAGTACAAGGACACCTGCTGAGACAGGAGTTCAACAGCCTAAATGCTGTACAGCCTTACAAATAATGAAATAAATGAAGCGGAACGTTAACCAAAAATCTGCATATTGTCAGATTCACAAAGCTGAAAGGACCTTCATTCACAAACCATGTATCCAAGGCCAGCACAAAGACGCATAAACTGGTGTAAGGTGTAATGCTCAACATCAGAGATTTCTGGATGCCTGGTTCAAGCGATATTTTCTGCCAGAAGGCAGCAGCTGGAGAGGCACACGCATGGTGTGCCACCCCTTGGCAGGCTTTTCATCCGTCATGGTGCAAGGGAACAGGGAGAATGCTCCTGCTGGATATCGTGCCAGGCACTCTCTCCCAATGGTGCCTGGCAATGGCGCTTCCTCTTGAAGTCTCAGATTAGCAGCTCCCCCAAATTGTCACTGTGATGAGACGGAGGCTGTGTGGAACATTGTGTGGATTGATGTCCTGTTCAAGAATCAGCCTGATGCCAGGAGCCGAGCCAAGCAAAAGCTCTGGCTCCAGCTTTAGAGGCACTTTATTTTGCTCACAACATTCAAGTGATTTGCAGGACACTGAAGGAATTCATTTCAATTGTACTACATTTCATAAGCACTACACACTACTTACAGAAACCTCAAGTAGGTTCAAAATCAAGACCAAAAAGTGTTCTCTTTGAAATTCGGAAATTGCTGAAATTCAGTCATTTAATGAGTACAAGTGGATACTTAATGTAAACGTACTACCCCTAGAAGAATTTTATATATTATCATTATCTTTTTTTCTGACAGGTTTCTAAATGCTATTACCACTTTAAGACTTTCCGTTGTTGCACTTTATATTACAGGACATGCACTGATGTGTACATTACAGCATTCTTACCTAAAAAAATAATAAAAATAAATACTGTGTAATATAAGGCAACTACACGGGTTAAGGCTAGGTTTAGGGTTTTTACGTAATTATTACACAGTTATTATAACTATACTGGTCCTGTATCGTTAACTATAACAGTACTTTAAAATATAAGATACAGTTTACCCTAAAATGAAAATTAAGTAATTATTTATTCACCATGCTGTTCTAAGCCCATATGCCCTTTTTTTCTTTAAGGTCCACAAAAGGTCAATGCCCAAGTTGCACTCGTCCATAATGAATGGGAGTGAATTAGCAACTGGGCATCAAGCTTTTTAAGCAAAATATGGGCTCTTATAGCTCTACGACACTTTAGTGCCATGTCCAACGCTGCCCTCCATCCTTTCACGTCATATAGAACGCTATGCCTGACAACGCCAGTACACTTACATGGCACACCCGTCACGTCTAATATAACACGCGCTGTGAGGGCTAAAGTCTAGGTGTGGGGTAGGGTACTGCGTCTCATATCATGCTGAAAGGATTTATAGCGCCCGTTGGGATTCACGGTGTTATGCAAACGAATAAAGGGATATCATGTGCCTAGTATAGCGCCGTTTTGTCATAAAGTGCTTTATGTGACGCTAAAGGATGAGAACGGGCTCAAATATCTTGAGAGAATTGTCAAACAATTAAAAAAAAAAAATCACATTTTCTAAATCCAAGATAGCAAAGCATTTATGCCTTTTATCAACTGAGTAATTTAGAAACCATTTTCACTGAACAAGTCATCAAGAAATGCAACTTGAATCTCTGTTTCACATGGAGCAAAGCTTTTCAGTTCTATGTGAAGATGCCGAGCTTCGGGGCCTGAGCTCCTCTCAGATGGTCTAGAAGAAAGTGGAAATGTCTGTTGTGGTCAAATTAATCCAAGTTTCAGCTTGTATTTTGGGAGAAATTGGAATCGGAGTGCTCAGTCCCAAAGACAAAAGGAACCAACCAAACTCTCTCCAGCGATAGGTGCAAAAGTAAACATCTGTCCTGGTGTTGAGGTGCATCATTGCAAACAGTATGGTATGGGTAACTTGCATTATTGTGAAGGTAGGCTACCGTTGACATGGAGGCATACATTTGGATTGTACAGAGACATAAACTGCCATCAAGATGACATCTTTTCTGGGAAGCAAGACAATGCCAGGCCTCATTCTGCACTTATTGGTTTCTAGACACTCTTCACCATAGAAGGGACATGCCTGCCTGTTTACTGCAGTCCATATATTAGTATATATGGACTGCAGTATATTAGTAACAATTACAGTAGTATCCTCCAACTCCTAAATGATTAAAAAGTGTAATTAAAAGGAAAGGTAATGTAACATAGTGGTAAACATGTCTTTGTCCCATCTTTTTTTGGGTGTGTTGCAGCCATCAAAATCAAAATGTGTTAATATTTACAAAATACAATTATTAATGACTATAACAACAATTAATGATAAGTCATTAATTACAATTAATGACTAAGACAGCTGAGACACTCTTTCTTTTTATGTGAGCATTGTAAAGTGTTCATAATGATACACGTTTATTTCCCAGGAAAGATACATAAGTGAGGAACACATTCAAATGAGAAACCCTGCAACCCAACCTGGTATTTGTCTTCCATTTGCACACCAAAGTATTGGTGAGAATGGTTTTGTAGTTTCAATAGACATGATGATTGCTATACTATACAAACTGTATATTATATAACCCTACCCATAAACCCAGTCACTACAAAAAACTTTCTTCAATTTTTAGATCTCTGATTTATAAGCTGTTTTCTCAAGTGGATAATTTTGACAACATCATTTTTGCAATGTGGTATGGTCTGTGAAAACAGATTAAATAATCCATGTTTAGTCGTGTATATTGCACCCATATACACTCACCTAAAGGATTTTTAGGAACACTAAACTAATCTCTGTTTGACCCCCTTTCGCCTCCATAACTGGCTTAATTCTACGCGTATTGATTCAACAAGGTGCTGAAAGCATTCTTTAGAAATGTTGGGCCATACTGACAGTATAGCATCTTGCAGTTGATGGAGATTTGTGGGATGCACATCCAGGGCACGAAGGTCCCGTCCACCACATCCAAAGATGATCTATAGGGTTGAGATCTGGTGACTGTGGGGGCCATTTTAGTACAGTGAACTCAATGTCATGTTTAAGAAACCAATTTGCAATGATTAGCTTTGTGACATGGTGCATTATCCTGCTGGAAGTAGCCAGCAGAGTATGTGTACATGGTGGCCATAAAGGGATGGACGTGGTCAGAAAAAATACTCAGATAAGCTGTGACATTTAAATGATGCCCAATTGGCACTAAGGGGCAATTAATTGTGCTAAGAAACATCCCCACGCCATTACACCACCACCACTAGCCTGCACAGTGATAACAAGGCATGATGGATTCATGTTCTCATTCTGTTTATACCAAATTCTGACTCCAGTTTCCAGTCTTCAACTGTCCAATTCTGGTGAGCTCTTGCAAATTGTAGCCTCTTTTTCCTATTTGCAGTGGAGATGAGTGGTGCCCGGTGGGGTCTTCTACTGTTGAAGCCCATCCGCCTCAAGGTTGTGCGTGTTGTGGCTTCACAAATGCTTTGCTGCATACCTCGATTGTAACCAATGGTTATTTCAGTCAAAGTTGCTCTTCTATCAGCTTGAATTAGTTCGGCCCATTCTCCTCTGACCTCAAGCATCAACAAGGCATTTTCGCCCACAGGACTGCCGCATACTGGATGTTTCTCCATTCACACAATTCTTTGTAAACCCTAGAAATGGCTGTGTGTGAAAATCCCAGTAGCTGAGCAGATTGTGAAATACTCAGACCGGCCCATCTGGCACCAACAATCATGCCTTGCTCAAAATTGCTTAAATCACCTTTCTTTCCCATTCTGACATTCAGTTTGGAGTTTAGGAGATTGTCTTGACCAAGACCACACCCCTAAATGCATTGAAGCAACTGCCATGTGATTGGTTGATTAGATAATCACACTAATGAGAAACTGAACATGTGTTCACAATAATCATTTAGGTGAGAGTATATCTTAACGTAATCTCATTGCAATTATTTAAAATACTGGCCAGTTGTTGGCTAATTTCAATGAATTTGTACAATCTTAATTATGTGTTTTCATACAGTCTGTTTATGCCCCAGTGATGGGTATGTTTAGGGGTAGGGTTAAAGGATTAGTTCACTTTAAAATAAAAATAAAAAAATAGCCCATGGTTTACTCACCCTCAAGCGATCCTAGGTGTATATGGCTTTCTAAAATATATGAATATTTAAAACTTTATAAAGTAAAATAACTAGCTTCCGGACAAACGGACATACAGATTTCACTCGAGTGTAAAGCACAACTTATGCGAGTAATGCGACATACTGTTGATGTTTACGCTACGCCATGACCCACTACACTACTTTCTGACATCATTAATTTCTTAAAGATGCACATTAGGTGCAAGTAGACTGTGTGTGGCCTTTTTGCTGGAAAATAGAATTTTACATTGTATCATATGACATTTTTTTTTTTTTTTTACACAAACTCATTGCTACCACAGAAACCGAAAATTCTCGGGCCAGCAGCATGTGTCCAAATGTTTTATCTTAAACGTTCTATTTAATCAGAAATGATCTTAAAACAGGGCTTTAAGTGTAAAATACCGAACTGGTCCTTTAATATAACTCCGATTGTATTTGTCCAAGTCCAACGCATTCTCATCCTTTAGCGTCATATGTGACGCTATATGCAAAAACGACGCTATACTACGCACATGGCACCCGTTATCCGTTAATACAAACACGTGCTGTGATGGTTAGGTGTGGGGTAGGGTAGTCTCATATTACGCTAAAGGATTTATGACGCCTTGGGTTCGCGTGTTATGTTAAAATCGATAAAGGGTGCCATGTGCGTAGTATAGCGCCGTTTCTAGCACCTACGGCTTGAGTATCATGGGCTAATTTTAATTTAATTTTAATTTTAATTATTTATTTATTTATTTTTTCAAATTTGGAATTTTAATTTTCACTTTTTTTTATTTGGACATTCATGTTTTTTTGAGCCCGCTCTCATCCTTTAACGTCACATAAAACGCTATATGACAAAACGGCGCTATACAATGCACATGGCACCCTTTATCGTTAATATAACACGCAAACCCAAGACGTTATAAATCCTTAAGCGTGAATATGACACGCAGACCCTACCCCACACCTAAACTTAGCCCTCACAGGACGTGTTATATTAACGAGAACGGGTGCCATGTGCTTAGTATAACGCCGTTTTGTCACATAACGTTCTATATGACGCTAAAGGATGAGAATGCGTTGGTTTTTTTCAATAAACGTTCTTGTACATTTTTGTACAGTTCATAAATAAATTATATAAATTATATAAATCATAAATGTTACTTTGTACAATCTTCTTGAGTGAAATAAAGCTATTAAATTAAATTCAATTTCTAAAATGAAAATATGAAAGAAAATAAGAGAGTATGTGTGTGCACTGGCAGGGCAGATTTGTAAAAGCAATGACCTCGCTGGAGCCAAGGACTCTGGTCCACCTCCTGGAGTAAGATGGATTCAGCAGCCTAGAATGGGCCCTGGATTATCTCTGCTGAACAGCAGCGGATGAGAAAGAAAGGATACAGGGCTCTCCCGCTTCTCAGGGAGGTTGAAAAATGAGTGAGCAAGATACTATTTCTCCTTTTAATTCGCAAGGGGTGGCCTGGCTCGGCCTGCAGAGCCGGCAGTGATCAACTTCTTTTGAGTTTGAACGTGACAGAGTGACCTGCCCCCACCCACGTTGTTACACACGTAAACACACACACACAGTTATCTATCCGCTAGCCAACTTCCTATCCAGCTCCAGCTCCATGCAACCTTAAGCCCTCTGTTTGGAAGCGAACAAGTGTGAGATGTTGCTACCTTTCTCAGCTGCGCGTTTATTTTGGATAAGAAGTGTTGAAGAAAAGTGTCTGAAGAAGATGAAAGCACACAGTCACGCAGCTCGGGCATATGTTCGGTGTTATGATTTATGAAATGGAAGCACTTCATACCCAGTTGAACATGCTGTGAGCTGGATAGAGGTGACATTTTTTTGCTAACATTGTTTAGAAAGCACATTTATTTGTATTTGTTTTGTTTTGTTTTTTTGTTTTGGTCACTGAGGTAGATTTACTAAAAATTAAATGCAATAATGGAATTGCAAATTTGCAATTTGGAATTCCATAGCTTACGAATCATTTCTGAGTTCTTGTTTTATGGATAATACTGCAGACTATACTGCAATGAGGTGTACTTTACTAACCGTACAGCATCCATTTCCGTCTTCTTCATCTGTGGAGCAAAAATATATACCTTTACGTCTCACTAGCAAAATAATGATTCCATGGATTCCAATTTAAACTATACTCCATTTGCCGAACAACGAATAAATTGGACCTTTAAATGGATCCTTAGTTTGTAACTTTATTTTTTACGATGCAAACTTTTTGTGTGTTCTATGTCCACCATAGTTTGGGCGGACACATCTTAACAAAGCTTTGTTGTTTTCACGAAAACCTGTGGAAAGATGTTGAGATGAAAACTGTGAATTGGACATTCCTTTCTCCTTCTTTGTCTTAACTCTCTTGTCATCCCAATCAGGATTATCAGACACACAAAACTCACTTCCCTCTTAGCTCAAAATACAAACTTCCTAATTCGTTTGCAATAACTTATTTATCTCACTTTATTGCACTAGATAATTGTCCATCCTGACCATGTACACGATCCATCACAGCAAATAACCCTGTAATTGCATTATTCCAGTGTTAGAAACTAATTGCCAGGAAATACAACAACAACAAAAAACTCAATCTGACAAAATTTGAAAAAGAAGAAAAAAAAAAGATTAAGTTCAAGTTTGTTAGTTTGTTACCTTTTGTTAGTTTCAGCTGCCAAGTTGTCATAAAAAAATCAAAGCAATTAATGGTCTAACCAATCTGTTTGTGACATTATTTGTCTCAGTGAATTAACTCTAACAAGATCATAAATGTCTATTTAAATTCCTTAATGTTATTTACAATACGATTTGGATCAGAAAGCAGTCTGTGATTCAGTTATGCTGTTGTGTTTTCTTGGCTGTGGGGTTGTGTTTCTTTTATTGGTGGGGTGCGAGGGGATTGGGAAGGTGTGGATAAGGAATCTGTTTCCAAGACCGCTGCAGTACTCAAACATCAGTGCAGAGGAAATCAGCTCCTATTTTACAACATCAGACTGAATTGACAGTTACACTTTATTTTAAAAGGGTCACAAATCAAGAAATCGAATTTCCCTTGATCCTTTGACATATACAAGGTCATTGTACTACAAATAGAAGTCAGAAGGTTTCTTAGTACAAAAACAGCTTTTATTGAAACCAGGCTGCCCAAACAACTTGTTTTGGATTTGACTATTGGGGTACATCCTCCCTGTAGCCAGTAATAACAAAATAACAAAATGATATAAGAAAGCTCTTTTAAAAAAGAAATAACAATAGTATTTTAATGCTATGGGTAAAACTATTTAATAATACTTTATTCCCTCTAAAGTAGACTTTTATCTATGTAATGATGTGTAAATGGTTAGATATTACACCACGATTTTAACCCCACCCATTAAACTTTCATCCCGACCCATTCCATAACGTCTAAAAAATATATGTTTCGAAATGGACTCCCTGACATTTCAAACTTTTAATGTTTGGAGTCATTCCTATAGTTCAAGTTCACTTCTTTTCTTTTTATTTCTGTTCTTTTCTAGAATTATTGTTTAGTCTGGGGCCATGGCAGCTGATTTCAGGCATTATAAAGTACAGGAGCTGCTAAAAATGGTCTAATTTTTGGGAACAGCACCAGCTTTGTGTGCAACTAAGGAGCCATCTTCTGTAATCACTCTGACATTTCACATTCCATATTTGTTGCGCAGGGTTTTTCTACACTTTGAAGGTCACTACTAAATTATCTTAAAGCATGCAAATTGGACTGTCCCTTCCTCTGATTTTAAAGCCTTGGAAAATTGACCCTTAAGTGTCTGCTGGCTTTTTATTTTCCCCTTTTGGTTTGCGAGGATAATGAAAGGATGCTACTGATTCTTGAACATATCATGCAGTTGTCAGGAAGGCCTGTATGTGCCTTCATATATCACTTGTTATGAGCAGTAGATGCTGACCCAAGCCAGAACCCTGTAAACTACTCAGAAGTTGTTTACATGTGCAAACGCTTTGTGCCCTTGGCATGGATTTAATAGCAAAGTTTCACTCTTACCCAGGACTTGTGGTTGGACTAAACTTTTGGATGTATGGCCCCAATATTGTTCCGAGTATTTCAGACAGCCATCATTTCAGTAATGCCACTGACTGGGCCATGTGTGCTTGAATATTTCATTGTAGACAGATGAATTTCTAATCTTAGCTCCAAGCTGCAGCATTTTGTCACAGATCCATTTCCTGTCTGTCTGGTTCTTTTTCCACTTGCACATAAGGAACCATACTCATAAACACACAGAGAAGCCCATGGAAAATAATAGCTTGTGTACTAGATTACATTTTATGTAATACATTCTTCCACTGCCCTAATGTATTTCCAATGAGGTATTACACACAAAGAAGAATGATATCCTGAAATCTTCATTAATGACCATGTCTCATTAATGGAGGCATTCTATTTTTCACTTATTATAGTCAAATTACATGCTTCACCGTTCATCAATAACCAAGCTAACGGATCACAAAAGTGGCACATACTTTATAGACATTCACAGAACCAGAATTCACAGCAGTTTTGTTGTCATGGTGATCCGAATATATATTTATTCAATAAGTAGAAATACATAATTCTCATAAAATGGAATAAAAATGGAAATTGGAATCATAATGAATCAGGTCAAACAGCAAAAGAATATCTAGGTGTTCAAGACCTTACCTTTAGAGATTACGGTCTCAATTATATAGTATAATGGATGAGAAGAGAGACAAATTAAGGGATCTAAGACCATCAGACCATAAAAATCTCTCCTTTTCACATTTTCACAGGACACATTTTCAATGGGGTTTAGGTCTGGAGTACATGTGGCAAGAACTTGGTTTTGTGAGAAAAAAAAGTCTTAACCCACATGACAGAGACAGGCAGATTTTGATCTGAAACCTATGTCTATGGCACACAGCTTCTCAGAAATATTACCTGGGCCTTCAGAAGATAAAAAAAGCCCCACAACTTAACAGGTCCATCATGATCCTTCACATCAGGGTTCAGGCTCTCTTCTGCATGACCTTGGGTCTTTTTACTTAAAAAAAAAAAAAAACTAGTGCTTGAACGTTGCAGGTACCGGCATACATAAAACCATTCACAGCAGCTCTGTCCATGACAGAGAGGTTTCCAAAAGCCTAACTAGGGATAATAATGGGACTTCACACTTCATGTGTGAGTGTGGATGAACCCTGGTAACGTGGCAAGCAGAATTCCATAAGGGGGTGTAAGAATTGCTTTGTTGCAAAAGCCCTGAGTTTAAAATTCATAATCTGGTGGTAGAAAGAAGCAGCATGTTTTAGCTGGATTTGTGATTTGTATACAATTCTTGAGCCACATTTTTAAACCTTAAAGCAACAGTAGACATTTCGTATGAATGAAAACTAATATCCCGTCAAATTTTCTAAGTGACTATTTAAGGGTAGAGCACAGAAATGTTTTTTCATAAACACTTTTTTGTTATACTTGTTTAAACTGTCTTTACATTCCATAGCAATCACTAATAAAAAATGGATCTAAATATAAAAACATGACATATATCTTCAGTCAAAGTCTCTGAACCAAAAAAAAAATGTTTGTCCAAACATTGCATTAGGTCCAAATGCAATGATAGGATGTCCTACCTGTCCGGTTGCTGAAACAAAAAGGAACAAAATGTTAATCCAGGAACGTTCGCCACTTGGTGAAATCACGTTTACCATATTTCCATACACGTCATCAGCACATTCCGTAAGGCTTTGCAGAGTTGTAGACCAGGGGAACATGGTCCAGGAGGGCCGCCGAGGCACCAGGAGGCACTCCTGCAGAGTTTAACTCCAACCCTGAAAGAAACTCACCTGATTGTAGCCTAATGCCCCATTTCCACTGAGGGGTACGGTACAGTACAGTACAGTACGGGTCGGGTCCACATTGATCAGGCTTGCGTTTCCACCGCCAACAGTACCCTTACTTGATAGGCGTGGTGTTTGCTGGAAGAAAGCGATCGACGTCATTTTCGCGCAAAGAAAGCGACTTAGTAAACAACAATGGATGACAGACAGCAGATCTTGTTCTTGCTTCTCGGTATGTTTGTCACTAGAAACAAGCGCTGGCATTAGGCGTTTCTCAATACTCAGGAGAATGATCCCGAGGACGCAAGTCCAGTGATTCTGCTAATGGAACAGCGCGTTCTTGAACGCGGCACTCAGCTCGCTCTGGCTCTGCGACTCTGGTTATCTCTGTATGTTCATTTTAGGCAACAATAAAACGAAATATGTTATAAAACACCACTCTGCTTCTTTTCAATTTCATTTCAATACATTTTAAACATTCTAAAGCACACAAATGTGGTTGGCAACGCATAGCCGATTATATTCACTGCATGTATGTAACGTTATATTTATAACAAAACTAAATATAAAACACAACCCTGCATCTTTTTGTTTAAATTTAAAAATATTAAACATATTCCAGGCAATATGTGATGTAATGTATTGCATATCGCATTGGTGGAAATGTTGCAATGAACAACATAGAGGATCTTGTAAAATAAAATAAAAATGACAAAACTATCTCTTTTTGTTGAATTTCAGTTTTATAAATAATAGCCATTATAAAAAGTAAAAGGTACAAAAAGATATACAGTAAAGCTTAAATAACATCAAGAAACAATTCAGTCAGTCAAATATACAAATTCAGCGCTCAAAGATATGAAACTTCACGTATAGCCTTCTGCCAAAATTGGCCAGGGAACGAATTATAGATTTACGAGACCAAAGATCACCTGTTATGTTTATACAAGACGAACTATATCTCATATTTAACCACTACAGAGACGTCCGAGTCAGCGGCAAACATCAGAACGACAAGCCGAGGAAAGGCTGTTTCAGGCGGGGACACGAGCGCGAGCGTCCGGTGATCGCTTGGAATGGATCTCAGTCAAATTATCATAAATATATAAATAAACCACAGATTTGAGCTTTAAAAAACTACTTTCTCGCCTGAAAAACTCTTAAAACTACATTTCGTGACACAATAACAGTAGAATTATATTTCAACTGTATGCTTCTATGCCCTTGTAGCACGCGCGAGTGACGATACTCTGTCCACCAATCACCGTTCTGCAGTGAGTCTAGCTCCACCTTTCAGTACCCTTTCACTGTGCTAGGTACCCCAACGGAAGAGTACCCAAAAAGTGGTACGGTACTGGTTCGGCTTTTTTTTTGTACCATTCACAACTTTTGACAGTGGAAACGCACATAATTGCGTACTCGAACCGTACCGTACCACTCAGTGGAAACGAGCCATTAGTGAACCTGAAGACACTGATTACGTTTACATGCCAATAACCCGTTTAAAACCGAGAAATTAGCAATAACCCGAACATGGTCATTTCACGGATTTTAAAACCGGGATATTATACTCCTTATCTAACCAACATTTTTGGTCATGTAAACGTGTATTGGCATATCCCCATAGTGATTTGTGTTCTGTGCATGTTCTATTCGCGAGGAATCTTGGTCTTTTGAGTAGAGAAACTTCTCGCGCATACAAAAATCTGCGTACAGTATAGCATACTTTTGGAGCGAGGTCAGTAACGTTACCAGCATCAAAGCGCAAACAAAGGCGATCGCTATCTCCCTGAACTGTTTATCATCCGCGTACTACTGTTGTTGTTGTCTTTGGATACAGGAAGAAGAATTGGAAATGACGCATATTGCGTCTTAAGTATACAGGAAAAACTCTCTCTTCTCACGCATGTAAACGGGTTATTCCTAATGTTTCAGAAACCCGAATAGTGACCTTAACCCGACTATAACCCGAATATTGGCTGCATGTAAATATAGTCACTACAAATTTAGATTGTTTATGTGTTTTTGATCAGGGATGGAACCATAGATTGTAAAAAATATGGACAAAGCGTCTGTGACGTTACCCATAGACTCTCTGAAGAACGCGTTTGAGGCTGTTTATGGGGGGTACGCGGCGGCGCCATACTGGAAAATACAAAATACAAAAGTTTCAGAAAGGATACAGAGGTGGTATTATGTGTTGAGTCAGATCATGGCCGAGACGTCAAATTCACTCTTCGCAGCCCGTTATCAGCTGTCAATCAAAGTTAACCACCCTTATTTACCAAGGCATTCTCACCCCCAAGGCGTCACCTAACTGACGCCTTGGGAAGCATTTGACCAAGCTTCAATATCTGACGCTTTGGGGCGCCCTCTAGCGTCAGTCCATGACGCCCTAGGATCGCGTGTAACCCTACCCTACCCCAGACCTAAACCTAACCGCGTCATCCAACTGACGCTAAAGGAAAGCGTCAGTTAGATGACGCTGTGGGATCGCGTCATGAACTGACGCCAAAGGGCGCCCAAAGCGTCAGATATTGAAGCTTGGTCAAAGGTGACGAGTTGGGGTGAGAATGTGTTGTATTTACTTAAATTTTATATCTAAATACATGATCTAAACTAACGAGTTAAAGTTAAAAAAAAATCACCCCCTCACAGTTGACAGGCACGCGGAACATTTTGAAGATTACAATAAAAGTCCATGGGACCAAACTGTAAACATATAAATGTATGCTGTGAAAACGGAGATTTTAACATGACGTCTATGGAAATTTGCTCCCTTTTGGGGCCAGCCTCTAGCGGATTTGAGATGTATTGCAGTTTATCGCACTTCCGGGTAGGTCTTCATCTTTCAGATTAGAATGTTGCCGCTTGGTTGGAACTAAACTCTAGGACTGTGGCCCTCCAGGACCAACATTCCCCACCCCTATTGTAGACAGTCACGAGTGCCGCAAACAAACAGCAGCCAACTTTTTCAGAACCAAAACAATAAGCTTATGCTGTTTTCGCTCCATGTTGTAATTAAGAGATGGTTCTCGGTAGTTCTACTCGTAGCTGTTCACATCCTCGGACTTCGGAATTTTGCATTTCTATGGCAAACACTTTCAACACAGTCACGAATCTGCACCAGTCAGTTGGTACAAGTCAGAGTTTTCTTGTTTCACGTGCATTATTACAAGTACAAGTTCAAGTTGTTTACGTTGATTATTATTGTAATGCCACTGTATGTGCTTTGAGACACAAGGTGTTGTAATTTAACGTCATCTCTCATGGCGCTTTGCAGATTCTGCTGTTGCTGTGAGTTTTGGAGTAGATGTGGCTTTAAGAGCTTGCTAAAGGGAGGCTGGGATCTTATGCCTTGGTATTACTTGCCTCTCAAATATTGCCGACCCTACTGTAGCTTAAAGTGAAATAATCTTTAGAATCAAACATTTTCCCGCCCATGACCTTTACGGGCGAAACGGGCATGCCAAAGGTGGATACCAGACAGTGGATACACGTAAATAATGATGTCGAGACTGTATCAGTGAGGCAGAATCAAACTCGAGAAAGCCGCGAATGAATCGTGTCAAGCAGAACGATCACCACACACGGCTCTTAATAAAGGTTTCTGAATGATAATTTGCTACATTTTTTAACCATATACACGTTTGTTTTACCAAGGCATTCTCACCCCAAGGCGTCACCTAACTGACGCCTTGGGAAGCATTTGACCAAGCTTCAATATCTGATGCTTTGGGGAGCCCTCTAGCGTCAGTCCATGACGCCCTGAGGATCACGTGTAACCCTACCCTACCCCAGACCTAAACCTAACCGCGTCATCCAACTGAGGTTAAGGAAAGCATCAGTTAGATGACGCTGTAGGATTGCATCATGAACTGATGCCAAAAGGCGCCCAAAGCGTCAGATATTGAAGCTTGGTCAAAGGTGACGAGTTGGGGTGAGAATGTGTTGCTTTTACACAATAGCGTCTGACTGGCAACGATAGCAAATGACTGGCTCCTAATTTTAAACACAAACAGCGTTAGCAAGTCTATGTTCTTGATCAAATCGAAAATAAAGTCATAAAGCATATATACATGAAAAATACATTTACAACATTAGTATTATAAAGAATTCAGGTCCATAATGTTTGTACGCGTTTGCCGTAGACACAAAATAGCTAAACTTAGCCCATAAAGCCTACAAAGCTAGCACTGGCATTTGAAAAAATAAAAATAAAACACAAGGCTACGTCGGGAATTATACATGCAAATACATTTAAAATGATTAAGTCCTAGCCTACTTACAGGTTGTGGCCCAACAACTGCTGCCTCTGGTTTTAAAGTTGGAACTGATTCATGTTTTAGAAACAGTTTCTTGTTGAATCCGGTGTTGAATTCGTGGAGATTTTGGAAGCTGTCTCTCGTAAATGTGCAGCACAGAGAGCTAGATTATGATCGTCACTTTCAGGAATATAATCAAACATAAATTGCATCCATTGTTGTCGAAGTATAGCAGTCCATGGGAAGCCCGAAACACAGAAGACCTGATAGTTGGATGAACACAACTCACTCGACGCATGCCCTTTCCTGCATATTCCGGAGGGAGTGGTTGATGCAAATGTGTGGGTTAGTGACGTACCATAACCCAGCTGTAGTCCAAAACGAGTCGTTTTTGTAGGCAATTATACTTCCTGATTTTTAAAAGACGATATCTCTGCTTACACTGAACTTTCAGCGCGGCAACTTTGCAGATACTGTTCATGCACCAACAGCAACATTACACACTATTTAAAATCAAAAAAGTGAAATCACAGTCAACCCCCCCCCCCCCCTTTAAAAGAGTACTACGATAAGAAGTTTTACTTTGCATTTTTACTTACACTTTACATTATTTACGCAGTATAATGTCGGAAGAAACGAAACATGTTTTATCCACAATAGGATTCAAGAAAAAATTAAATAAAAATTCAAAGTGAGTAAATAAAATGATAACCAAATTACAACAGAATTATTTACAGAGTCGAATCCACTTTGAGGCAAAGGTCTTTGACATGGTCTGAATGGTGCTACTCTTCACAAGTGGTTTTTAATTATGTGGGAAAATGTGAAATGGGAAGATGTCTTCATTTAATGTGGAGATGATTCAGTAAGTGTCATTTGTGCAGCTTTGATGACTGTAAGTGTTCCCATATCCTCTTTGTTAAATGTTTTGATCCCATAGTTTGTATATGGACATGTTCATCTTCTATCACAGTTGTCTTGTACAATTATTTCGAATTAAAGCATTACATCCACATAATAAGAATGTTTAAAGCTACCTAAAGACTCTTTTTAGTATTGATGGCAGATATGTGAAGTATTTTACTTTGTTATCAACTATGGTGTTAGGCATTCGTTAAAATGTTAAGGTTAAATGAACAACTTAAATACATCAATTCAAATCTATGAATCTAGATTTGAGTTGATGTCTTTAAATTGTGTGTTTTTGTGTGCTGCCTATGGAAAAAAAGAAGAAGAAAAAAAAAGTAATGCCTTCTGGGACATTTTCTCTGCCTGCTTGACTGCTCTCAGTTTCTGCTTGGAATATTGCAACAGCTAAAATGATGAGCATTTAAATTTTAGCATTTAAAGTGTAACGGGTACAACATTAAAATTCCTACTGCATGAGCTCAAGCATTAAATAACTGCTATTTATTAAGGAATGATTAATATAATTAAAGATAATATGCTATTGGTGAGTTTTCTGTTGACTCAGTCTCAGACTGTAGACTCAGTTTGGGGCTGGCAGTTTATTTCCAGAAGGGTATGGAAGTAAAATAATGGCAAAAAAAGTAAAAAAAAAATGTTTTTGAAACAAAAATCCTGTTGAATTGTACTACTGAAATTGCATATTTAAGCTGTGAATATTTAAATTCAAAACATTTCAAACTCATTTTCATTAGTAAATTTCAATAATCCATATTCACATTTCATATTTGACTTCCAAACTATTCAAACTGATTAAAAGAAAAACAACTTATAATATTCAACAGGCGGTTTTCTATATATTTTATTTTGCTTTTCAAATAGGCTTTATGCACAGTTGCACTACTTCCTGAACTTCAGCCAGCCTCTTTGTTTCCTGTTTTCCATTATTGGACAAACTGATGAATCCAGGTGTGTCTGATTATTGACGCTAGATTTTTTAATATAATTTACAAAATAGTCATCTGAGGACTATTTCTAAATGTTCTCAGTTATTTTGCTTTATTACCAGACTCAATATTTGGCTCGTTCTTACATAGTAGAGCACGTTCGCACATGTGCACTCTTCAAACACGTTACTTAAAATCTTTTGACAAACTAAATGATGTAAATTCCATTTGTATGTATTCAAAAATAAAAGGCACCGGTTGTACTGAATGCCAGCTTGCTTATTTTGCTCAAGATAAGGATTTATTACCTCTAAATGTCATGCAATATAAAAACGATGCCTCTAACCACAGGTAGAGAGCTGTCGTTCAAACCACACAACTTTGCGATGCTGCTTGCGAATGTTCGTTGGAACGATTTTTCGGGAAACACCGACTTGTTCGAACTATGCTGATAACGACGGAACTTGCGACCATAGTTGGCTAATGATGCTTTCGGGAAACGCACCCCAGCTTTAAACTTTGCACGTTAAGTTCATATTCTGAGTCCTTCTGCTTACCTGCGAGTTTGGTCTTTTATATAACTGTTAAGCGTTTTATATGTTCCCAGCAGGGGAATCCTGATGTTTTGACTTTGAGGGAAACCAGTAGCCTGCTGCACAATCACCGCAATATAAGGTTGAGGCAACTAAACAACCAATAGAAATGTCAAACTCAAATATGTAGGCCTATACATCCGCATCGGGGGGATAACATTATAATCTCGTTCACAGTATAGATGAACTTTGTATTTTGAGCACTTCTTGTGTTGTTTTTGCATCTTCACAATGACTTGATTGATTTAGTCCTCAGATCTAGGTTGCTTTGGATAAAAGCGTCTGCTAAATGACTAAATGCAAACGTAAATGCATAGGCTACACAGAAAAAAGTAATCGTGAAGACACTGAATTTCATATAAAACAATAAATCACAGAGACATTTAAGCCCCTTTCACACAGCGCGTTGATCCCGGGAAATTGCCAGAACGCCTTTGGTGTGAACGCAAACACCACCCGGGATTGACACGCGTCCCGGAACGTCATACAACTGACACTTTACCTTTAACGTCAGTTAGGTGACTGGGTAGGTTTAGGTTTGGGGTAGAGTTAGGATCCGATAACGCCATCTTACCGACGTTTAAGAGTACCCTAAAAAGGCGGATATTGACGTATGGTCGAAAGACGTCCCAAGATGTCAGTTATATGACGTCTTGGGATGAGACTGCGCTGTCAACAACACACGCTTGCACCAGGTTGACTAACAGCAGATGTAGATTATGCTCAGGAATCTACCGTGTTTCCTGCAGTTCCTGGATGTCAACGTTGAATTTACCGTTGAATTTGAACTACTGAATTTGTGGAAGTTAATTTGCAAAGCGAAATAAAATGGACCGAAAACCGCCTGTTGAATATCATAGGTTGTATTTAATCAGTTTGAATATTTTGGAAGTAAAATATGAAAGGTGAATAATGGATTATTGAAATTGTACTAATGAAACTGAGTTTGAATTTAAATCTTCAGTCCTTAAATGTTCAATTTCAGCCCATAAAAAAAGCAAGTCCTAAACATACAATGCATTTAAATACAAGCAGGGTTAATGCAATGCATATTTTCAATAGGAATTTTGTTTCAAAGACATTTGGCGTTATTTTACTTCCATAGAGAGCATCCATAGTTTGAGAATCTAAACGGTGGTTAAATGGTTTACGACAGTTTTCATTTTAGTTTTGTGGTCTAAACACCAGAAAATCAGCAGGCTTAGAACCTAACCTGGGTCTAATTATGAACTGCTGTTGTTTATTAGAGGAGCGGGGTTTTTATTTCCATGTTACAATGTTTGGTTGTAGTGTTGTCAGAAAATGGAAAACTGCTATTGTGATGCTAAAAGAGTGCCAGACGTAAACAACAAATGCTCTCTGCAGTTACATAACTGCCTGCACAGTTGTTTGGGAGAGTTAAGTCTCCTCCTTTTTGAATCAAATTAAACAAAGCAAACGAACCACATAAACGAGGTAACAGCATGGAAAAATGCATTCAGATTAGCTTAAATGTTAGGGGAAAATGAATTAGTAAAGCAAGGTCATTGGAATAAAGTTTCTCTTTGAAAACATTTACCGTGGTGTTAGGCCACATTGCAAATCTCTCTGAATGCTTTGCCAAAATGATAAGCGGAAACACTCCTTCCTTCCATTGGAACCGTGAAATACACACAAGGGGACATTAAACAGATGGGGTTCTCATAAACACGTTTCTATTTCATTCTTGTTTGAGAGTTGAAAAAAAGCTTTTCCTATTTGCCAATCAAGCTCAGCATGTTTCCCCCCAAGGCACCCTGAATGTGTGTATAGTTTTTCAGTCAGAATGCCTTCACAGACAGACAAATGTTTACTGACTTTTGTGTGTTTTAAAGAGGCACAGTTGAGGTGCCGGAGGTTTGTATGGCAGTTGAAAGGTGACACTGGAGGTGAAAATCTCTCTCAAGAAAAGACAAATGGGGAAAAAACAACAACAAACACACTAGTTATGAAAACGCTGTTGTCACCTGTCAGTAACAATTCTCAAAAAAGCGTCTGGATGGTACTTCTGAACCTGACAGCTGTAAAATGGCTGTATTGTTGTGGAAAAAAATCTCAGATAAGGCTTCGTGCTTTAACAATTTGCTTTTGCTCAGCTAAAGGCAGTACAGTGGTTATTTTGATTATTTCAACATTGACATAAAGGTTCTATTATGACGAAGAGATCGTCTTATGAGACATTTTGTTTAATTTATCGTTATCAGGCAATACTGGATATGTAATTGCTAACGCATTTTATCCCAAGGCGCCATATTTTAACACTTTTGCAAAAGCGTAATATACAACGCACAGGGTACCCTTTAGCGCCAAATGAGACGGTTAAGTTTAGGTATGGGGTTGGGGTAGGGTTAGGCCACTAGGAGGCGCGCTTCTGCCCGCTTTATTTTTACGTCTCATTTGGCGCTAAAGGGTACCCTGGTGCGTTTATATGTTACGCTTTTGCAAAAGCGTTTGTATATGGCGCTTTGGGGATGAGAACGGGCTGGTAATTGTGCCCATTAATTTAACCCTCAGGTGCTCTTCGGTCATTTCTGACCGAAAACATTTTCCGTTTTGAAATTTTAAAAATCACAGCTTCATCGGAATGTTACGAAACTTGGTGACTTTTATGGCATTGGGTATGTGAACACACAAAAAAATTGAGGTCATGATCCGAGCAGGCTAAGTGGTCGTAAAAAAAATAGTCACACTTGTGCTCTTCGGTCAAAAATGACCGGCCATAGGAAATTAATGGGAAATTGACAAAAACACAAAAACTTTGAGAATTTTTGTGTGTACAATCTACAAATCGGCCACGATGCAGAAAAAAAGTGCTCAGCATTGAAGAGGTGACACTCTAAAACATCAAGAGTGCAAAACAGACATACCCACTCCTACACACACACACATACACACTTTTATACACAAAAACACCAATAAATTGTGATTAGAGAAATCTGTTTTGAATATTTAAAAATTACAGCTTCTTCAGAAAATTACGAAACTCTGTGACTTTTATAGCATGGGTATGTGAACACAAAAAAACTGAGGTCATTATTTAAGTGGTCATAAAAAAATGAGTCACACTTTTGCTCTTCTGTCAAAAATGACAACCCATAGGAAATGAATGGGAAATTGACACACACACAAAAAAAATTCTCTGAATTTTTGTATGTACAATCTACAAATCGGCCACAATTCTAAAAAAAGTACACCGCAGGAAAGGGGTGACACTCTACAACATCCAGAGTGCAAAACAGACACACCCACCAACACACACACACATACAAACACACTTTTATACACGTACACACCAATACATTTTTATTACAAAAAGTATGTTTTGAATTTTTAAAAATCACAGCTTCATCGCAATGTTACGAAACTTGTGACTTTTATGGCATTATGTATGTGAACACAAAAACAAATTTAGGTCATGATTTGAGCATGCTAAGTGGTCTTAAAAAAAATAGTCACACTTGTGGTCTTTGGTCAAAAATGACCCCATAGGAAATGAATGGGAAATTGTAAAAAAAAAAAGAAAAAAAAAGTGAATTTTTGTTTTTTTTGTCAATTTTTTTTATAAGAAATAGTTTTTGAGATTGTTTCAACTATATATTCAAATCCACCAACAACAACAACAACAAAAAATGTGTTCATAAACAGCCGGGGAATTCACATGCCTCTCCATAGAGAGCTGTACATGATATCTAGTGGTTACACCATGATTCTACGCTTTTTCTCTATACTGTAACCAGATGGTGCTAATTTTCTTTAAAAAATATTTTATTTCTGAAGGCCTAGACTCTATATTAAACTAAAATACTGCATTAATTTTTTTTTTGAAAAAAAAAAAAAAAAAATATATATATATATATATATATATATATATATATATATATATATATATATATATATATATATATATATATATATATATATATTTTTTCATGGCAAAAATAAACCATAAATATTGCATAAATATTAATAAATTCATCTAAATTGTCTCAAAATACTAAATTAAAAAAGAATAAATATGATAGAACAAAAATAAATTGCATTGGTTTTACTGGCATGGAGAAAGTATAATTTTAGGTGTCCGGTCACTTTTGACCGGGAAGATAACAAGTGTGACTCCGAAACGAAGAGCACCTGGGGGTTAAAAACAAAACAAAAAAAAAAACCACTAATGTAGTTGATAACGTTTCAAAATGATAATCCATTTTTTGGACTTTACATGGTTCAATTGCCTTGTATTTTGACTATTGTCAATATTTATCAGCTTATCTGTATCATCTAAAATGAATATATCCCCTTATTTTTGTGTTTATTCAGTTCTCAAAAGAAAACTTCACTGTTTGTAAAAGGTTTCTATTGTCAATATGCTTGAAGCACAACTCACACAGACGTCACTTTCAAACTAAACAGCTTTCTGTAAACGTGACTGCACCTTTAAGCTTTTTCTATCATGCTATTAAAATGACCTTGGACTTTTTGAGGCCCTGAACAGAAATGAAAGGGAACTTGAGGCCTCTAGACCAGATGTAAAGCTCTGTCCTTTGCCTTTTACTAGCTACTTTTATACACAAACACATTAAAGTAATTAATTCCAAACCACCCCTGTGACATCTAACATGCAAAGTATGTATGTTTACATTCACGGAGGAGGAAAATTAAAACCTGTAAACGGTGATGGTGGCTTGCTCCAATATGGAAAAGTGGGTGTGATGTGTTACTTGCATAAATGCCCTGGACACAACCCATTCATCAGGCCGATATGCAGAGTATGCCTGTGACCTAGATAAGTTTGAATGCAAACGAATGAAATATGTTCTCTATTGGGGCTGGGAACCAGAGAGCTGAGGGAGGAAGGCCGTGTGCGAGACCCAAAGCTGATCTGTCACTGTCAGCATATACTATAGAGACCTCAGAACACCTGTGCAATCTCTTGAAGACACAGTGCTGTGTTAGACAGGAAGGCCAAGCTGATATCTCTGGTCACCACAATGGTGTGCATGATGAGGCTTGGAAATGTAGTCAATCGGAATTAATTCATGCACTCTAAATAAAAAAAAAAGGGAGAAAATGAATGAATAAAAGGTTTTGCCTCTTAATTTCAGCGGCCTTGTGGAAGCTTTTTTCGTTCGATTGTGGCTAAAAGAATGAAACCTGTGTATATCACTGTGGAAATTAGACTGTGGTTTGTTTTCAATAGGCGCACGGCCTGAAAGCATAGAGCTCTGCTGCCAGCCGCTTCTCTCATCTTTCTGTTTTCTCCCTGTTCATCTATTTATTCTTTCACTGCTCTTCTTTGTCAAACCACACAATTCATCTACACACACAAAAAAATGCATGTCTGCATTTCTTTGGCTTGACTGAGTGCGCTATAGAACAAACCTGGGTAGAGACGTTTATTCTTTGTTGTTTATTCTGATACCGCTCTTATTTCATCAGTGAAATGTTGCGGCATGTGTTTGTCAAAAGAGATAAAGCCTCGCAAGAAATGAGCCACAACACTCCACTCTGCTAAACAAGCTGCCCCAGATATGAGGACGCCGTTCCACGTACGTTTGGTGAGAGAAAAAGCGGGAGTTGGAAAAAGTAAAGCTCGAATGAGGTGTATTATTCATTAGAGAACAATCGAGGACATTTGGTTTTATTTCTGTGCTTGCTTCCGAGTGAATCCTCGGTGAACATGTCCCTTGTCGCTTGGTCTACAACTCCATGATCAGAAGCACAAATAAGCTGCATGATCATCAGCACAGAGCCCATATGAAGTGTTGGAATCCCAGTCATTTGAGGAACGAGTGGAGGACGGTTCTAACATTGATTTCTATTATCTCTTTCGCAGAGTGTCTAGACCAGGCAGAACAGCTCACTTCATGGTACCACGACACTTTCCTCGCCCATCGATGTCACTCAAAACACTGCAAAAATCTTTCCACAAGCAGCGACTGCCCACTTTCACCTTTTTGTATTTAAAAATAAATGCTCCTTCAATGTAATAAATAATGAGTCTCGTGTTCGGGCCTCGATCATGTATTTTTCACTCTTGTATGAACTTTATTTTTTATGAATTATTTATGGACTTGTGTTCAGTGAAACAGGAAGTTTTTGTGAGAGATGGCACCTTTTAAGTTAGACTTGAATCTGAATTCCCAGGAGCACCACAGCACACATTTGTTGCAAACACGTGTGCAATTGCTGAACCACAGCTCCGACCACTCGCAAGAAATACAACCAGACTGCGTTTTCTACAGCCCTCAACTTTAATATTGTCTGTTATTTATTGCCTCTCAGACAAAAGTCACACATAAAAATCCACCCTGAAAAATTCTACATCCATCCTACCCTTCAATGTGCTTCATATTTTCTTCTTAAAGGGTTAGTTCACCCAAAAATGAAAATTATGTCAGTATTTACTCACCCTCATGTTGTTCCAACCCCGTAAGACCTTCGTTCATCTTCGGAACACAAATTAATATATTTTTGATGAAATCTGAGAGCTGTATCACTCCTGCATAGTCCTTAGGCTTTGGGTATTGAAACTTGGCAGCCTCGAAAAGTTATTAAAGACATCATTAAAATAGTCCAAGTGACATCAGTGGCTAAATCTTAACTTTATCAAGCAACAAGAACACTTTTTGTGCACAAAAACAAACAAAAATAATGACTTTATTTCAAATAATTCACTTTCCTTCTCTATAAGCCTCTTGTAAGTTAACGTAGTGTGGTAGCGTAGAGCTACGCCACATGTAGACTCTACTATTGGCCGACGCTGGTCATTTGTGTGATGTGTGTGACGTACAATAACAGAAGCTTGCGTTATTAACACTAGAAGTGCCAGAATTCCAAAACTACTAGAACGGCCACAAGCGGTCATTTTGACCGTTAGATTCAAAACAGTGTTTATTTCGTTGTTAAATTATTAAATTATTTTCGTCAACCACATTTTTTCAAAGACGAAAACGAGACGATAATAATAATATTATAATGATAATAATAATAAATAGGCTAATAATAATAATAGGACTAGCAGAACTAGTGAACAGTCCATGCAGCAAAACAAACAGCGCAGGACAGGGCAGCGGAGCTCACCAGGATCATCCGACATGAAAGGAACATCTGGATCGGCCGTGTCTGATGATAGCAGCCGTCTCTTTTTCCTTGATGTGGACTCTGACTCTGAATCACTCTCTGATGAGGAGGAAATGTTAACTTGCACCCAGGAAACGTCGCTTTCACTTTCCACCTCCGAATTGTTCCCCTGCATCCGAATCATCACTCGTCAAGTTCTGAAGCATCTCCAGGGCATCATGTAGTCCGGTTTTATTTGCTTATTTCTGATCAACAACTAATGTAGAAATTATTATATAGCAAACACCGCTGTGACCGGACGGACCTTTCTGTTGACAGTTGAGAGAGACCACGATCAACCGCGGGATATTTAACAAAAAAATACAGCGAAATTCAGTGCGGTCAATATGACCGTCTATGGCCGAAATAGGTAAATATGTTCATTTTTTTTGTTTTGCCTTACGTTTACGTAACTTAATTTATATGAAAAGCATTTTAAATGAAAATACAGACAATTTTAGGAAAAGTCAGGTACCAGCAGGATTTTATTATTTTTTTCAACAAAGTTATTGTAGATATAAAATTCAAAACGGTCAAAATGACCGTTATGGCCGTTCTAGTGTTAAACTAGTAACCTGAGGTTAGAAAGCAGAGAGAAGAAGTGAGTTAATAGTTGAAATAGTCGTTTTTTTTTTTTTTTTTGCACGAAAAAGTTTCTCGTCATTTGATAAACTTAAGATTGAGCAACTGTAGTCATTTGGACTATTTTAACCATGTCTTTAATAACTTTTTCGAGACCAGCACGTTTTAGTCCCTCAAGAAGCCTATGGACTAGTATGGAGGAGTGATCCAGCTCTCAGATTTAATCAAAATCATCTTAATTTGTGTTCCGAATATGAGTGAAGGTCTTACGGGGTTGGAACAACATGAAGGTGATGAATACTGACAAAATTTTCATTTTTGGGTGAACTAACCCTTTAACCCTTCAACCATAATTTGACACAAAGTATTGATTTAAAAGAGAGTTTATTAATTTAAAGGAATTCATCCTCCAGAGTGAACGGAACTGTGTCCATGGCAACGCTCTGTTTTTCATGGAAACGTTGTGTTACTTAGCAGCGTTCTGTTATCAAGAAATAAAAGACTGCATTCTACATTAGAATTCAACCAAGCCATTAAATAACGTAGTTTAATGTAGTACTGACACTAAAACTTTTTACACCTGAGTTTTTCCACGCACAGCAATTTTCATTTTGAGTGAACTTTACACGAAACATATTGTTGCATTTTTGTATTGCGATATATTGCGACACGATTGTTGTACTCCTATTGAAAATCCATTATTCAGATTGTAACATGTAGCTCAACCAGTGAAGTCCAAATTATTTTTGTGACCATTTTGTTTAAAACACCATTTAACAACTAAAAAAGAAAAAAAAAACTTTGTATGCGTTTTGGCTGTTCATTTACGACAACAGCATTTTGGGGGCCTGAAACGGGAGTTTTGAAAAAGAAAATAATATATATACTGTTATTGTCTCTACAACAATGCGAATTTGTGAAAATGGTGACATTGTGCATTTACGTATTACATTTTTTCTCGATTGTTTACACACATTTCCTGCAAGCGTGCCTCATACTCTCAGAATTTTGCACACAAATCTAAAAACACTCACACAATGGACAACACCCCTCAATTCTAGTGCAAAATGAAACTTTACATTCAAAACAATGTAACATATTCTCAAAATGGTATTTTGTTTTCAAATGACACACACACAAACCATCGTTTCTTTACAAAGTGACATCACCTACAACTGGCCATGTGAACAGGATGGTCTTGACGCTGTCGTATGTATGTGAAAAAGTTTTTGTTACATCATTGTCATGTAAACGTGCCCTCAGTAGAGAAGTTTGGTTGTGAGCTATAATGAAGTTTCATAAGTGTTTAGTTTTCCTGAACAAAAATTTTGAGAAAATTACATTTGCAAGTCAGTTTTTACAGAATCTGTTTGTGATTAAGTAAAAATAACTAATGTATTTTTTCAACCAAAATTCTAATTTTGTCTTATCTGACTCCATAAACCAGAACTGTTAATGTGTTTGTGGTTGTATGTTGTACTAAAGGTTTGTGAAACTAAAATAGATCTAACTGGATCTTCATTTGACAATGTGTAAAGATTTTTCATTTGTATGGTATAATATCAAAAAATTACACATTTTTGTTATTTGTTCTATTACTATATTGAATTTTGCATTTCTGTTTAAAAAAATGTCTTCCTTAATACCAAGTAATTAAGAACTGGAATCAGTACACTATTTCCATCCCTACGTATACTGCTAAGCACGTTTCGGAAACACATTCTATGAAGTCCATGATTATATTGAATTATAGCTCATTTACATACTTATTTTTGAGTAAGAACTAATATTCTATAAATGTATTTATAAAGATTCATTTAGACCTATATTGCAGGATATACTGCAGAGCCAATATTATTAACACAAAGCAATACCATTCGTGGTAAGACAGGATGTAAGATTAAGTTTAGTCAAATACTGAAGAACACACACATCCTTATCAATCACAGGTAACGTGATAGGCTCCGCCGGTTCATCAATACTGTCCTTAACCATGTGACTAACCTATTTAACCTTATTAAAAAATGATTTGTGGATCAAATTTATTTTTGAAATGCTCACCAACTCTACTACTTTTTCTTTATTTCTCATATTCAAAGATGGTTTCTCAGTTCCCTATTGTAAATCCAACAGTGCTGATCAATCTCCGTTTTCACATTCTGTCCCCCATTCCCCAATCAATGCTTTCCTCTCCTCACATCCTTTCCCATGACTCAAGTAGACCTGCATCAATACATCAATCTGGAGATTATATATATTCAAAAGAATTCAAAAGAGAGAGTGTCAGCTCATGGGAGAACTACATCTTGTGCCCAACATTGAAGAGATTTTGCAAATGATCCAAAATTATTTGAAATTGCTATAAAATGATCCCACCTGCTACAAGAGAAGAGTCACTGCGTTATTTAATGAACTAAAACAAAATATTAATCAGGCCTTGAGGTGAGCCATGTTCTACTGAGCAAATTAAAGTTAAGTATTAATTATTACTATTCTTTAAATATATGTCAGACTCATTTAGACCTACTGCATCATAAGAACAGTTAGTTACATACATACAAAATACAATTAAAATCTCAATAAACTGTGATAAAGCTATGGTGTTACAATTGACTCTCCCAGTCTCTCAAGTCATTATTTATCATACAGCTGTAAGCAGAGATAGGTCATTTTTAGAAAGCTTATTCTTTATTTAATGGCTGTCACTTGTCAATCCCCTTAAAAACTGAAATCATGGGTTTCTTATTAGGCCCTGTTTACACGAGAACGTGTAAAAAAACGTACATGTTTTTTTCACTGCGGGTGAAAATGTAAAAATATTTTATCGGATGTGCCTTTCGTTTACACGGCGACGGAGTTTTTGAGGCTTAAAAGCGCAAAAAAGTGAAACCACCCTCCAGAGTGGAAATCTTAAAAACGCTCCACCGTCGCGTTCCCGTGTAAAGGGTAAAACGCAAAAGTCTGCTTGACAGTGAAGGTTGTACGCAGGCGCGTGGACTTGGTGTTGTTTATAGTATGCACTCCTAGCCATAGACATAATAAATGGATAGACGCCCTATTGGCCGCTGGAGCGCACGTCGACGGCGCCGCATATTGAGGAGAGCAACTTTCCCATACCTCTCATACAGGGAAATGAGAAAAAATCTATTCTATATGTAGGCTATTTTAACGTTACATCCTGCTGTGTGTTTGACTGAAGCTACTTCTGTTATAATGGCTAGCCTATTACTGATCAATAAAACTGAAATTTAACAAAAAGAGCTAAATATTAAATGTGTAACTTCACTATTTTATATTGTGTATATTCTGTAATTGAAATGTCTTATTCTATTGCTATTATTATATTATTATTAATAAAATATACTATTATCAATATTTTATATAATTATACTATTATTCTTTACCATTTTATTTGCTGTATGCTACTTGTTTATTTTATTGACTTAACAATGGGGGACTTCACCATTCTTATCCAAGAATAAAAAGCCAGATACATGACAAGCCTGAGTTTGACCATTCTTTATTTAAAAAATATAGATATTTTACAAGTCTAACTATCGATGTTTTAAATAATTAGAGATGGAACTTTTTGTACACCACATACAAACCACTGAAATCGGTTGATAAATGTAAAAACAGTTTGTTTTATCCAGAAAAAACGCAGCTCGCCCGTTTACTTACATTTGATACAGTGCAGTCTTGCCCTCCGCAAAATGGCGGACCCGTCTACGTATCGCAGCAACGTTCCAAAGCGGCCAATAGGGCGTCTATCCATTTATTATGTCTATGCTCCTAGCCACCTGAAGTGCATACTACATTGAATTTCACCGACTTTTGCGTCACCATTTGCACGCAAATTTCCCACACAAAACGCTCGTCTAAAACGCAGAATAAAAAGTGATGACTCAATGCTACTTTTGTGTTTTCTCTTCAGAATCGTTTCCGTGTAAACATAGCCTAAGAAAGTGAAATGCTTGGGAGAATTATCTCGACAATCATCCTTGCACTTCTAAAATCATTGCAGAGAGCTGACAATTAGTTCTGTTTTTACAGGGAAAGTTTGAAGCCAGCAAATGCGTGGCTATACTGTATCTGATTTGTCAATTTGTTTTTGTTGTATTTTAACTACGTACTAGCAGGTGTAGCCAGAGGTGGGCACAAATACATCAAAAACTATTTTGTTACAAAATACAAATACTGGCTCATGAAATGTATTTAAATAAAATACAAAATACTGATGTGAAAAATTTATTTAAATAAAATACAAGTAATTAGTATTTTGAAAATACAAAAATACTCCCACAATAATCTTATTAATAATAATAAATCATAATAATCACAATAGTCTTTTTTATTACTTTAAAGTCAATAACACAAATGTGTAAATGTGTAAATTCAAAATGGCAAAGTAGCAAAATAGAAAAGTTTGGGCATTTCACTAAATCTCTACAGGGCCTGAAATAGCACCATCTGACATAACTGGCATGTATAGCTAAGTTCACATCAATCGTATGGTAGTTTTATACAAAATCGATATTTCTCATATGTAATACATTTATATTGTGTGAACGCTTGCTTATCATGGAGATTTCAGTGGAGTTACGACAGACGCAGCGTTTCATAATAGGTAGGGCCTATGAAGGGTAAGGGTTAGCGACGACTTCACGTGCAGCCGTGCACGAGCGCAAACTTCACAACACCCACCCCGTCAGTGATTGGTAACTTGGAACACTGTTTATTTAGGTTTTAGTTGTTGGTGAACCCATTGTTTTTGTGTGCAGATCTCTAGGTAGCCTACAGAGAGATTTTTCAACACATTCTCATCCCAAGGCGGCATATACAACGCTTTTGCCAAAACGTAGACATCCAACGCACATGGCACCCTTTAGCGTCTATATAACACGCACAGAGTATGGGTAGGTTTAGGTCTGGGGTAGGGATAGGGTTAGACCACTAGTAGGCGCCTTCTGGCCCATATATATCTGCGTCTCATATTGACGCTAAAGGGTGCCATGTGCGTTGGATGTCTACGCTTTGGCAAAAGCTTTGTATATGACGCTTTGGGATGAGAACGGGCTGGGTTTTTAGACTACATGCTTCTGGGAAGGGCAGCTAGCGGATCGCTAACAAAAATGAGATGAATATGATAACTTATGTTTCTGCTTTTTTGGGTCTGAAATCACAGCGAATATTGAATCAGAACTCTCCCTAGATAAGACTCTTGACAGGATGCTCACAAGGCTCAACAAAGTAAGGTAACACGCAAGTAAGAATCACAATGAACCAACACAGGACACAAGAGATGATATAGGAAGACACTAATGACAAGAACAGTTGAAGCTGACAGGACAATGACAAGACGAGGAAAACAAGGGGACAGGGTACACAACGAGACAACACAAGCACATGGCCCAAAACAAAAGGCCATGTGCTTGCACACAAAACATGGGTCTGTCATGATCCTGCCTCAAGACTAGAGAAAATCAAGGACACGAGGGCAGAATCATGACATTACTATAGTGATTTTTCTTAAGTATTTAAGTATTTGAAATACTCAAAATACACTCCGTCAAAATATTTTGTTACAAACTACATTTTACTTTTTCCACACCTGCAAAATACAAATTACAAAATACACTACAGTAATTAAATACGTATTTAAAATACATTTAATTGAAATACTGCCCATGTCTGGGTGTAGCAAGCTACCATTTATTTATTTATTTTTTATTTGCATTCTGAATAAAAATCCACGTTTAAAAAGCAATACTTTTTACACAGTGATTTTTTTTACTTCTTAAAGTGTGCATATTTGAAGAGTTCAGATGCAAAAGCCTCTAAATGCCATTTGAAATTATCTTCTAAAATGACCATTTTTATCAAGCTTGTATATTTAAGTTCAGTAATTTCACTTAAATGACAATTAATAGGTAATCTTCATTGCCATTTAAGTGAAATTACTGAACTCAAATATACAAGCTTGATAAAAAATGATCATTTTAGAAGACAATTTCAAATGGCACTTAGAGGCTTTTGCATCTGAACTCTTCATTTTTCTTCATGCTAAGGTGAAAAACTATTTGTAGCCCTTATGCACCTAGTTATAATATTTTATGTTTTATTTTGTCAATATGTGCCAGGCATGTCTTCTATTGTGTTTCTAGTCTGATTAGTCACAAGTGCATATTGGTTTATTCCTACTTTCCACTGTGTTTGAGTTTTTGTAACTCTGTATTAGTGACAATTTGCAATGTACAAACTCTTGGAAACAATGCCAGGGCTGATTGTGGGCTGAAATATTTCTTGTTGAGATGACGGCAAAATGACATAGACCCTTCCATTTGTGAAGAGAGAATGAGTTTAATCGTAGTGCTGAACAGGTGAACGAAAGACCCGAAAAGCATGTTCATTGCAATCAAACAGAGACAATAAAAGTGAGCGTCATTGTGTGCTCATTGTGAATGCCGTGTACATTAGCAGAGAGCGACAGCTCAAAGAACGAACAACAGCAACATTCTTCTCGTTCCTCCCGTCTCTTAGCGCACATTGCTGCCCTTCGCAGATCGGACACCCAGAAAAGCCCAGCTAATGTCACAGAGCCGAGAGAGAGAGAGTGACAGTAAATGATTTTCAAGTTGACAGCCGCAGTGCCACAGCTTTGACAGTTTTTGGTCTCACTTGTGAGGTCTCTGTTGTTGAGGATAATTGAAAGTATAACTGAGTTTCCAGAGCAGTCAGAACTGACAGAGAGAAAAGCAGAAGAAGGACAGCGAAAGAGGAAAAGTGAGTGAGAGATGTGTTATTGTCAAGATCTTGTTTTCTTCTGCTTTCATTGTAAGAAAATAATGATGTGGTCCTGCCATAGCTTGCAAAAAAAATGAAAATCAACCCTGTTGGAATAAAAGATGACTTCAAAGCTTTGACACAGTCAAAGGAACAAAGTAAAACAAATAGATCAACTTTGCACCTGAGGCTTTTTGTGTGTGTGTGTGTGTTGTGTGTGTGTGTGTGATTTTTGTTGCCTCTGCAGGATGGTAATCTTGCATTGTGAGAGATGGGAGGTTTGATCCCAGGGTTGCTTAGAGGTGAGAGACAATCATAACCTGGAGGAACTAGAAGACTCTCATCCAGCTTTTGTTAGGGCAAAATAATCTTCTAAATAAATTTCAAAGACTCTAAAATTACTAAAAGTCATGAAAAGTGAATTCCGCAGTTATATGCTGACTGTAAAGTGCTTAAGAGATGACATATTTATTCCAGCTACTTTTCCCCTTACTGTAAAAAAGCAACTCTTCTCAGAGTATCACGGTAAGACATACTTTTCAAAAGGAACCAAAATATAATTTCCAAAGCATACGAAAGAGAGAAGAAAACAAACTATGTTGTTTCAAGGTTGTATCATCAGCATGAGCCACAACAGTGTGATAAGATATTCAGTATCACAAACACACTATAGAGTCAGTTGTTGCACTTTCCTAAACCATTCATTTAGTTCTCAAAACATAGAAGCATTTCTTAAACTGTTTAAATCATTTCACCTGTTTCTCACACAGTCCAATTTTCTTAATGATTTCTGCAAAACTATACACAACCCCCCCCCGTTTTACACAGGTTTAACTTGGTTTGCATTCATAAAACACAAGCAAATAATAATTAAAGGGATAGTTCACTTTGAAATTATTTTTTCATATGTTTTAGCTTACCTCAAGGGCATCCAAGATGTAGGAGTCTTTGTTTCCACAGTATTTTTAATTTTGACATTTTTCAGTTGAACCGTCGTTGTCTATCAGTCATACACTGGAGGCTAAGGCGGCCACCAAAAAGCATGCAAAGAGAAGTCAAAATTAAAACAAGATTTAATTACTTCGTAAATGTAAGTACACATTGATGGCCTAAGATCACTGAAACGAGCTGTTTGTGTGAGAAAACGAACAGTATTTATATCGCTTTTACCTCTCGTACTCAAACTTCCAAAATCTCCGCGTAAATATTGAGTGACGTCACACAAGCGATCACTTCTGGCGTAACAACTGATCTCAGCTCGTTTCAGTTGGACATTGAACAACTGATTCAGATAACTTGGACGTCACTGTGATTACACGAGGTAAAAACGATATAAAATACTTGTTCGTATTCTACAAACGCCTCGTTTTTGACCTTAGGCCATCAATGTGTACTTACATTTATCGAGTCATTAAATCATGTTTAATTTTGACTTCTCTGTGCATGCTTTTTGGTGGTACCCCCTTAGCCTCCAGTGTATGACTGCTAGACAACAACTGGTTTGACTGAAAAATGTCAAAATTGAAAATACTGTGGAAACAAAGACTCTGACATCTTGGATGCCCTTGAGGTAAGCTAAAACATATCAAAAATTAATTGCAAAGTGAACTATCCCTTTATCTTTAGCATCACAATGAGAAATCTAATAGCACACATTTATCCATGAGTAAACATTAAATAGCAAAACTGATGACACCAATCAGAATCTCAGGATAATATAAAGAGTAGGACAAGTGATTGTGTGCTTTAAAAAAGCATCCTAGTGAGAGCTGAAAGAACAATCTCCAAGGTTTTGTATACTTCTTACACATATACGGTACAATTACAGTACACAGTTACAGTACTTTAGATAAGAGATTTCACTGTAAACTGTAGCAAGTTCTACACCCTCAAACTTATGATTGTCAAATTTATTTGTAGCCAATTTTTTACATGTACCATATTTTTGCAGAACTGAGAAATGACTACCTAAGGAAGGTTGATAAAGTCTTTTGTCAGAGCACCAAGAAACTGCTATAGTACTATAGAAGTACCGTAATGTAAATTTGTCTGAAGTTGGAGAGGATGCTGAATGTAACTTTTCTTGTATTGCAATTGAAAGTATACTGTATTATGTTGCATACTGAGTTCATGTTCAAACCTTTGGTGTTTTAACTTTAGATTTCTAGTGCTTTTCATCTGCTGTAAGATCACTTTACAGAAGTGTAATGAAACCTTGAGGTGCACAGAAGTGTAATGAAACGACTGTAACCTTGGTTCCCTGAATAGGGAACAAGACCCTGTGTGAAGAATGAACGTTCTTCATGATTGCGTCTTAAAGCACGATTGAAATAAGTCCAGTGGTGTGACGGGGAAATCAGAGGTGGTTGACGTCACAACCAAGAAACTATAACGCATTCCCAAACCAAGCAGCTCTAACTTCTATTAGGATGAAGTGAGTAACTGACAAGCACGCAGGAAGTATGACAGAACAAATCAGTGTCTCGTTCCCTTTTCAGGAAACACAGTTTACAGTCATAATCTAGATGTTCCCTTTCAAGGGAGCTCACGCTGCCTCAAGAACGACGCAGTGGGAACATTTATAACAACGCTTCCATAATGAAAAGTGTCTCTCTCTCTGTGGAATCGTGAAGAGCATCACTAAGACAAGAGCACCTGGGACCCAGGTGTAGAACCCAAGTCTAGTTATTGTGTGCATTGAAGACCAGCCCACCACATCACAAACCTTGAAGTTACACTCCTGATTATACAGCCTTAAAAGGCAGCCATACTTCTGGTAGAGTGGGCCCAGACTAACTTAGGTGAATGATACTATTCAAGTGTCAATCTGTTGTATCAACCACGTGTCTATCCACGTGAACGATACTTAGGTAAACTATCCACTTGCTCATTTGCTGTATAGATGCTAGGGACCCTTTGCTAAGAGACCCAAAACAAACACGATTTAAACCACAGGGCAACTCTGTGGACGTAATGATCTAAAGTCCGAACTGGACACAGAAGACACAAGAGTTCAAGTTCCTGGTTTAACTTGACAGGGCAGTTAACTGGGTCCTGAGACCATTGCACCATGAAGTGAAAACTCTCGACTTCAGGGCATACAGTTTCCAAGCCCACAAAGTTTGGACGGGTTGATGAACAAATAGTCCTCAGATGACATGTCTGTAATTCATATGAAAAAAGATCTAGCTTTAATTGGATTTTAAACAGTTTTCGTTAAATGTAGTTATTACTCCACCCACGTGTAAGACGTCATAATAACCAATGTGGTTGAACGTTACTTTGCAACAATAGGTTTCTGGAAACATTTTGTGACTAGCTAGTTGATTTCTCCAAACAATGCATCTTACTGTGGTAGTGAAGCAGCAAGCTATAGTTGTACAGGAAACACACACCAGATTCGAAATTTACTATGGCGATGAACACTGCTAAAAGCCAATCGACTTTAATGGTGCCTAAAACCCAGGGTTGGCACAAACTAAACAAAAACATATCAGGCTAGCCACCAAAACCGGCTTCATAGGCCCTGGACAGGGAACACAATGAAGAGAAAACCAAAACACAGTGAAACTAAACAGACTGATTGTTACAAGCTTGTCCTTAAAGTAAAAAAAAAAAAAAAAAAACTCTCATCATTCACTCCTGTTTAATATGATTAGTTTCTGAATTTTTAATGTGAATTGGTTTAATAATAAATGTTAGGATTAAAAATTAACAGACTTCTTCCTGCTGAATAAGTGAAAGAAAAAGCTGGCCCATAAAATCACTGCAACATGCGAGTGTTCAGATTGAGTAATGTGCATATTAACTGATTATATTCATTGATTGTGGTTGTTCTCTGTGGGATTAAAAATAATAATAATAATTAAACAATAAGCACGTGTCCTCCACTACTCGTCTCTCATTGTTCAGCTTCAAACATTCTCATCATTGTTAAACTGATTACAGATGGAGGCTGAGGAACAGGGACGGGGTCAAAAATGTTATTAATGAAGGCTGATATGAATCCATTTTTGTGAGACACAAAGATGTAAAAGGTGGGTCATACAAAGGGATGGGTCATGTGATTCATGCTCTCTGGTGATAATTAGGTTTATGACACATCCAAATTTAATATATTTAAAGAAGTCAGTTTGACTCCGACAGCTTTACAGGCAGTGGAGAAGTAGTGAGATTATCAGAGTGAGAGTGGAATGAGATATTAAATTATAGAGGATATCAAAAGAACAAACTGTCATTTATGGATGGGATGCTGAAGTTTTATAGACTAACAATGGCCTGTTTATCTGAAACTGTTCCACTCTGTCCAATAGAATCAGTATAAATGGTGGCACACTAAAATCAACATATGGACTCAGAAGTAACAAAACACCATGTTTAATCAAAATTAACAGTATGTATTATATTGTGCTTTATACTTTTAATTGTCACAGTCTTCGTGTGCACCATTCACCTTGTTATGTTTGATTCTTGCTTGTATTTAGTATCCTTATATTCAGTTAGTCTTGATCGGTTCTTGTGACTATGTTTTGGAGTTTTTGTGAATGTTCCTGCCTGTTTTCTTGCTTACCTGTCCCAGTTTGTTTTATTTTTGAAATAGTAAATCTTTGGGAGCTAGCCTGTTTCTACCCGCACCACACCTGTGACTGTAATAAACCTGTTATGAAAAGGGTGTGTAAAATGGTTTAATATCATAGTTTACTTCATTATTAAGTTATTATTTGTTGTTTTGATATACGCAAGTGGTGCAAGTTGGATGCAAGTGGTGTTACAATTGAACTGGCATTGGCAAGTCATGCGTGATGGCATTTGTTCACCACAAGGATGTTAATAATATAACTTCCACTATGTTATTGAATAACAGGAAACATTATTTCCTTAATGATTACATGTTTTGAAAGAATTCTGTAAAAAAAGCTTCACTACCTTCCATCTAATGTTGCAAATTTGATGTGCAAGATTGGAATATTTAATAAAACATTTGGCAATAAATCCCATGCAATCCCAGAACAAAATCGTCACTTTCTGGGAAATTGGCATAAACTCTCTCTGATAAAAATGGAAGTTGCCGCAAACAGCTTTAAGTGCATGTTAATCTTTAAGCTGTCATATCTTACATTTAGTTGTTTGAGAATGCAGTCATGTGAGACAGTTTTGGTAGGGAATTTTACCAAACCATTTTTGTGACAAACTTTGGCTCAGGCATTTCAGACTGATCAAAACAACATTTGAGATGCTGTGCAATGAAATGGGTTCACTGCTGTTTTTTTTTTTTTTTTGTTTTTTTGCACTTTGAGGTATTTACATAGCTACTGACCCACTCATGAATGTGGCTGCATCCGAAATCATATGTAGGTACTACATTTAATAAGGAACTTACTTTGCCAGTGGCTCATACAGCTGTAAGAATGCACTGTGCACACCATGATCCTTCTGACCTATGAAAATTTGACATACACGTTTAAATCTAACCTGGTTTAGATAAGGTTCAATGGGATCCCAGCGCTTGGTGTAAACGTTCTCTGTCAACTCAGGTTTAATCCAGAGTTTGTGATGAACTCTGAAGTGCGTACTCCTGAGAGTTTGACACGTGTGGCAAATAGCCATTTACACAAAACATGGAAAGCGTCAGTTTGATTCACTTCTCGCAAGAGAGCTGACACAATTCACTTCTCTGATAAAGATTAAGAGATCATTTTGGAAAAATATCATGAAATTAATTGCATTTACAAGGCAGGATTAAACACCATATCAATGCAAGTGAACATCTCAAAAGAATGCACTTAAGCTTAATCTGTTTATAAGCTTATATACTGTATTAAAGCTTGCATTATGTAAATTTAATTGTTATAATATGTATATGTGTGAATACATAATTTCAATGTAATATAAATATAATAAATGAATAGAAGAAAAGTCTCTAAAATTATTTTACTCTAAACTGTTTTAATTTGAAGCAGATACAGAGTTACAGGGGGTGTGGCTTTATTACATCAGATACATGTCCCTTTACTCAGCTGATTGGTCCGGTTTTGGTCTGAAATCTCAAACCCAGAATAAAAGATACTTCTGAGAGGGTAATCTGTCTAGCGTAAATTACCATGGCGACATAACCAGCTAAAAACCTGCTTGAGCCTGAAAAAAAACCTGACTTTGCTCAAACTAATCTCTACCTTACCTGAGTAGCAACTGAAACCGGCTTTATGCATCAGACCACTGTGTCATCTGAATAATTAGCCATAAGCAATTTTTGTGTATAAGATCACCCTGTTTTTCAGTTGTTTTCGAATGTGACCAAGCTCTGCAGCAGACTTCTACTCAACAGTAAAAGCAATACATCACGAAAGTGTGGACACGGAAGAAGACTGTGTGGGCTTAGGGTGCCATGACTCCTCTCCCATGGCCTCTTAAAATAGTCCCTAAGTGTCCATCAGATGTGATGGAATCTCAGCGGAACTAGTTGGTATTTTTTTCAAATCCTTTTTTGTGAAGACTTTGCAGACACCAGAAACACTCCCGAGGGAAAGCATTATTTTCACTCCAAAAACAGCTCCACATATTTCAAACCTTCTGAATATGGAACTTCCAATATTTGATCTGGGCAAAAAATCGGAAATTGCATACTTCCCTTCTGTAGATTTGAAAAATCCTGCTTCCCCCTATTATTGTTGAATCACGGAAGCTACCAGTTACCTTTGCCAAGGTATTTATATTTATTATGTATCATGTGTCATGTGTAAGACAGAGAGAAACACAGGCATATTAATAAGGGGTTAAAGGAGGTCATTTCAGATTTCTTCTCATCCTGTCATACTAGCTGTAAATGGTTTATCTGGGTTTCTCCTTCCTTCCCCATCATCTCTATGTTCCTCCTTCCTCTCACCCCATCATACCTTTATGTTTCTCTAATGTAGTACAGTAAGACTAAGCTCACAGAGAGACTTCCTTGTAAGGTAGCAAAACATTTTGCTTATGTCTAAAAATGGATTCATACACGTGGTACATTCCACTTTTCACATTAAGAAACTATTTATCAATGTATACTTTAGTGGTATATAAATGGTACATATGCATCAGTTGAAACATTCATTTTCTTGCAAAGTGCATACTAACTGTACAGATTTGAAGTATAATCATCAATGGAACACCTAAGAACATTGCACTTTACTCATACCTTTAAGCAAAATATAACTCCACCAGCTCTCTGCTCAGCACACATGTACAAACATAGTCTGACCTCACAAAATACATTATGAAATTATTATGAAAATTAATAAAGAAAAATAAAACTAAAAATAACATTAAACAGTATTTTTTTTAAGTCCTCACTTCTATGTAGTTGACAATATATAAAATAGTTGGCGAAAAACGGCATGTGAGAGAAGAGTCTATGACCGAAATCACAGTATTCATAAAAAAAAAATTACTATCCGATGAGCCCACAGGAGAGGTGAAGTGACATAACTGACGCTGATAGGTCACATGAAAATGACAACATAATGTCCGGATTATATCACACCACTCACATTCATACTGTTTAAAGCACACTTATTGAGATGGTTCTCACTGCGGAACATGAAATCCATGGGGAGGAGTGGATCCAGATCCAACTCCTCCCACCTTACATACACCTAAACCTACCGGTACCGCTTCCTTTTACAGTACAGTATTTACAGTGTACTTACAGTGTACTTACCTAGAAAGTACTGGCTAATATAAGGTAAGTACATGGAACAGGGGTAGGTAGTTAGGGATAATGTTATTAGAGAGATAAGTACATCGTATTTACATGGGTAACTGGACTGTAAAAGGAAGCGTTACCAACCTACCCAACTATGCCCCCTGATTCATAAACCCACCCCTAAACCCAACCCTAATCCTACCCATCTCCACCCCTTGGATCTTGATCCGACTCCTCCCCTGTGGATCTCATGTTCTACATTGAGGTGCTACTGCACTTTTTTGGATGGTATTTTCTTAGAGAGTGATTTTGTCCAAAGCCACTTAAAAAAACCCACTAATGAGTCTGTCTGGAATGCACAAACATAGACAAGTGAAGTGATAAAAATAGTGAAGAGTGTTCTTGGACTGTAATATCTAACTGTAATGATGACTAATCAGCTTTGAAAAACTGCAGCAGTTCATGTAAAACAATATATTCATGGCTGGGTAAAGTCCCCACACAAACAATCATGCTACAATTTAAATGTACATACATACAAAGTCATCAAAATAAAGCATTATCAAATCAAGTCAGACTCGAAACACAATCACCAACAATGCTGATGTGTGCAGCTATGTGAGCAAATAGGGCACCGTCCCAAAGTCACATAGTACTCCAGGGTTTGCACCAAACAAGAACAGTCGACTGAAAGCGTTCTCAGATTTCCACAGAGGCCTTAGCCTTTTCTACCCTTTCCCTCAAAGCCTCTTTTTCCCCTTACCCCTCGAAGATAACAGGGTCAGAGAGCTTTGTTTACTGTTTTCTCTCCCCTGTTTAATTAGTTAAATGAGGAGAGGGCTAATTTTTGGAGCCGTACACTGTATATTCATGAAGGGCGCCAGGCTGTGACTCTAACTATAAAGTGCCGTGGGGGCTTGAAGGCATTTATTGGTGTAAACCCTGTTGAGTTCATTAACATCCACACAAACAAGTGATTATTAACCTGGAAATCTGTGGCACACATCCCCTGAGCCTCCAAATCTCTTTGCCAGCTGATGCCTTTGTGATTTGTTTGTTATTACATGTTTGTAACCACTTTCTATGTTCCACAATTTGGGGCTAGGCAGAAGGTCATCTGCCAGCTGATTTTTTATTAAATTATTGCTGTTCTCCATTATATTTGTTAATTATTGCACATTCATTAAGTGACAGATGATGTTCTGCAATGCGAGTAGGGATTTTGTAGGTTGCTGATAAGCAGGCAAGCAGATACATTTGTTATGTGCCTCAAAATAAATCTGTTGTAAAAATGTCTCTTGGAAGTGAGTTTAAAAGCTATTCGAGTTATTCTTAAGTTGTCAAGTTGTACAAACTTTTCAGAATGTCTAGTGCTCAGTTGGTATCATCATAAGCTGTTTATGGTGTCGTGTGAGCTGCAATAAATTGCATATTCATCCTGGCTGCTTTGGTACCAGGTTCTGTCAAAGAGTTGATATGCTTGTGTAAAACTGCTTTAATATTTCCACCTTACTAAGCTAATTTGTTCTACATCGTGTTTAGGATTTTCATGCAGCTCTAAATGAGCTCTAGAATCCCCCTTTTTTATACTGGTTTATGTGCTTTAGTTTATTTGCTTGTGGGTGGTCTATCATTTTTAGATCTAGCTTCAGTTTTGCTCATTTTGAGTGTGCTGAAATAAGTGGAGGATGGAAAAAGGTGTAGAAATTCACAGCAATGTCAAATTCTCAGTGAATCTAATTACACCATATTTCAGATGCCAGTGTGAATGGGAAAGCTCAAGAAAACCTTAAAAATATAAATTTGACCAATCTTGAGCAAGACACCTCGGGCTAAATAAAACCTGTTTTTTAATATATTTTTTTTCCCTTGGGTAAGCTCACATGATATTTGTGTTTTAGTCAGTCTCATATTTGATTTGAGAGCTTCAGTAGATCTGTTTACACAGTCTCATCCCAAGACGTCATATAACTGACATCTTGGGACGTCTTTTAACCATACGTCAATATCCACCTTTTTAGGGTACCCTTAAACGTCGGTTAGATGACGTTACTCGGATCCTAACTCTACCCAAAACCTAAACCTACCCCTAAACTAAAGAAACGTTAGTCACAAAAACAGACAAAACAGACACCCCTCGTTTTGTTTTTGTTTATTATATTAAATAAACATAACTATATATAAAATTACATCTAAACGTATTAAAGTTTCGTTTCAAAGTATGGAGGACAGTAAATTTTGAAGACTCTGCCATAATCCTGTTTTCCTCTGTTTTCTTTTGTTTTAAATCTCCCCAACCGAAAACCGAAGAGCAGCCTTCCGTCAAATGCCGAACTTATGCGTGCATATAGCCCATTGATTAATGCACACTTGTTGTGTATTGAGTTCATTATCTTGTGTATTTAAAGCCTTCATTTCGCTATGTTCATGGTTATGTGTTGTTAGAGATTACCACACTGTTTCAGGTTCCTTCATTTGCTTTCTAGTGTTTATTTAGTTATTTTTTTGTTTGCTTTAATAAATGCACACTGCAATAGATCTGATTTGTCTCTCGCCTAATTTTCATTTATCGTCTTCGCCCAGCCCGCAGCTCTACAGATATCTGTTCAGCGAGGCGCCACGAGCCAGCGCCCAGGATGATGCAACGCCTCTCGTAGATTGTGCATGCAACCTGAGTGGGCAGGGCACGCCTTGAGCTTGGTAAGCCAAGGCGATGGCATCCACTATCCAGTGGGCCATCCTCTGCTTGGAGACAGCCTTTCCCTTCTGCTGGCCTCCGTAACAAACAAAGAGCTGGTCTGAGGTCCTGATGCTTTGAGTTCTGTCCACGTACATACGCAGAGCGCGAACGGGACAGAGCAAAGCCAGGGCTAGGTCTGCCTCCTCCAAGGGCAGCGCTTGCCCATAACCAGGCCGGGGTCTTAATACCACGCTGTCACCCGGCCTGAACTCTAGGCACGATTCGTCGACCGAAAATGTGTGCAGGTCTCATATCCTCTTGACAGAGGCCAATGCAACCAGTTGCAAAGTCTTCATGGAAGAAGCTTTAAGTCCACTGATTGCAAAGGCTCAAAGGGAACGTCCTGAAATGCTCGGAGCACCAGGGAAAGATCCCAAGAGGGTATGGAGAGGGGTCGAGGAAGATTTAATCGTCTCGCCCCTCCTAAGAAACCTGACGACCAGGTCGTGCTTTCCAACTGTTTTGCCATCAATGTGGTCGTGATAAGCTGAAATAGTAGCAGCATGGACTTTGAGGGCGGAGGGAGACAGTCTTCGCTCCAACCCTTGCTGCAAGAAGGAAAGCACAGACCCTATTGAACATCTTCGGGGGTCTTCTCAGTGAGAAGACACCACTCGACGAACAGGTTCCACTTCAGGGCGTAAACACGTTTCGTGGACGGCGCCCGTGCTGAAGTGTTGGTGTTAAGTACCTCTGGGGGTAAGTCACCTAGAACCTCCCGCGTCCCATCCTGGGACCAGACATGGAGTTTCCAGAGGTCTGGGCGCAGGGTGTCATGGGGTGCCCCGTCTCTGAGTCAGAAGATCTTTCTGAAACGCATATTTGCAAAGGCCCTGGGGCCAGCTGTGTGCCAGTGCGTCCGTGCCGAGTGTTCCCTCGGTCAGGGAGTAAAACAGCTGGCAGTGGGAGGTCTCTGAGGAGGCAACCAGCTCTACCTGAGCCTCCCCGAACTCTCTCCAGATCAGCTGAACCACCTGGGGGTGGAGTCGCCATTCTCCCGGGAGCAAAGCTCGTGATAGCTCGTTCGGCCACACGGTTGAGCACACCGGGGACATACATGGCTCGAAGCGACCTCAGATGCTTCTGACTCCAGAGGAGGAGATGGCGAGGGAGTTGGGACATGCGCCAGGAGCGTAGACCACCTTGCCGGTTGATATACGCAACGGTCGCAGTGTTGTCCATACGGACCAGCACGTCTCTGCCCTGCAGGAGCCTTTTCAGATGGCGCAGAGCGAGGCCACACCCCTGATACTGCATGCCCGTTGTACGTGGCACCCCAGCCGGTGGAAGAGGCATCTGTGAATTCCACAGCGTGCTGGATACCTGTTCCAAGGGGACTCCTGACCACAGGCTGAAGGTCTGACGCAGGCCGGTGTGATTGCCACCCGGTGAGTGCCGTGATGCCACGCACATCTCGGGACTTGGCCGTGAAGCCAGTGCTGAAGCGGTCTCATATGAAGCAAGCCGAGTGGGGTTACAGCTGCTGCTGCTGCCATATGCCCCAGGAGCCTCTGAAAAAATTTCAATGGGACCGCCGTCTGCCTTTGAATGTGTTCAAGCAGTCCAGCACCGACTGAGCGCGCTGCTCTGTATCCAACTCCATACCGAGAAAAGACATCCTCTGCACGGGGGCGAGTTTGCTCTTCTCCCAGTTGACCCGAAGACCTAACTGGCTGAGGTGCCTGAGCACAAGGTCCTTGTGATCGCATAACTGATCTCGAGAGTGTGCTAGTATAAGCCAGTCGCCGAGATAGTTGAGGATGCGAACGCCCTGTTCTCTCATGGGAACAAGGGCTATCTCTGAGACTTTCGTGAAGACACGGGGGGACAGGGACAACCCGAATGGTAGGACCTTGTACTGATATGCTCGACCCTCGAAAGCAAAGCACAGAAACGGCCTGTGTCGAGGGAGAATCGGGACATGAAAGTACGCGTCCTTCAGGTCGATCGCTGCAAACCAATCTCGGGGACGGATGCATTCGAAGATGCGTTTGTGCGTGAGCATTTTGAATGGTAGCTTGTGGAGGCTCTGATTCAAAACTCGCAGGTCCAAGATCGGTCGTAACCCACCACCTTTCTTGGGTACAATGAAGTAGGGACTGTAGTGCCCTGACCTCAGAATCGGCTGGAGGGACCGAGCTCTATCGGATCCTTCGCCAGTAGGACTGTGATCTCTGTGCGCAAGACATGGGCATCGGCTGCTCTCACCGAAGTGGAGAGGATAGCCCCGAAACTTGGGGGACGCCGGGTGAACTGAATCTCATAGCTGAGCCTGATGGTCCTGATCAGCCAACGAGACAGAGTGGGGAGCGCTAACCAGACTCTCAGAGACCGTACAAGCGGGACCAACGGGACCGTAGGCTTACCTGGAGTGGGGCAGTGAAGTGGAACACAGGGACCTGGGAACAGGGGCTCTCTCTGGGAGGCAGCCCACAGTGGGGTCTGAGTGTGCTGTGAAGCGCTTACCTGGTTCCACAGGGCAGGAGGTGCGGGAGGCAGCTCGGTGGCATTCTCGGACCGTACACTGCTGCCAGCTGGCGATAGAAGAGGAGAATGAAAGCGGTAAGTATTTTGTCCCCTTACTGCTCTCCAAGTCCTCTTCGGACCCAGAGATGGTAGAAACGGCTCTTTTATTGAAAATTTGGGCGGAACAAACAAAAGATTTTCCACCCGGCCCTCTTCCGGGGAGGGAGTGATGCGGTCATCGTCTCCTGGAGAGCAGTCCCTGCCAGCTCTGGGTTGCCCGACCTAGGGCCGCTTGCTCTTGGCTTTGCCGGCCCTCTTGGCGGGGGCCTGGACGGGCGGGTGTCCCACCTGCGAAAGGCTCCGCGTTGAGGAACCGGAGCTTGTTGGTCTCCCGCATGTCAGCCAGACACAGCCAGAGATGGCGTTCCTGGACCACCATTGTGGACATCGCACGGCCCACTGAGCGAGCAGTAACCTTCGTCGCATGAAGCGTGAGGTCTGTCGCCCGCCGGAGTTCTTGGAACAACAATGGGTTGTGACCACCCTCGTCCAGTTCCTTCAGCCCAAACACACAATACAATGTTCGTGATCATCCCCCGAACCCAGGAAACGGCCGCATCCAGAAACACACAGATCAGGACGTCATCTTTAAAAAAGATGCGAACTATCTGTGTAAGCTCTTTTAAGAATTACTCTGTGATTGCTGAAGCATGCAGGGGAACAGTTGCAGCGATCACGAACGGGAATGTACACCCGTGCGTGCGCTGATTCTCTCTCGTGGTCTTACCAGCGGTTAAACCGGCTTTTGATCTTTGCTCTTGAGAGAGAGAGAGAGAGAGAGAGAGAGAGAGAGAGAGAAGGAAACTGCTCGCACTGCTGTGCCATCACGCCCGCACCGAGGATGAGAGATCTTCCTGACTTGCTGTGAGAATTCACTCTTAGCAGAGGCATCGAAGTTTAGGCTCCAAAGCAAAAAGCTGAAGTGCAATCGCACAGCCGCTCGTTATATACTCGCGCTGACTAGGACGCGCAGCTGTTGCAAATGATTGCACGCCAATGTGCATTGGCTTGTTTTAGATTCACTCAAAGTAAATTGGCTCTCTAGCAAGATTCCTGTAGGTCAGTGCAATGTGCAGTTGTCCATGATTCAGGATTGCATCCTCATTCAGGTTTGCTTATTAATATTGTGTTGTGCACAACTACATGTCACTGTTTAATAAAAATAAGAATCAAATAAAAGATCATTTATTCAATTAACTGAGAGAATTATCATTCAATTAGTTTTGAGTCTTTCAACAAGATATATTAATTCGGGGCATGCATACAGTATATGCGGGTTTAATCAGAAACAATTGGTGCAGCACTGCATCTGTTATGTTTAATTTATTGTGTTTCATTGGCAAGGAAATTAGAGGGGCACTTATGTCTTTCAAAATCTCCTTTTTAACCTTCTCAAATATCAATGTGAGAGGCTTCTCATATTAATAATCTTCAAATGTAAGGATCAGAGAAAAGCAAAAAGGAGTGCATTTATAGCTCATCCAAAATGCACAGGAAATTAGGCCTGATGGGATTTCCTTCTGTTTCATGTAAACATAGATTTGTGTTTGACCATAAGAGTAAAACAGCAGAGTGTCCCGGTGCTTTATATATGCTGATTATATAACACATACGGTATCTGCCATCATAAGACAAATATTTATCAGGCTCGATGGCTATCAAATATTTATGTTCAGCTCCAGAGCACGACACAGCTACAATCTCCCCTCTGTGTACCTAATAATGGAAAGATTAAGCATAGTGAATGAACGGTCAAGAGACGAGTCACCTTACTGGCACACAATTTTGTAAAACTGCTATTGTTAGAAAGATGAAATGAATCCCAAAGGCTCTGATGAGTCTGACCTGAACTTTTGTCCTAGATATTCAAAATGCCGCAATTACCTCAGCCTTAAAATAGTGCAGACTCATTCTTCTCTCTAGACAGCTGAAAACCGAGCCATTCACTTCAAACTAACAAGCGCATCAGTGGTGTCAAGTTGCATCGAATGATCCAACACAACAGTCCTGCGGATTACTCTAAGCTGATTTGCCCTTAATTTACACTTCACCAGCTGTGGTAAACCAAAATCCCTCTTCACATGCATGGCTCCCTTCATGCCTTGGCCTCTCATATCAGTGGGGTCTTGGAAACCAGAGAGAGTGTTGATGGGTCAAAGATGATACAGAATACTGCAGCTGGGATGTATTTTCAGATTTGTGTTGGAATCCAAACCGGCATAAATGGCCTAACTCTTTCTTCCAAGCTATTTGAAAACCTTTTACAACGTCATATTCTGCCTATGCAGCCAAGATGATATGTCTTTCAAAATATCCAACTCGTTTTTAATATAGTATAAGGTTTAGATTTAAAGGAAAAACTGGTCCATGCAATCTTGTAGATGTAACTGATTTAAAGTGAGCCTACAATGGAGCCCTAGGGATATGTTAGAAGATAATCCTTTTATCGTAGTTGTACTTTATGAAAGTTATAAGAAACATACTCTCATTTTCCTCTTCTCCGAAACTATTGAGGATTGAGTGTATTTTACTTCCCACATATGTCATGATACTTCAATAGAACTGAATTGTTCTTGGAAGATTTGTTCTGATATGTAAGACTAACAAAATCACTCTTGTTTGACTTTTCCTCCAGTAATGAATATATGATATACATGAGAGGAAGGAATGACAGAGTAGCTGTCTGTTTGCCGCATCTCCATGTTGTGCAACCGAACACCATATTCTTGAGCTTCCTGCTTTTGAAGTGGCAAACTGGAGGGAGGAGGGGGTGGCAGTGGATGAATCTCCAGGAATGTGAACCTTCAAAAGAGATTGTGCAGACGTGTTATGAGTGTTGTTTGCTTTGCTTAGTGACGTTTGTCAGCCCTTCCTCTGTCTCTGTGACTTGAGTGCCGACTTTTTTATAAGCATTAGTTTTTCTGATTTAAAAAAAAAACTGTGTTAGAAACTTTTCATTCATGAACTCTCTGAACTTCTGCCATCATCAAGTTTTCTGTTTGTAAATTTGAAAGTTTTGAAGAAAGTTAGTTTGAAGTTTTAACGCATTGTTTTGTGTTGAACCATTAGGAAATATCCCTGTGTGACCAGTCCAACTTGACCCTCTCTATGCGGCAATCGAACCTGTGTCTTAAGCATAGAAGGCAGGTGCACTTATTGAGGCCAGGGGAGTGAATTTTACATGCACCTTCTTACTGGCCTAGTCAAGTCAAGTCACCGTCATTTATAAAGAGCTTTTAACAGTTTGGATTGTTTCAAATCAGATTTACAATCATAATTACCATAACAGATTGTTTAGGGTTTACAACAGCATTAGGATAAAGTTATGGTCCAGCTGAAGTTAGTTTTGATTGATTCACTTCTGTTGCGAAGATCATTAGTTACTAATTTAGAGGCTGCTAGCTAACGCGACACACCATTCTAACAGAAAAAACTCTTAAAGAGCCACTATCATAGCATTTGAAATGTTCCTATTTTTGTTTTAGGAGTTCCCAAAAACAGTTTAACATGCATTCAAGGATAAAAAACACTTTATTTGTCCTATAAAATGCATTTATGTTTAACTGATTTGCTCACCGACTCCCAAATGATTCGTACAACGACTCATTTTTCCAAACCACTCCTTTGCGTGACGCTAATCGGCGGTGATTGGTTAGATGACCCAGTCAGTTATTATTTGTTAGCATAACGCATAAACATATTGATACATTACTACTATGATATTGATAAGACGCTCTATTCTTTATGACAACTCCAATAACAGCGACAAACATTTCACATATTTAAAAAAAATGACATTGGAGACCTAGAAGCTGCGCTGAGCGTAACTTACACACACACACGCACACACATACTTGCGCCTTCCCTCCTCGCGCCCGACGCTACAAAACCGTTCAAAACCCATAAAAGCAACAATTAAGTTATTGATAATACTTACAGGTTGTGATTCGAAGGAGGAAGCTGATCCATATACACTGGGTAAGTAAGTTACTGAGCCCTCCTTCAGGAACAACCGCTTGCGAATCCACATTTGAATTTGAATGTTTTTGAACGATCCGTCATTAAAATGATGAGAACACAATCGGGCTATACTGTTGTGGTATCGTTGCAAATATGAACTCTAACCACTGATTCTTCACATTCTCGTCCCTGGTAAATGAAAACAAAGTGGCTGAACTATCTTTGCATTGTAGAACACAGCGTCTTCTCGAAATGATGCTATGATGAAGTATTTGAATGTGTTCTATCTAGACTTCCGTCTGCACGCGCACGCAGTAACTGGGCGTGGCCAGTATGTATCTACATCACGACGAACCAGCTAATGACTCGTTTCAAAAACAATTCATTTCATAGACTCAGAGTCGACTCTCACTTTTGAAAGACAATAACTTTATATACGGTGCACTTTCAGATATAAACCTTTGCAGGATGTTTTCATTCCCTTAGAGCTATATTCCACACCATATGAGGAAGAGGGATTTTAAAAAATCCATGATAAGGGCTCTTTAAAGCACTCCGGCCACCCATCTCCACAAAACAGTGCTTGTTGTCTCGAGACGCACACCTCGAAATAGGTTAGAAGGTGCAAACGATTATCCCTTAATATCTGTGCAAACCTCAAAAACGCAAACCTGCAAAAAAGTAGACGGCACACACACATGCGCATCACTTGTTCAGTCCATAGGGATGCACGTTTGAATATATATGTGCGCAGAAGTGTAGTCCTTCTTCACAAGTCAACCCTCAACAACTTGTCTGGTCTTAAAAATGTATAATACAGACATTTTTGTCGAGTCAGCGGAGCCACCGCAAAACGGAATTATCCCAACAAAGTTTTATCTGTACAGAGGTAAAGGGAGGAAGGCCTTCACAGGAGAGATACTAGTTGACACTTCAGGACGCTGTTGTCATCGTGTCCAGGCGATGGTCCTTCATCAAATCTGGATATGGCCTGGATCCGGTGGACTGCGGTAAACCTCAGGATAAACAGAGAGACTAATATTAGAGTAGACGCCATCCTTCTTATGATGTACAAGGTACATCAGGATTTATGGGAAGTGTTCCCCGTTCCGGCTGATCTAAACTATGCAGCCTGACATTAAATTATAAAAGTCCACATTGTGTTATGTGTATGCCAGGCCAAAGAGATGTGTTTTTAGTCTGGATTTGAACTGACAAACGGTGTCTGTTCCCAGACAATGTAAGTCATATTTTTCCAAAGTTTTGGTGCTAAATAGAAAAAGTATCTACCGCCAGCTGTCAATTTTAATAGGTATTATCAAATGGCCAGAATTTTGAGATTGCAATAGACATGAAGGACTATAATGCATTAAGAGCTCGCTCTTGATCCATTATAGTCCTGGAAAGCTAAACCATTTAGTGCTTTGCAAGTAATCAGCTATATTTAAAGCATTATACAATGTTTAATACAGAGCCAATGCATTGTTGACACTGCACCGATAGACAGTGACTTCAGATTGCCAAATTTGACTCCACACTTTGATTGACTCAAAATGTTGCACTGAATGTTGATACCAACAATGAATTAAATCAATATACAGTTTCTGAATTCCTAAAACACATTTCTTGAAACTATCACCCACTTTCTCAAAACCTTAGACACAAAACCAGATTTTCAAATCACATTCAGAGGACCTCTGACTCTTCTTGCAAAATCAAACAGTTGCCTCAAAACCATTTTATCTGTTCTTAAAATCAAACAGTGCTTTCAGATACACACATGAGTCAATATTAAAAACACTATAGATCATTCATTAGACACTACATAAAAAAATAAAAAAATAAAAAATGGAGAACACATAATCCAAAGCATGCAGTTACAGAAAAAAAGTATATAGTGACAAAGTAAACAAGTTTTGCAATTCCATAAAAAAAGTATAGTCATTACAACTTAAAGTAAGGTGAATCAATTACTGTAGCACCGCAAGTTTAGTATTGTAGTTAATATTGTATTGCATAGTATTGCGTTTCAGTATATTCAGCACTTGCATTCTTTACAAATAAAGTGACCCAACTGCAAAAGCCAAAAAAGGTTACAGTAAAAAAGCCAAAAAAGGTTTGTAGTTTTTTTATTGAGCGTTTGCCGTGAAGCAAGTCAAATTTGTAGTTTCTTGGGTCTCATTCGCACTACAGAAATGTGACCCGATCTGGCAATCTTACATAGCATGGATATATTAGATAAAGGACAGCAAAGCAGTGGCATAAGTGTATTTCACCATGTCACGACTTGATGAACCACTGAAATGATTTTGAAAACTGTATTTTAAGGTCAAAATTCTTAGTTAGTGTTGCTTTAGTTGGGTTTGTGCCATGCTTTATTGTTCAGCCTTGTGCCTATGTTACCTGTTGCCCTGTTGAAGTTTAAATATGTAGAAAGTCTTAAGTCTTCTTTTTTTGTTGTACTTTATCAGTAAATATTGTCTTTTGTTGAAGATCTACAACACAAGAAACACGGGTTCAACCCTTGCCTAGAACAGCCCCGTTACAGCAAGACTTTCAATACTATACAACATACAGTAAAATACTATACTTGCAGTGCAGTATTCCAAGTTGTCATTACTGTACTTTTTTACACACACGCAAAATGTGTTTTCTTTGTTACATCATACTTTTTTCTGTAGCATGCTGTGGATTATGTGTTCTCCTTTTTTATGTAATGTCTAATGAATGATCTTTGTTTATAATATTTTCACTTGCATATGATCTGGAATCATTGTTTGATTGAGCACAGAGCAAATGGTTTTGAGGCAATTGTTTGATTTTTCCAGAAGATTCAGAAGTTCCCTTAATGTGGTTTGACAATTTGGTTTTGTGTTTTAAGGCTTTGAGAAAGTGAGAGATGGTTTCAAGAAATGTGTTTTAGCAATTCAGAAAAACTGTAATAATGAGGACATCGACATTCAATTCTAAGTTTCATGACTTCCTTCAGCACAATGCTGGTAAAGTATATTGTACAATTGTGAACCCAGTTATTGTTAACTTCCCTTATATTTGGATTAATGTTCCGATTTCAAATTTTATTAATTTACTTGACCTTTCACAGAAGTACGCAAACGTACTGCTTTTTGTCAAAACTACCAACTCAAGGTCTTTCAGCATGTAACTAAAATGTGTGAGAATTGATTACATTAATTCTCCCAAAGAATTTCCCATCCATCCCACTGTGTGTCTGAGTTTGACTTGATCAGAATGTGTTACCAATATGCATATGTCTGACATCAGCACACAGAGAGATATTTTGCTCTCCCATTGATTATTTTAATGGAAATTCTTCTCTCTAGCGTTTCCCGGCAGCTTATCTGAAGGGAGTGGCTGGCTGTGAATCTCTCTCACTTGCAGCAGTGTCGCTGCTCAGGCAACACAACACCTTTTACTGTGTGTCGCACAGAAGCCCTGCAGCGGAACTGTGAATAGAAGATAGCGAACACATCATGCAACTTACACGTTCACACATGCATATGGTTAATGTACAAGGCACTTCACTGTTTGACTGATCATGCAATGAGATGGCATTGAAATCACACACTGAAGAACAGGGAGTGGGGGGCTGGATCTGTCTGAGATTCAGGAGACTTGAAATTTGATGCAGTGAAAACCTTTGTAGAGTGTGAGTGAGGTGAAAAATTGATGCAGAGAGCAATTATGAGTGTGATGAATATGGAGCATTCCACTGCAGCAGCTGTGAATCCAATCTTCTCTGAAAAATGTCTGACAGATGAGTGCATAACATTTACAATAAATATGCAATTCATTTGTATTACTTGAACAAATACTAAAATGTAATTCTAAACTGTTATTATTATTATAAATGATTAATTATTATTTTTTGTAAATAATTAATGGTAAATCCAAAATTACTGTGAAATATGAATAATTGCATTATATATATATACTGTATTTCAAGGGAACTCAAGCTGCATTTGAGACGCGGTGGAATGCTCTGCGTAATTGCGTCATGAAGCATCTGTATAATCAGTCCAATGAAAGAGCTGAGACGTCATAGGCGGGTGACGTCATAGACCAGGAAACTATAAAGCACCCCTGAAGACCACGACAGCTTCTCTTGCCTTCAGCAAGTGATTTCTGTATACTGTCCTTGTTTATTTACTTTTGTTTGTCAAGCACACACATATATATATATCGGTTGTTCCCTGCCGGTTCGCCGTTTCAGGGCACCGAGGTGTCAGCGTCCCCAGTACGTTCCTCTGAGGAGGTCGTAGAACGGTCAATTCGGTTGTTTCCTGCCAGTTCGCTGCTTTAGGGCACAGAAGTGTCCATTCAACCAAATCCCGAGGCAAGTCTCAAGAGACTGTTTCCCTTAGTCAAGTTCCTCACAGCGTTGAAACTACTGCCAGATATTTCTCAGTGGGTCCTGCATTTTATAGAAACAGGGTACAGAATTCAGTTCAGTTCTCATCCTCCCAGACTTCCAGGGGTCCTCCCCATGGTGGTGGACCCCAAGCAGGCTCGGGTCATGGAGCAAGAAGTACTAAACGGCAGAGTTCAGAAACTCAAGTTCAAGATGCTTACACACAAACAGATTGTATTGGCAGATTCAGTCCGAGGACTGTTTTTTCACAACAGACTTAAAGGACGTTTATTTTTTCATGAATCCACCCATCCTCATCACAGGAAGTTTCTGAGGTTTGTTTTCAGCTGCGAAACATACCAATATCGGGTCCTTCTGTTTGGCCTAGGTTTTTACAAAATACCCGCACTTTTACAAAATGTGTGGATACAGCACTGGCTCCTCTGAGACTCCAGGACATTTGCGTATTAAATTATATCGACGACTGGCTGATTCTGGCTCGGTTCTGAGCAGTTGACAGTTCGGCATCGAGATGTTGTTCTGTCTTGCATAAAGAATTTGGGTTGCAGCTCAACACCAAGAAGAGTCTGCTCCTCCCAGTGCAGAGGACCACTTTTGTAGGGGTGGTGTGGGATTCGACAACTGTGTAACCTCCCTTTAAAAACTCCATTAAAAACATTATTTATTCTCGCTGTTTCTTCCATTAAGAGAATTGTAGATTTGCACCTGAAATGGTAAAGGAATTCTATACCCTAGGCCGGGTCACATTCCTAAGGTCCCCACTGTGATGGGTCCTATTTTGCTGCAGGCTTTCTGTCCTCTAACCTCCTCTGTACCTTTTAATACCCCAGATCAGCAAAGTCTCAATCTGTTATGTCCAGTTCGGGCATTGGATGCCTACGTTCACAGAGCTCCCATGTGGCATAGATCAGAGCAGTTATTTGTCTGCTTTGGTTTGACCAAGAAACGTTGCCCTGGATTCGAAACAAGTAATAAGCAAGTGGATAGTTGAGACTATCTCTATTGCTTATGAGGCGGTTGGACGGTCCTCACCTATGGCTGTCCGTGCCCACTCTACTGAGGAGTATGGCTGCCTCTAAGGCTTTAATTTAAATTTTTGGTCCTCATCTCATGCATTTGTCAGTATTTTATGACCTAGACCTCTCAACTTCCGGGGCTAGGTTCCTTGTTTCTTAGTGTGCGCAAGGGCTTCACACAGAATGGGCATTTCTCATTATGGCATAGTGGGTATGGGGTTCCCACCGCATCTCAAACGCAGCTCAAGTTCCCTTGAAAGGGAATGTCTCAGGTTACGTATGTAACCCTGGTTCCCTGAGAGGTAACGAGACACTGCATTTGCCTGCCATACTTCCTGCATACCCTGATCGACTTGCTTTGGGCTTCTTCAGAAGCTGTTGTGGCCTGTTTTTTTGGGGTGCTTTATACACTCACCTAGATGATTATTAGGAACACCTGTTCAATTTCTCATTAATGCAATTATCTTATCAACCAAATCACATGGCATTTGCTTCAATGCATTTAGGGGTTTAGTCCTGGTCAAGACAATCTCCTGAACTCCAAACTGAATGTCAGAATGGGAAAGAAAGGTGACTTAAGCAATTTTGAGTGTGGCATGGTTGTTGGTGCCAGATGGGCCGGTCTGAGTATTTCACAATCTGCTCAGTTACTGGGATTTTCATGCACAAACATTTCTGGGGTTTACAAAGAATGGTGTGAAAAGGGAAAAACATCCAGTATGCGACAGTCCTGTGGGCGAAAATGCCTTGTTGATGCTAGAGGTCAGAGGAGAATGGGCCAACTGATTCAAGCTGATAGAAGAGCAACTTTGACTGAAATAACCACTCGTTACAACTGAGGTATGCAGCAAAATATTGTGAAGCCACAACACACACAACCTTGAGGCGGATGGGCTAAAACAGCAGAAGACCCCACCACTAAAAATAGGAAAAAGAGGCTACAATTTGCAAGAGCTCACCAAAACTGGACAGTTGAAGACTGGAAAAATGTTACCTGGTCTGATGAGTCTCGATTTCTGTTAGGACATTCAGATGGTAGAGTCAGAATTTGGCATAAACAGAATGAGAACATGGATCCATCATGCCTTGTTACCACTGTGCAGGCTGCTGCTGGTGGTGTAATGGTTTGGGGGATGTTTTCTTGACACACTTTAGGCCTCTTATTGCCAATTGGGCATTGTTTAAATGCCACAGCCTACCTGAGCATTGTTTCTGACCATGTCAATCCCTTTATGGCCACCATGTACCCATCCTCTGATGGCTACTTCCAGCAGGATAATGCACCATGTCACAAAGCTTGAATCATTACAAATTGGTTTCTTGAACATGACAAGGAGTTGACTTAACTAAAATGGTCCCCACAGTCACCAGATCTCAACCCAATAGAGCATATTTGGGATGTGGTGGAACAGGAGCTTCGTGCCCTGGATGTGCATCCCACAAAACTCCATCAACTGTAGGATTCTATCCTATCAATATGGGTCAACATAATCCTTTAGGTGAGTGTAGTTTCCTGGTCTATGACGTCACCCGCCTATGACGTCTTGCTCTTCCATTGGACTGATGCTTCATGACACAATCATGCAGAGCATTCCCACCGCCTCTCAAACGCAGAGTCTCGTTCCTTTTCAAGGAACCAGGGATACATACGTAACCTGAGACGACTTCTAATGTCAAATCTAGCAGTGCTAGAACTGACATTTTGCGTGCACGCGAGGCGCCGCGCCGATTACTTGGGATTTTTTCCTCAGCAATGGAAACAAAGGAATGGTCATACAGATAAGACAAGAATGCATCATTTGAAATGGTAAAGTATTCATTTTTTTTATTTGCGTATAGGCTACATTATAAATCACTACAAAATGTCATGCCTTTAAAAATAAAGAAAACAACCGGATTTGGGTTCATGCTGTCTCTGTCTCCTTTATGGTGCATGTTCTGCAAAATCAACCAAAACGCAGCTAATAGTCTACTTGACGTACAGACATAAGAAATACAGATGATCTATCTATAGAAACATTTAAGTTTCTACTTCGTATTATTTGAAGTTAAATGCATTATTTAAATTACTTTGGAATAAATAGCATGTTTTGAGATGATAAAGAAAACACGACTTATAGGAAAAAAATACGGTAGGCTGTTATAAATTATTTTGCGGACCCCCTGGCTATAGTTCGCGGTTCGGAGCCCACTTTGAGAACCACTAAAGTAAGGAATTGTCTGTTAACAAATGATTATGACATAGCCTATATACAATTGTAGCATTGATGAATGTTGATTCAGAGTCTGTGTCATCTGATTGCAATGCAAGAATTGTATGTCTAATGTATTATTAAAAATGCATTAAGATATTGAATATGTCTATATTCAAATGTAAAATATACAGTATATCTTCTTGAATGTGTCATCTGTATGTTTGACTAAATTTACACAAAAACAAAAAACAAAAGGTTGGACAAAATATAATCAAATTATGTAGTGCAAGTTTAGGTTGGGTCGCAAGCTGCAAACAAGAATGGTCAAATGAAGTGAGCGAGGGACACTGAGAAAGACAAATACATTGGGAGAAAGAGCAAAAGATAGAGGTAATGGCAGAAGAAGGAAAAGAATGAGACAAAGAATAGGAGGAGACAGGCCGAGAGAAAAAGAAACAAAAAGGAAGAGCACAGATGGTATCGGGCCAGTAAGCAGGATAAGGTTTCGCTGAGACAGTGAAGTGGAGGACAGGACCTCGTGAGTAATTGAAAATCAGACAGACAGGATGTGGTTACCCTGGAGATAGATTGTTCTAAACAGGGCAACAGGGACAAAACAAAGAGATGCTGTTTTTTTCTCTGAAATCCATCAGGTAATAACATAAAAACCTTTTCTCTACACTGTCAGAGCTATGTTTGTTAATGGAACGTTTGATGTTTTTAATAAATAATGATAAACAAATAGCTTTATCTAAGTTTCAAATGCAAAGGCAGTAACTTCCCCATTCAGTAAGTGTAAAATGTGTACAAATTTCCTGCACTGCATGCTTATGGATTTGAGAGTGGTTTGGATTATGCACTAGAATACCTTTTTTTAGAAGTTTATTTTATCATCTTAGTATTGTGCACGGTTGGTTCGTGTGCTCTTAGTGCACCAGGTCTATGACAACTAACTCTTTTCTACTTTCAGACAGGTTTGGTTGCCTTCTCTTGTAAGACTGCTTGAGGATGTCATGTAATAATCAAGGGGCGGTTTACTATTATTTTTTATTTGCTTGATTGTGTTTATGGGGTGCAATGTATTTGTGCTTTTTCTTTTTTAAAAAGTCTTATTTTTCATAAATTTCACCTTTATCGTAAGCTGCTTTCTACTTCTGACATTTGAACGACCAGTTCAAATTAATTCGATTTTTTTTTTATTTTGTTATCACAACATTTTTTCTTTTGTCAAATCAAAATTTTATTTAGTTTAGATAACTTATTATTTTGAGTTTCTGCTGATTAAATCAATCTCCATCATTGTATTAACTCGTTTTCTAGTTCAATCAACTTCAAATTTTAAGGCAACCAGGTTACTTAATTTAAGTTAAACCAACAAGATTTTTTTTACAGTGTATGAAACCACTCCCCCAGAAACAGGCAATGGGCTCATATTGGTTAGTTTGGGCCAGTGTGGTGTAATTGGCTAAACTGCATAGTGCACGTTGTTCGGAAACTTCGCGCCCATGCAACACATTCCCTTGAATGTTTGATGTGCTCTGGTCAATATATATAATAGTGTCGATACTGCCTTATCAGTTTGAGCCAGAATCAGACACAGAAAGAGGCAAGGAAGATAGAGAGAAGCAGAACCTCTACAAACATGGCTCTTACAAAGCGTTTCTGAATGGTAATTTTTTTAAAATTATTATTATTATATTCTACTATTATTATAAGAAGAATTTCGATACAATGTACTTGAAAATGCTAACTGCTGCTTGTTAGCTTTTGAGATCTGGGTTTCTCCTGATTAAACATTTAATATAACTGAATAGATGTTTTTAAAAGTTATTGTTTTATCGATAAAACGTTAATGAACAACCGTTTATGTATTCACAAAACTTACTTTACTCAGTGTATGTTTTATTTAGGTGTAGCCTACGCGGCTGGACTACTGTAATTCACTATATGTGGGGGTTAATGGGTCCTCCATCACCCGTCTCCAGATGATACAGAACGCAGCAGCACGTCTTTTAACGGGCACACGTAAACGGGAACACATTTCCCCGATTTTAGCTTCACTACACTGGCTGCCTATTCAATTTAGGATCCATTTTAAAATTCTGTTATTTGCTTTTAAATCATTAAATGGCCTTGCCCCGCCATACCTCTCTGAGCTTCTTCACTCGTATAAACCCGTCCGCGCTCTCAGGTCAGATGATCAGCTGCTCCTGACTGTGCCTAAAACTAAGCGTAAGCTCAGAGGGGACCGTGCCTTTGCTGTGTCTGCCCCGAAACTGTGGAATGATCTGCCTTTGCATGTTAAACAGGCCTCTTCTTTACCTGTTTTTAAAAACTTCTTAAAACCCATCTTTTCTCTTTGGCTTTTGACACCTAGCAAGTTGTCGACTCCATGATTTTTTTTTTTTTTTTGTTATTAATGATGAATGTAGGGTTTTTAATTGTATGTATGTTTATGTTTTCTGTACAGCACTTTGGTCAACTTAGGTTGTTGTAAAGTGCTAAACAAATAAAGTTGGTATGGTATGGTATGGTATATTTAAGTTAAAACCACACTGTACACTGATAACAGCAGCTGAGGTTTGTTGCGATTACATAGCCTATCATTTTTTATTTATTTATTTATTTTACTTTTACACGTTTGTCTTCCACAAAATAGCATCGAACTAACTGGCTACTATACACAAACAGCGTTGGCATTGGTTTACGTTCTTGATCAAATCGAAAGATAACGTCAAAGTATTTACATGAAAAATAAATTTACAAAATTAGTACATATACAAATTCAGGTCTAAAATGTTTGTACACATTTGTCGTAGACACAAAATAGCATAACTGAGTGGCTATAAAGCCAGAGCTGGTATTTGATAAAACTAAAACATTACGTCTGATTCAGGTCGACTTTCGTCTACCAAAAATGCCTGCAGGTCCCCTACCCTCTCTTGATGGAGGCCAATACAAATAGGAGCACTGTCTTAATTGACAGGAACTTCAAGAGATACTTCAGGATTTAGCATTAAGCTTTGTATTAGTAGAAACCTGTAGTATTTTCACCATGCTTTTTACCATGCTTCCCACCCTCAAATCCATCTCAGATGAGAGATTTATGTATTTTTTGTCTGGAAAATATTCTCAGATGACGCAAAAAAAATCATCATTTTGCATCATCAGAGGATTTGTTTTTGGCCAGAGGCTAAAGACTACAGCCAGTAGAAGGAGCTGTTCTGCATGTTTTCAACCCACCCATAGAGGGTGGGATCTCACTCACAGAATGTACACATCATAGACTGTAAAAAAGATGGATGACGTCCCTTCGCTCTTTTCCATCAGAGAGAACTGAAGCCGCCAGTGTCTTGATATGGTGCTGACATCTTGGGACTCTGAGTCTGCACACTTGCGTTTCGGGATCTGACATGCGCAGTCATGTGCAGGAAGTAAAGCCGCGAAATCAAGGCCACGCCCTCATTCGCGCTGAATCAATCACAAGCACACACCCCGCACTTTCATTAAGCGGCCTCTTCTCCTATGATGTCTGCTGATTGCAGTACCTCGTTAAAATAAGGTAAATACAACTACTAACCACATTATCAACATTATTAAAAAAAGTCTGCTGGTGCTTCAGTGACTATCTCGCACAGAGAACCTTCAATCACAGCTGTCAATCATGATGTCAGAGCACCGTTTTTAGCATCATATAACTAACTAAAAACAAACTTATTTTAAAAAAAACTAACACTTGAAATTACATCAACATGATAGAAACTGCAGTAAATGACAGAAACTATATCTTTGGAGAAAAGGATATGTGAAGAGTAATTGAATTGTTTAGTTGATCTCACATCCCGTTGAATAACATGGGGAGGTGGGGTTTATGACCTATACTAGGACCAGCCACAGGGGGGCGATTCGAGACGTTTTGGCTTCACTTTTGAGGGCTTGTTCGGCATGCTTGTTACACATAGTGTCAGATAACTTTTTTGGAAGCTAAGCTAGCAGACTCTTGTTCTGTGGAGAACTTAGTTGGAGAAAGTTGAGTAGTACCATTCATCCTCTTTTGGGATTTCAGCTTCTTCTTCTTCTTCTTTTCTTCTTCTTCTTTCTTCCTTTCTTCTTCTTCTTCTTTCTTCTTCTTCTTCTTCTTCTTCTTTCTTCTTCTTCTTCTTTCTTTCTCTTCTCTTCTTCTTTCTTCTTCTTCTTCTTCTCTCTTCTTCTTCTCTCTTCTCTCTTCTTCTTCTTCTTCTTCTTCTTCTTCTTCTTCTTCTTCTTTCTTCTTCTTCTTCTTTTCTGAAGTCGCCATTCCTTGTTTACATGCACACCATTTGTTTCAATCTAACTGAATTCATTCTGATTGGTGAATCTGAATGTAGTGTTTACATGAACGCTAAAACCGGATGATGTGTGTTTTAACATTGCTAAGAAAATTCCCTCTCCTCCGTGAGAGATACGAGACCGAGTGCGTCTCACAGGTGTCTCTCATCAGTAATCACGCCCTCGGCTTCGTCCTGCTCGCCACAGTAAACATAATGAATGACGACTGTAGAACGCAAAAGCCGAATCCCAAAGATTTTGGGTGTTCTTGAAATTCTGGGCAGAATTATCACAGAGACTCACTAGTAGCCTATAGGGCAGCGAATCAAGTGCATTCTGGGAGTTGTTGTCTTTCATCCACATAAAAATACATTTTCTAGCTGAACTCAGTCTAGAGCGCTCCAAATAATAATAATAATAATAATAAATATATATATTTCCCATTTCTTCTACATAAATTACCCATTTTAAATACATTCATTGATTCATTTTTCCAGAAGTGAAGTATCCCTTAAAGCTTCACTGATTGTAAAGGCTCAAAGGGAGCACTCTGCAGGGAGCACTCTGCAAGGTCCCAAGAGGGTACAGAGAGGAGGGAGAGGAGGATTCAGTTCACTCCCACAAGGCAGCGATTGTGCCCATCAAACTAAAAACAGTTTGACCGCAACCAGAAGTGCACAGGGGAGACTTTTGCTTGATCTTGATTTGTTCATGGCAAACAGCTGAAAGACTGTAACTTTTGCCAGTAAACCTGCAATGGGGGTTGAATATTTTCTATTACAACTATAAATACATGACGAGTGTTTCATTTGAATATATATATATATATATATATATATATATATATATATATATATATATATATATATATAGTCCAAGGTTAGGGTTGAGGTTGGATGCAATACAAATACATCAAATGCATACTTTAGAATACTCCACACTCAATAATGCAAACTAGGATTATGACACAATCATTAGCATAAGCAATTATAATATATATATATATATATATATATATATATATATATATATATATATATATATATATATATATATATATACCATTTATAATAAGGTTAATTCGAATCCTTGATTCTGATTGGTCAAGAGCTGTGCTTTATTCACGATAAAACACGGCTACGACCGCTTCACCCAACGGTTCTATTGAACGCTGCGCAACACTGCGGTTTTATGTTGTTTTATTTGAGCTTTCATGCGTTTTACACATAGGAACGTTGTTGCTGTTCACACTCTGGGACTATTTTTTCCAGCAGACGGTAGGCTTTTAGTGATTTTACTTCAAGAAAGTTGCACTAACATTGTTTTTTACTTAAATATTGTGTGGCAACCGTTTTATAAAAGCAATAAGATACTCGAGGCAAGTGCTGTATCGTGAATAAGTAACGGCTCAAGGGGTTGCAGGCACTCTGCTTCACGTCGTGCCTAACAACGCCCTTAGCCGTTACTTATTCACAATACACCACAGCCTCTCGTATCTTACTGCTTACACACACACACACACACACACATATATATATACATATATATATATATATATATATATATATATATATATATATATATATATATATATATATATATATATATATATATATATATATATATATATATATATATATATATATATATATATATATATATATATATATATATATATTGCTACAATAGTAAGAGTAAGACTGAAAAAACGTTAACTGGCCTTTTCAGCAAATTACAGTCTTGGACTTTCCAAGCATGAAATTTTTCTTTTCCCTGGAACATTGTTTAACACCACTGTCATCCTACATTTCTGATTTCAACAGTCTTCCAATTGTAAATGTGTTAGCTCCCTACAGTAACGGGAAATTTTCAGGTAGAGATTTTGCTGACATCAGCATAGCTGTTTAACCTGAGAACAAAACTGGATCAGCTTTGTCACCCTTGATGAAGAAAGTTCTGAGATAAATCAGACAAGATGGAGGCCAGGAAAAAGTCAATGATCGCCAGTAGCAGTCATAGATGAGTCCCTGCCCCTCGCTTAACACATGAAATACAGCTAAACACAGCAGTCATAATCTTTATTCATTCCATCTTGAGGAGGATTAGACAGAGACACAGAATCAATTTCATTATAACACCCTGCACATTCTAATCTTGTATAGCTACTCAGTCAAAGATGGCTTGAACACAACCTAGAAATCCATGAGCATAACTGTATAATCCACACTGTTTGCACATAATGCCGAAAGTTGGCAGCTGGCAATGCGAAGCCAGACTTTTGACTATCAGAATTGTCTGGTCCAATTTACAACTCATTCAGGCAAAGAACATCTTACTTAGAATTATTTAGGAAGGGTCTGTCAACAGGTAAAGCAAACAACCACAATTGGTTTTATTGTTATGTGCCATTTAGACATTTGGCCCTCCAGTGGTTGAGGTGTAAAATTGCAAGTTATTCATGGAGGAACATAGTTTTGGTAATTACGTAATTTAGGTTTCAGCTCAGCTCTACAACACGGATGAATATGACTGTTCAAGTTTACCAATGTACCCGTGGTTGCAGGTGATCCTTTTATCAGAGTTAATGTAATAGCAACATCAAAATGCAGCAAAAAGAAGGCAATCTGAAAAATAAGGTATTTTGAACAGGTAACTGTCTTCTGTTGTTATTATGATTCACCGAAAACAATTTTAAAATATTGTAACAAAAGTAAATTAATGCTGACAGATTTGACATAACGTTTGAACTGTAGATATCTTATCTGTCAAGCAACAAAGACCTATACAGGTTATTATTACTATAAAAAAATAAATATATATATATATATATATATATATATATATATATATATATATATATATATATATATATATATATATATATATATATATATAATTTTTTATGCTAATCTTTTTCTCCCCATGAAAAGCTGTCAAAAGATAATGCTTAACGTGGATTAATGTATCAAATTCAGTATAGGCTACACCTTATTGATGATTCATATTATATAAAGGCAAGCAGATGAGCCCAGAACATAACATGTTAAAAATTGTGCTAAAAACGTGATTTTTAGGGGTAAATGCACAACGTGCAGTTTAGTACCGTGACATTAGCCTGACTTCGTCATACTCATATTCTAATCAGAATGTGAGTCTGAAACTCCATAGGGCTTTGATTATGAGGCGTTCCTTAACCGAACCAGAAAAAAAACCAAAAAAAAAACCCTCTGCACTCAATTGGATAGACCTACAACCAATCAGAGCAACGCAGTAAGTCAATACTTTGCATAGCACAGTTGTCAACTACAGAACGTACTTATTTTAGAAGTAAAATAACGAGTGTTGCTTCTTTTACTTGGTCCATGAGTGAGACCAAAGGAGAAACCACAACAATCACAGGCTTTTCATTACGTCCCATCTTCTTAGCGACCGTCAGAGCCAGCTAATAAGTTACACTTTTGCCGAATCATGTAGGAAGGACGGCAAAAATATCTTTCTGATCGACAAATGCCTTGACTGTAGTTTTCTGTTCGTCTATTAAAATGAATGCGCTGTCGATTTATTTTACAACAGATGCGACAGCGGAAGCTATACATCTCAGTTCTCCAGCTGCAGTCATCTCTGAGAGAAACCAGTTAAGCGCTCTTTGATAACGTGATGATTACGTCCCTGCAGATCATCTGTCCATCATCATATGAAGCCCGCCCTGGCAATTTGATTGGCCCAATCATTTTTTGACTGATCATAATTACTCGTCAATGGATTCGAGTCCAGATCCGAACTTTCCGAACCAAAATATGTTGTGGGCGGGGTTCGGGCTGGCATCCAGGCTACCGTGACATTATATTCCAGGGACATCTGCATGCCTGTTTATAGTATGCATAATCAATAAGGTCTATACTGAATCTGGTATTTTAATAATTGAATGTGTTAAAAACCCATACTTGTCTTCTATTCGGTTAGTTCATTCGATTAAATAAAACTATTGGCAAGAAAATGACTTAGTTTGCCCTCTAGGTGGGCATACCTTTAAGGATGTGACATCACATGAAAACTATAAATGGTGTTGGAGATTTTTTTTTAATGGAAGTTACACGCTTACAGGTTTCGTCAGAAGAGCAAAAACAGACAAAGTAACTGTAATACTGTGTTCACAATGTAAGTTACTCAATATTACCATTGCATTATTTGAACTGTTGTACACATACATAAATATTTGGAACAGTATCATATTTAAAATATCACCCCTCTTGCTCATGTGATATTGATTATGTATAAATAATTGTGTAAAAATTTCCTGTGATTTCCAAGACTGCAGAAAAGTTTTTAAAGCTGCTTTAGAGTGTGAGTCCCGGGGATGTTCATTATAGCTAGTAATTTTACATGTGGTGGGATAGTCTAAGCAAAACAGTTGAAAAATCAAAGTAAAAGTGAAGTACCACCAACCACTTCAAAACATGCAGGAGTCAGCTAAGGACAGAAAGGTGTGTCCATAGACTGGCTTGATTCATGACTATCATTTGTGTATGAAAAATTAATCTCAAGGTTGATGAATTATCTGTGATAGGCCTTTGACTAAATCATGGAAGCGTTGAGCCTTGCCCTTCAGTGGTGACTCACTTCGACAGCAAGGTCATCCGGAGCACAAGCAACTTCAGACAGCTTCTCTCTGAAAGGAGGATGCAGGCAGGGTTTGGAGATATGCTGTGTGACATTTAATCAAGTGGCCCCAGTAAATGCAAATCTGCACGGGACTGCTCTGCTTTGTCTTAAGACCTTAAGAGACAGAAACAGGATGCTGCGAATAAGAACGAAGCCTCTGGTGGCTCTACAGCTCATATTAAGGCATGATTTATGATACACAACTCAAATACATTTGCAGGTAATACCACCCTTCATCTGAATCTTATGTAAAGTAAGGGGAGTCAAGAGAGTTAGTTAGATTGCAGTCCTATCGCGAATCAGTTCATTCACCATCTTGACTGCAGATGAGTCCCTCAGTACAGTCGGGAATAAAGAAAGTCTTCCTCTTTGTGAAGTTGTGATGACCTGTTCCCGCATGTGAAAAGCCAAGATAGTAGTTTTACTTACCAACGTCTCTCAAACTTGTGAGGGTGAGACTTGAATTGGTCGGGGAATTCTTGCTTTCATTTTTTTTAACACTCTTACAGCCCTCTTCGGAGCACCCGGTGGTGTACACAGGCACATACACACTTTTCTAAATGATGAGCATTACAGCCGGGGACAATAAACTGGTGGAGAAACCAATTACATGAGGGATGATACGACTTTGGTTCAGAGGCTTCAATATGTCATTATCTCTGAATCGACATATGTAAGCTGCCCTGACAGTCCATTTCTGCCGACTCGACAGGCAAGCCACCGTGATCAACCATAAATTGGCAAGAAAAAGGAGAGAAAAAAATTAGTGGCCATCCATAACACATAGCTACACTTGTCTTTTCGCCTTTCCATCCCTCATTTCCCCACCTTAAAGTTAACGCATTAACATTTCTGGTAGTTTTGTACTCCTTGTCCTCCCCTTCCTCGCCCTCTCCTTTACTTGAAAGTCTCTGGTCAGATTACTCTCCTTAAATCTGAAATGGTAATTGTATTTTTCTAATCTAATCCTGTTAGAACCCTATACTTCCTCTGGAAACTGCCTCCAGGCAATTATGGCAAATGTCAATGAATTAAGTAATAGCTTGGTGAGAAGCCAGGCCAGCTTGCTGTAGATCAGCACTGTCAGCAGAAACGCACATCTGTCACTGGCCGAGCGAAAGGGTTCAGGCGAAGGAGCAAACACACACACCCACTTACACAGAAACGCAGCATTACACGTCATTTAGCTCCTGCCTAAATTGCTAACATTATTTTCCAAAATAGGATGTCAAGACACAGAAGAGGAAGTTTATTGTAGGTTTTTGTGTAGGCTTGTGTGTGCAGAAAAGCTTTTGCCCATTGGGATGAAAAATCACAAATGAGATCTCTTAATATCTCAAGTTTTTCTCCTTGACGGCAATGCGATTAAATGGAAAACATTTGCTTAAATCTCCTGCACAGATTTTTCTATGGAGAAAAAAACTCTTGTTATCTCACATGACTTTTGGGAAAAAATAAAATATCAGCAATGTCAAAAACTATGCTCTGGTAAGCCAAAAAGCCTGCAATCAGACTTAAAATAAATTTTACTAAGAACTCAAACATTTCAAAAGAATCCAATCTTACCATGGCCAAATTATCTGAACTATAGACATATTGTACAGCTCTCTTACTATTATGTTATTTCCATTTTTAAGGTATTCCTCTTTTTGAGAGACATGATGGCACAAACTGAGAGAGGAAATGTGTTCCCTTCTCAATAAGAATTCTATATGACTTTGTCTGTTCTCAATCCAGCATATCCGCCCTACTTTTTTTTCTCATTCGAGAAGCTGTTTCACTCTGATATGTCATAATAGGGAAGAAAAGACACTTGGCACAAAACAAAAGTTGCTATAGTCTTTTCTTTCCTATTGTTACGCATATTCTCGAGGAACGGCTTCTTGAGCAAAAATAATGTTGGAAGGGACTTGATTTTGTCAATGGAGAATTCACCTTTTGAATAGTTATGTAGGTTAACCACCTTCTTTGATTAGTATTGATTCTAAAATATATTTTCTTGTTAAAGTTATTTTTAGTTCTTGTTAAAAAAGTTCTTCTATAATTCTTGGTAATACATGTCAACAATTTATTTCTATTTTTTATTTTATTATTATTTTTTTTAATCCTAAGGCATGAGGTGTCCAACCATAGATATGTAAAAACCAGCATGCTTGGCCATTATGTAGCTTGCACAACGCGATTCTCTCATCAACACAGATGCAGCCGTTTTTATTTTTGCAAATCATTATAACTAGCAGAAATATTAACACTTCAAGCTTTGACATTTAGGCTACCCAATTTTTTCAGGCTAATTGTAGTAATGACGGATCAGACCTGTTTGGCCATAACTATATGCATACCTATAAGGACATCACTTAACCCCATTCAGCGTCAGTTCTCTGTCTTTTACGGCCATGACAAGAACATCACTTCTCCTCTGCTGTGAACGCTCCTGGCGCGCTCTTATTATCATATTATTATTATCATAATAATAACAACAATCCACCATATTTCGTTTCGACATCCTGCTGCATTAGTCCCAGATATGTGATACATGAACAATCTGTTCATTGCGTATGTCACGTCACGTGACAAATGAACGTAAGACTTGGAAGGTAAAGTGATTATTTATGTTCCCTGTAAATCATTTTTTACTGCATTATGATTTCTTAATTCAGAATATGATCAACATTGCGTAGGTGGATGTGATCGGGGAATTTGGCTGTTCAAATTATAACATTAAGACACTTAAACGAAATGACTCAGAGAATCAGTAAAATGAACTTCCTATTCATGAAGCAGGGGCTCGGGCTCGCTGCGGGGCTGCGGAAGCTAAATCAGTCATTACTCGTGAGAGCAGGGCACGCCGACGCTGCGGGGCGGCCGCAACTCAGTAAATCATAAGTAACCTAGTTTGTGAATTGTTCATTCTCGGTTGGCACACATTTTGCAGCCAAAGCGCCGCTCCCTCTTTACAGTGGAAGTTCGATCATAGATTTGAGTTTGATGCATAATGTCTCGATGCGGCTGTGACGGCGCATAGCATACGTCATGAATAAACTTATCTGATTGGCTTACGGGTAACCAATGATTTTAAACTTCAAAGAAGCCCCCCTAGCGAGAGAGAAAACACTTTTCTATTATGCCATTCCAGACTCTGTCTACAAAGCAAAGTGAAGTAGCAGAGTCTGCTATTACCAGGCATATGACACAGCCTATTTATGAAAAATAAGTGTAAAAATAAATAATCATCAAGATAATTATAGCCTCTTTAATAACTTTTGTAAGAAACCAAACCGTTTGTAAATCCATCAAGATTTCAACGAGATAAGAGTATTTGTGTTCGTGTTGACCACTTATCTTACATCAGCTTACCTGTGACAAGATGGCCGCCGGTGATGACGATGGAAACTCCGCCATAACACATCTAGCCTTTATATACATACTGTATATATGTGTCCAACTACTGGGGGGGCACTGTCCTCCAGAGATTACCTTTAAACCCAACTGAACCATTAGTCAAAGTCTTCTTGATTACTAAAAAAAAAAAAAAAAAAAAAAAACTCCAGGCACTTGTGTTGTGGGTAAAGCTTGAATTAAACTCTTGGCCCTATAGGATTAGGTTTGGACACCCCTTTATACTATAGAGTTTTCAGGACACATCTGAGACCATTTAATTACACAAATTGAGCCTTCTGAGCTTTGATGTAGTAACCTCTGAGTAAAAGGGAAATGTGTTCTCTTTCTAATAAAAATTCTGTATTGCAACGTTTCTCAATTCAGCTTCTAGGTACCCCCAGGACAGTCATTAGTGTGACACACCCTACTGAGGTTCTCGGAGCCTTTACTAATGAGCCGATGTGTTGAATCAGGGGTGTAAGATAAGGGAGACATCCAAAATGTGCAGTGCTGGGGGACACCAGAGCCGGACTAGAAATTCCTCTCTATTAGGTCTCTGTTATTAACTGCAATTTATGCATGCTGAGTAATACGCAGAGGCCTCACAGACATTAAATTCATATTTAATATCCATAATTGTTTTGATTTTCCCATTATACCTGGAACCCTTTGGTGTAAATGTTAATGCATGCTGATCAGCATAACTTTGGACTGACCTAAGTGATTTTGATTCTCTGAAATATTAATATCCTTCTCATAACATATCAATTTCTGACCAACATCCACCTATGTAATGCATAATTATATTACTATAAAAATCAATAATTCATCTACAGTAATAACACATTCATATTTAATGTACATGCATAAGTTCCAATTGATGATCGAGTTTGGGCTGCATGGTTGCGGTGGCCTTGTGCTTCTGGTTACATTATGTACATATTTTATCAAGCAAACCTGTCAGCACTTTTACAGGTCAAATTCAGTGACTGCAGTTGCCTGAGGGGCGGGGGTGGTAAAAGCACATCTGTGGCACTCATACAGGGCTTTTAGGAGGAACCACAAAGGATGCTGTCTAAGAATATAGCTGCTAAAGACTGTTATTATATGTCCCACTACTGTGATCTGATTCCATTTCCAAGTGCACTTTTTCTTGCTTAAAATGTGGAAAAATGGTTCATAAAAAAATACTGGTGTTAAAATAGAGAGGATGTCCACTCCACAGGTCATTCAGCCTTACTTCCATCAAACATTCAACACATGCTAAATTATTCACAACTATACATTATAGTGATTTGAGTTCGATTTTTCGCCAACAAACTTTGTTGTGAGACTTTAAGTAAAGAACCTGGAACAGTAGAATCATTGAAACACTGTTGTGTTTCAGTGTAAATGTTGGGAGCTTCTGTATTGGTAAAATTAGTTTGAAAAACATTGAGATTTGTTACATACTGTATTCAATTAATATTTAATGTTTATTGTTTTTACTTTCTTCTGAGGACCACAAACTAAAGAAGAAGAAGGAAAAAAAAGTTATTTCAAAGAATATTTCAACTGTTTTTGTCCATAAATGTGACTTTTTCAAAATATCTGTGTTCCAAAGAAGAAAGTCATTCTTGCTTTAGACATGAGGGTGAGTCACTATAATAACAGATTATTTATTTATTTTTGTCGTTTTGGTTGAACTATCCCTTTAATATCAGAATGTCGTATTCTGATTTCATTCTTTGCCCTGTTTTTTTTTTTTGTTTTTTTTTACACTCACTTTTTACACTTTTCAGCTTCTCATAGCCATACCAGTTTATATTCTAACAGTCCGGGCCTGACATTAACACCCGTCAAATGCTGGTGTTAATGCTGCTGGTGTCAAATGCTGGTGTTGATTTCAGCGGTGGCGTGCAACACAGTCACTCCTATTAGCCACTTTGGCCATAGCCATGTATAATAAACATTTTTCAAATGTGGTCTTTTAAAAAGACACCAGAAACAATAAACTGTCTAGTGCAATAGTGTTGTCAAAAATATAGATTTTTCGATACATATCGCTACTGAAATATCTGAAACTCTTCCGCATGATACACAATACCAGCTGTGCGTTCTAGCCCTCTCATCTCTCAGACAGAAAGTTGACACACAAACCCGCGTCCCTTTACTCATTCATTTCATTTTCATTTGCTCCAGATGAATATTGTTGGAGTAGGATTGCATGTAATTGAGCAAACTTTACTCATTCTTGCAGATTTTGTGCTCACACCCAAAGTGCGTGCACATAAAGTCAAGCATATTGGCTATATAAACCACTATAATGAGTCTGTGCATCTTAAAGTGGCAGAAATATCATATGGCAGATTTCCTTATGGTATTGATGTCAAAAATTGTGGCAGGTGAAAATGTGATCTACAAGTATTTGGTAACTTTGGAAAACCACTAGACACAGTAGCAGGTGAGCAAAAAAAATGTCAAGCCCTGCTAACAGTGTATATTTCATTTGGTTTCAGAGTTTGAATGTTAAGCTGCATCTGTTTGAAACCTCATTTCAATCTACTTTTTGGCATCATTTTCTTTCTGCATCAGCCGTGAGAAAAAAAAATGGTTCGGTACACCACATTACCATCACAAACATCACTGTGAGAACAATTATGCCAATTATGTCCCAACTGCTTTATCTGGTCCAGTTAGCAGCATCTACCTGTGAGTTCCCATCCCGGGTACAGAGGGTGCTGTGTGAAATCGAGTGAGCGCTGGTGGTTGTGGGCCACTGGTGTGGTGAAAAATAACATCCATAAAAAGATGCAATGCTTCTGTGGACTTCGTCCGCACAATGGCATATAGTCTGTCACTCCTAATAAATGTCAGGGTTTAGATAAGGGAGTGGAGAAAATAAGGGTAAAATGGGAATTTATGAGGGAAAAACAACCACAGCTTCACAGAAGAATCTCTTTAGTTTCTTCATGAGGTAAAAGAGGGAGAGAAGTTTTGGCAGAGGCGCAGAGTGTAAAGTTGCATCCCTGCTGAAAGGAAACTGCCTGTGTACATTCTACAGCTGTACTGTGAAAAGAGACTCAGTTTGTAATTATGGTTGTGTAATGATCTGTTACCTAAACCAAACTCACCGAGCAGTGGCTGACTGTCAAAAAACAGAATTTATTCTGACTTCTGGGAGCATAACAAAAATAGGTATTCAAATTTTTTTTTTTTTTTTTAAAGAAGAACTCCAGTGCAAAATGAACCTTTGGTCTATTAACACATTGGTACCAAGTCAACCGTTCTCTGAGATTTGTTTTCATGAAAATCAAATGAAAAGAGTTTCATCTCTAAAAACTGTTTAGTGTATAACGCTAGTATATGGGGCCATTTAATAAGTAAAATGAAATAGCACGTTAATACCACAAACAAGGCTCAAAGTAGCCCCACATTTTAAACTATTTTGAAACTTGTTAGTGGTATTAAAGGAATAGTTCACTCAAAAAAAAAAAAAAAAAAAGCAATGTCTTTCTTTCGACTTTCTTCAGTCGAAAAAGCAATTAAGGTTTTTGATGAAAACATTCCAGGTTTTTTCTCCATATAATGCACTTTATTGGTAACCAAATGGTTTAAGGTCCAAAAGACAGTTTCAGTGCAAACTGCAAACTGTTCAGAAGGGCTTTAAATGATTCCAGACGATGAATAAGGGTCTTATCAAGCGAAACGATCGCTCATTAAAAAAGGTTTACATTTTATAAGCTCAAGTGCTCGCCTTGCTCTGTTCTGTGATGTGCGTTCCTAACTCTCCTGTTCGAACTCGTTCATCAAAATGAATGACTCTTTTTCCGAGTCAATTTGTTCATTTCGTTCGTTGAATGAACCAAATGACACAAAAAAAGATTTGTTCATTTTGATAAACGAGTTTAAACAGGAGAGTTATTTTCAAGGGTTTCTTTTTTTTATCAAAAACCTTAATTTCTATTCGACTGAAGAGAGAATGACATGAATATCTTGGATGACATGGGGGTGAGTAAATTATCAGCAAAAGTTTTATTTTTATTTTATTTTTTTAAGTGAACTACTCCTTTAAGGATTTCAGGATTCTTTGATAAACGGGAAGTTCAAAATAACAAAATTTATTTAAATATTAACATTATTAACATAATTAACATCAATATAATGTGTCCTTGCTGAAAAATAGTACTAATATCATTCAAAAACAGACCCCAAACATTATAGAAAAAGAAAGTAAATAATAGTAACAATAAGACAATACTTTTGAACATAATATCAATTGCCATTTAAAATGCAATAATATTCTTGTTTAACCAAGCTCCAAACAAATAACAACAGATCCTTTACACAAAGAGATGTAATAAATCTCTGACAAGTCAGTAATTGATGTCCCTTTAATGCTCAATACGAAATAAAAAGCAGCCCCTATGGTCTCATAGAAACAACGGCCATCACAAAAATGGAAGTGTGCCCATTGGGACAAGGTAATACTGAGGTGGTACGCAGTGACAGATTGGTAAATTTCCCTTTCCACTTTCTGTGAAGTGATCTATCAATCCTTATGCCTTCTGCAGTGCCTTTTGGAATAAACAAATATCCACTTTACAATTGGGAATCTTAACTTTAGATGGCTTCACTTTGCAGGGCACTATAGGGCAATTTAAACACACAAATAAATTGTGAACTTCAACACCTGAGATCTCTCACATGCAAACTGGCATGCAAATAGGTGTTGCACAAACTCAGTGTCTTAAAGGGGACATGTCTCGATTTGTGACTTTGAATGTTTTACAAGCTTTTATAGATCTACAATATAGTAGATAAGCAAATGTTCTTTTTAACTCTCTCTCCATCTCTCTTTTTCTGTTTTATTCTCTCTCTCTGTGTGTGTAAATGGGTTACTAAAAAAAAGAAAAAAAGATTTGGTTCAATGACTCTGATCTTGATTGTCTGGTTACTAAACCAATCCCTTCTGCTGTCAATCCATGTTTGACTCATCCTTGCCTAAACTGTCGCTTGAGTGACTGGGAAGACAAGGGTTAACACTGTTCACTGGTTTTTCCATCTGTGTTAGCTGCCTGTGTGTCAGTACCTTTTAGACGAGGATGAGATGGTGGTTAGTGTTTCATCAAAAACAGTAAATCATTGGAAATCAGTGTTGATTGCTGTTGTCCATGAAAATGAAAATTCTTATATTACATACCGATCTGTTTAAAAGTTAAAAATCTCATGAGCATCCACAAATGATACGTAAGGCATACATAACATATGTGAATTTCTTTGTATTATTTAATAAAATACCAAACCAAATGGCATTTATTTTAAAGACAAAAACTGAAAACTTTATGACACCCCACTTGACACAAAGAAGAAAGGAAGTCAAATAGTATATGAAGACTTCAGATGCAAAAACTCTAAGTTTGTTCGACATTTTACTTTTTTTTAACAATATATATTTTTTTAATGTTTAGGTTCAGTAAGGCAGTTATTAATACACAGTGATTCTTTTTAAATTAAAATTTTTATCACAACAACTTTTCCAACACATGGAAACACTGGAAAAACACACCTGGGGCAACATTTTAGCAAAATTTCGTCGCTGCCCGATGAACTCACGTATGTCCAAAACGGTTACTTTTGGAACCGGGAAAGTGAAAAAAAAAAAAAATCAAAAGCAGCTGAACGTAGCATTGTCATGCTTGGTACAACATCTTTAAATGTAACCATATTCTTGCCAGTGTCATGATATAATCCACATTTGACCCAAAATCGAGTTTAAATTGACATATGTGCATATTGTATAGTAACGGTGGTCGATACGCGTCTCTTCCGATCATTAATTAAAATGACCAAATTGCGTTTCATATTGACAGATGAATAGGCTACGCTCAGTTTATTAAATACGCTCAGTTTAATAAATGTCTCTTGCAAACTATGAAGAGACAATGAAACAATACACTGGCATGGCGATGCTAGACTGGTACTTTATTTACACAATCCTACCGTAATTTTGTTGGATATGAGCTGCATTTTATTACAGATATGAGCTGCATTTTATTGATCATAAGCTAATTTCATCAATAGACAACAATAAGAGAGTGGTAAGATCAACCAGCCCTGGTAAGATCATTTCGTTTCTTTACTTGAAGATGATTGTGTGATTGTGAAAATGATTTAAGCGTCTGTGACTTACTTTCACTTTTATTTGCACGTTGGCTTGATGAATAGACGCTCAGCTGCTCATCTGTCTGCGGTGATGCGTGTCGCAGTAGTGCCGTCATATCTGACTATAATATGACATATAGCCTATATAACACGCTCTCACTCATTTATTTTTTCAGCATTTTTGGGAGGAGTAAAATTTACATATGTGGTTTCAACAACCAGACAGCGTTTACACCTAGTAAGGATCCGAACGTACAATGCAAGCCAGACTCCAGATGGTCAGGCATATCCGATCACAATCCGATCACAACGTATTTACACCTTGCATTAACATGCCTTTTTTATTATCCGGATAACTTATATGGATACAGATCACATTTTAATACCAGTTGTAAATGGGGCCTCAGAGATGCTTAAGATGAAACTTCACGAGACTGGTGAGATGCCTCCACAGGGCAGGGTGATACCATACTGTCTATGGGAGATACGCTGCGTGATTGACAGCTTCGATAGCAAATGGATATATACGTGGAAATCAGATGACATGATTTCACAACTTTGCATTGGTCATTTAGATAATGTGAAGCATGCTGTTTACGGAAATTAACCTGAACATTCTATCCATCAAAAAATCTCAAAATCGGCAAAATGCATATAAGCGGTTTTCATTGGACAGCGACGATATGTATAATATGCACACTAGAGGCAGTAAAACAGCAATCACTTTTAATCATTTTCATATGCAATTATGATTACATGACAGATTATGGAATAATAAAGACTTGTTTTCACATGGCTCCTTGCGCAATATTATGTAATGACTTCAAAAACTTTTTAGTATAGTGCATTTGTAAAAAAAAATACATTTTGGACTTTGCATCACACAACCAACTCCAAACAGTATTTTTGGCTTTTCTGGCTTACTTGGTCAGTAGCTCAGCTGGTACCGAATTGTACTTGTGAAGCTCGGGTACGAATCTCATGAAAGACAAGGCACTATAAAAGAGCTCAAAGAAAAGACAAAAAAAAAATGTTATGTCACATTTGCTTTTGTTTACACTATAGGGTAGGTTTAGTGTGGCTGTAAGTTATTTTAAAATTAGATGAAGCACCAAGCTTTTAGCGTCATTTACCGGGCAGTTCAGTTCAATTGCGGTGATCCATACAAACTCCAAAATAATAAAATGCTGCCATATTCACATTCATCTGTTCTGGAAAAAAAACTCACTCGCTTTCGACTTTTCTCTTCGAAACCGTCACGAAATCTCCCTGACACAACATATTTTGCATTTGCAAAAATGTTACCACAGGTACATTTTTTCTAATGACCCTGGGCTGAAATTTTCACGCTGAACATTTGTTTTGGTATGAACAAACATTTAGGAGTCCAAATACCTTTTGAGGCCCTTAGATGTTTCTGTTTGAAAGTTCATGAAGCACTGAACTGCTCTGCAATATTTGGTGTTTATTTGTTTAGTGCATGCCTCAGTAAACTAACAGGACATGTGAAAGTCAGCCAACTCCCCCCATAACAACCACACCCTGAAACAAGTCCTGAGTGAGGATGAACCATGTGTTTGAGGGGTTTTTCCAAGAAACAGGACCCCCACAGGAGGCCCTGAAGGAATCTTTCAATTAGAGAAATTGTGATATCCTCCACTGTGAGGTCCATTGATCATTGCAGTGCATCGGGCCCCCTCAGGCCTCCAAGCAGAGCAATGAGATGAAGATTTTTTTTCTTCTTTAATAGGTGACAAAACTCACAGCATGATGGTTTTACTTTCTGCTCTTTCCTCTCTGTGTCTCTCTGTCTTTGCCTTCTTTTTCTTTCATACTCTCTACCCTTTTTTCCCTCCCTCTCTCTGGGAAAAGAAGAGAAATAAAGGAAAGTGAAGGAAGGGGCTTGGTACATGTGTCAGACAGGCTTTGCAGCCTCTCTCCTTTCATCTCTCTGGTTTGAGGGCTTTGATTATGGAACAGTCTCTCATTATCAAGAGCTGGCTAGCTTTTCAAATCATGCAAGCCAGCATTATGTGTGGAAATGACACTCCAATGGCGACATTAAAAACCCTCCAATAAAAACGGTGTAGCTTACTTATTACTTTAGACATACTCATGCATATTACAGTCTGTTTCTTGAGCTAGCTTGCTAGAACTAATTCCCGCTAACTTTGGTTTACATTGTGAGCTTTAAGGTATATTATACATTCATTGTGATCCAAACTAAATGTACTTTCATAATGTGCCACTTGCTTTAATGCATTGCCCTTTTCATATATTATGCCGTTATACTCTGGAAAAAGCCACATTTCCAGGCTATAACTCTATAAATCTGTGCAATTTGCTTTCTCTTTTTTGTTCTTTTCGTCAAGGCTACTGCCTTTATCTCCCCACAGACTCATAACAATATGATTCGTGCAACCCAGTCTAGCACTCAGTCCCACTGTGATGTGACCTCCACAATGCAATATAGTTAACTTTGTAGATCAAATTACATATCCTTCTGACATAAATATGTATTTATTTCTCAGCTGCAGTGGGAGAAAGGAAATTATTAATTTGCATTTTTGCTATTGATTTCAGAAGAAGAATCCTGGCAGCATATCAGCTCCTGCCAAACTGTCCAAATTAAGAGTGTTTTGGTGGGGTAGAAGAACAGAGGCAGTGGGTGTGGTGAAAGGCTGTAGAGATGAGTTTAAAAAGAATGTTAAATAATAAGTGGGAAATAGATTGTCCATGGGAATATTTTGCTAAGGATCATCGGTAATGCAAAAGGGGTTTGGGTTAGGTAAGACATGGGCTATTGGTCTGATGCATGATGATGTTGCTGCTATGGGCAAATGGGACTAAGGAAACTCAATTGAGAACTCTATTTTCCCATTTTAGTATGTATTACTTTTATTAAATATATATAATATCTTTCTAGGGTCTGATACCACACTCACTGTTTGGTTAGTTAAATGCTTGAAATAATCTTTCCTCTGACTTTTGTTTCTTCCTACAACAAAACAATGGGCAATAATGTATGTACATACAAATGTGTTTTATTTCAATGCTAAACTATTACAGAAAGTTTTAATGAACAAATAAAACATCAAAAGTTTGGGTTTGTAAGATTTACAATTTTAAAGAGGTTTTATTGGGGTGGTGATGGCGCAGTGGATAAGACACATGCCTTTGGTGTGAGAGACCCGGGTTCGAATTCACTGTGAGCACACCAAAGTGTCCCTGAGCAAGACACTTAACCCCTAGTTGCTCCAGAGGCGTGCGACCTCTGACATACAATTGGAAGTCGCTTTAAATAAAAGCTTCAGCTAAATGAATAAATGTAAATGTAAAGAAATTAAAACCTATTGTCTACACAGACACAGCAGAAGTTATTATATAATGCATTATAGAAGTATTTTAATGCATTAATTATATCTTGTAACACACATCTCATCCCAAGAAGTCATATAACTGATGTCTTGGGACGTCTTTTGACCATACGTCAATATCCGCCTTTTTAGGGTCCCCTTAAACGTCGGTTATATGACAATCCTGGGACGTCATACAACTGACGCTTTACCTTTAACGTCAGTTAGGTGACGGGGTAGGTTTAGAGGTAGGTTTAGGTTTACGGGGTAGAGTTAGGGTCATCTAACCGACGTTTAAAGGTACCCTGAAAGGCGGATATTGACGTTCAAAAGACGTCCCAAGACGTCAGTTATATGACGTCTTGGGATGAGACTGTGTTACATTATAATGCATTGTATGATCGCATGAACAATTGTAATACAGTTATAATTCATTAAAATACATGTGTTACGGCTTTATAGAACAATGCATTAAAAGACATGACAAACAACCAATTTCAGATCTAACAATGTCTCTACAAATATTAGAATTTTGGATTTTAACTTTGATTACAATTATTTACATCATGAATACATTTATAATTCAGGGTTGTGTGACACTAAAGACTGGAGTAATGCCTTCAGTAAACCCAGCTTGGCTATCATGCATATGTTTTAGAGTATAGAATAGAGTATACTAAAATAGAAAACAGTTATTTTATTTTGTAACAATATTTCCAAATATAACTTTTTTTACTATGTTTTATCAAATAAATGAGGCCTTGGTGACCATGAGAGACGACTTTTAAAAATATTAGTACAAAAAAAAAATCTAAAAAACCTCAAACTTATTGATCATTAATGTATTTCTTAAATATTAATTACAATTTGTCTTTTTCTCCCTTTTTTTACTACTCGGATATAACAGTTCCTCCTTCCACTATTTATCTTCAGGTTTCATTATGTTCTTCAACCAGATCTATTGTATAATTACAGTGATACTCTAAAACGTTGATATGCCAGTTCTCATGTTCATAGGCTTTGATTCTAGACATATGCTGGCAGTCACAAAAGTGCTGATTAACAGATGGTTTCACAGTGACAGGGGAGCACTCTAATGCGTCCTGTCAAGAAATGAATTAATAACAGCATACAAATAACAGATAGACACTTTTCTCACGAAAGTAGGGCTAAAAATAACATCAAGTTATTTGTTTCTGAAGAAAGAATGCGGTTCATAATGATATAATGAGCATGAGAACTTTGCTCCATTAAGTTTAAAGTGAAAAATCATCTCATTAGGTCAATTAGGATACCAAACGTCCCAAGTAAAACATAAATCATTATCTGCTATGCATCAGAAAAAAAAATAATGCAGAGAACTGAATTAAAAAAAAAGACACCATCACACTCCTTCCTCTACTTGTGATAAAAAAATAGCTAAAAAATCCCTATGTTATTTGTTGGTGCCAATGGCCCTGTGGTTAGCGTGCAGACATATGGCCGACTGAGCTACGGCGACCCCAAGTTCGAATCCCAGCTCGAGGTCCTCTGCTGATCCCGTTCATCTCTCTCTCTCTAACCCATGCTTTCCTGTCAAAATAACAACGCGCTCTCATCCTTTAGCGTCATATAGAACGTTATATGACAAACGCGTTATACTGATGCGCATGGTACCCTTTATCGTTTATATAACATGCGCTGTGATGGTTAGGTTTAGGTGTGGGGTAGGGTAGGGTAGTCTCATATTACGCTAAAGGATTTATGACGCCTTGAGTTCGCGTGTTATATAAACGATAAAGGGTACCATGTGCTTAGTATAGCGCCATTTTGTCATAAAGCGCTTTATGTGACGCTAAAGGATGAGAACGGGCTCCAAAATAAAACAAATAGGCCAAAAAAATAAATCCTTATTTTTTTGTCTTAAAGTTGCATATATTAGCAATTATTATGGAGAAAATTCAATTTAGTGCCAGGCTCAGCACATTACTTTAAACCCATCATCAAACCCAGCCGTAGAATATTTCAGTACAAAAACATTGTCGCTGAATGACGATATGGTGTATGATAAGTAATATCATGTAGCTCAGCAGTAAACATAAGGTGGTGCGTCATCTTAGCAGGTATAAGCAGAAAGGTCATATGGAAAGTTTCAGATAAACTATTTAAGAGTAGAGCACCTTCTCGGGTTCATCATGTGCCACATACATTATGCATAAGAAAAACAGATGCGCTGCCTTGTTTGCATAATTTACCCCTACATGCACCTTGAGCTGGGATAACCAAACACCACTTGGGATGTAGGATACACGCACAACACACACAGGTCATTGGGATCTCAACTTTTACAGTAGAGCCCTCTCTGACTAGTTTCTGACTCACACATACAAACCTACATCAGGTGAACTCTGATGTCATGAAGTGTCAGTTGGGAACTCCAACAGAAAAAACCCTAAAACCATGTAAATAAGCCTCCCACTTCTAGTGTTAGTTAAGGGGGTCCTTGCACAGTATGGGAGACAACCAATGACAAGTATAAGAGAGGCCATCTGTTCAGCTCTGAGATGTTACTTACATTTTTTCCCAACTGGCAATTATCACAAAATCAGTTCACCAGAAACGTTCTGCACTGTTACACTGATCATGGACCAACTCCTTAGACAAATCAAAGCCTTATCTGCTCCAAAATGAATCCCAGATTAATCTCAAGAGAAAACCCACTGACAGACAATAAGAGATGGTAAGGATTCCATTATAACCACAGTAATGGCCAACATCTGCTCTAGATAAACTTTACTCTGCCTTTAGGATTCAATTATCCAACAGTTAGTTACGGTCCTCAAATTTGATTCTTTTCACATGTTCCAAAAAGACTGGGAATTATATAGTCTTAGTGGTGGTTATTTTTCTCTTTCTTTTGACTCGTTCTAACTCTGAAAAGATACTGTCTTTATGAACGAGAATAATTCACTCAACTGATTCTTTAAAAAAAGTTTATTTCAGGAAATTAACAAGTGATCATCTTTGAGTAAGTCATTGATCCAATCATTCAAAGGATTTAATTCAAGAACACTTATTTATTGAGGAATTTCATGAGTGCATGTCTATATAAGTGAGCCACTGAATCATTCTATTAAAAGATTTGTAAACACTAATTTATTCAGAAGCTGAACAAGGTACTGTCTGAGTGAGCTATAAAGTCATTCATTAAAAAATTGTTCAAAACACTTAATTTATTCAAAAACATTAAAAAGTCGCTGAATAAATTAAATTAAACTCCTAAATTAAAGTTGCACTAGCCAAATTTATGTTAGTTACTCAGTATTCACTGTATTTTTAGTGGTGGTTGTACAAAAGCAGTATCACAGTGGTAATAATACGACCTGAAGGAATTTTTTTCTTCTTTTTTTTATTTCTGTTTGACACACAAAAGTAAAGACTCAGCTCCAAAACTATAGCAAGGAGAGTCAAAGGGTGGGTATCAATTTGGACATTGCATTACATTTGGACATTCCCATACTTAGAACCTGCTGATAAAAGACGACAAATAGTTGATTTTATATTATAATTGAACATTCTTTCTTGTTTGACATGCAATAACTCGGGAAGAGAATAAAGTTAGGAGGACAAATGTTTTTTGGGCGTTCCTCTACATGTGAGCTGCAATTGGGTAAAATTGGTGATAGCATAGCGACTGCGAGTAATCAAAAGTGACAGCATTTGGAACCGGGTTATCTTTTTGTTTAACCCTTGACACACTCCCTAATGAGCATTTTTAAATAATAGTGGCTACGAGGTTTGTATGTGTGAGTCAGAAACTAGTCAGAGAGGGCTCTACTGTAAAAGTTGAGATCCCAATGACCTGTGTGTGTTATGCATGTATACTACACCCATTAATGCATATTTGTGGACTCGTTTTGTAAAGTGTTACCAATTTATATTTAAGCAGATATCGCTTGAGGAAAAGGAGAAACCCAAAGTGTACCAACCGTGAAAAAAAAAAGATCCATGTGCAAATAATACAGATGAAGCATTTTTGTTACGTTCTCGCACATAACTTCATGAAACATGCTCCAAATGTGGAAAATGCTCACCATTATTTACAGCAGATTACCACAATTAAAATGAGTATAAACATAATCGATCACATCGAATTATTACGAGATATTACATACAGAGTTACTCGTAAAACTCTCTAAAAACTAATTTCAGGTGGCATTTTCACTTTTAGAAAATGGCACAACATTACTTAGGCTCAATCTCAATTCACCCCTTGGCCCTACCCCTTAGCCCTACCCCTCCGTTTTGTGCGTTCACGTCTAGGGGTAGGGTGTCCCAATTCTTGTTGAGATCGAGGGGTAGGGGGAAGGGGTAGGGCTACATAGCCCTCGAAAGGGAGATTTTTCAGAGGCACACTCCAAACGGAGGGCTAAGAAAAGCTTACGAATGCATCGGAAATCACTGGCGAGATGGATCGCAAACGGTTAAACATTTAAATTTAGCACCAGATGATTCCACGACGCACTTTATTTACTCTTATAATAACACTATAGCCGTTTAAATTAAGAAATGGTATAATAAATGACCTTTCTGATCAGAAACGACATACATTTCGAGGAAGGGATGTTATAATCATCATGTTATTCAAAGTTAAGAGCAGCTGCGCTGATTGTCAGTTGTTGTCATGGAGAAATCCTGTAAAAACTCTGAAACGGCAGAGCCATCGCCGACGACTGATGACGTTTCGGGTTCATAAGGGGTTGTTCCATTTCGTAGGGGTATATTTCAACCCCTTGGCCCTTATAACTCCGTTTTAAGGGCCAAGGGGTACACTCGAAAACAAGGGGTAGGGCCAAGGGGTGAATTGGGATTGAGCCTTACAGAGAATGCTCCCGATTTAAATAAATCCCAAATCAACAAACCATTGCATCAATCACAAGATATTGCTCATGGAGGAACAATTTTAACATATATCATTAAATAATAGTGTAAATTAATGTCTTAATTACCACAATGGGTAAAAGACATAGATTTAAACTTCTAGTTGTCTGCTTTAATCATTAGTAAATGATTTGCAAAGATATTATTATTTTATGACTTGAGGCACAAATAATATGCAACATACTGTACCCACTAAAGTTTGAGGTCTGTGGGGTAGTTGTACAGTGAACGTAATGTCAAATGTCAAATTATGTGTTTAAAGAATGGGTAAGTAGGCCTGCACACAAAAATTACCACATTAGAATCTGAACTGACAGCTGTTACATCGTATCTGAAACCAGATGTGTCCTCTTGCATCCCTCCGCAACTGTCTATACTGGACATGACAGACCACTGCAAATCGATCTGTCCTTTGTACCAGAAGTAGCACAAACGTGAGTCTGCAATAAATAGAACGGTGTACAGGTTTACTGTTGGGGATTTGTTGTCGCATCGTGCTGCATACAGTGTAGACAGTATCACTGATTATAATGGGTTCTATTGTCTTTTGATGTGTAGCGGTCGTAGCTTGCGTCCAGTTTGAAAACAACATTACGAAATAGTAGTGCCCGGCTCCGGTGATGTTCTCAGTGTCCCACTTTTGAAACATTAAAATTAAACCAGACATAATCCTGTGCCAAGAACAAGAGGATACTGGATGCGTCATACAGTGGAATCCCAGTTGTAGACGGCTTGATATTTAAATCCAAGTCTTAGTGTGGATGTCAAAACCAAGATGACATATTACTTAATAATGAGTTAATAGGCATGTGCCTCAACAAGTAAAGTCGTATCATAATGACATTTTTGCAAATAATTAGCTAATGATTAATTAAATCAGACATCTCGAAAGTTAAAATGCATGACTTTGAACCCATTATTAAAGTAATTAACACTCTAATTAGTTAAAACTATATGTTCGTAAGGAATTAATACATATTGACACATTTCATTAATTACAATTCTTGATCTGATAATCATAGAGACTTTATTAGTTGCTGATGCTGCAATCATAAATGAATGGCTTAGTTCTTCAGGAGTCATTCATTAACTCATGATTATCTGTGCATTTGCTAAGCTGTAATTAATGCTTATTAGTGCACCCATATTGTAAAGTGTTACAATAAAATTTATATCAGAGATTAGGTTCAGTGATTATTTCATGGTTTAGAGGGGGGAAATAACATGTGGTGTTGTCAGTGCAGTTTAATGCCATATGCCACAAACTTTGATGGCTTGTAGGGGGCAAACGTGCAGGACGAATGAGGTTTCTGTTCTCCACAGTGACAGAGAGCTTGCATCTCTACTAAAGTAACAGACACGGGGTGCAATGTGGCACAGAATAACAAAAAGGGAAATTAAGAGAATTCATAAAATATTAGCATGACAAAGAAGAGGATTAATATAAAGAAAAGGACGGGGTGTTCAATGTAGAAAATGCATAAAAGGAAAGAGGAGATTGTTGCATGGAGAAAACGAAGGTCTGACTCGGTTGCATACGTAACCTCGGTTCTCTCTAGAAGAGGGAACGAATATTGCATAAGTTGTTTACACTACGGGTAAAGTCATCTTTTCTCAAGATATTGAAGCCAAAAAAACTATCCTTAATTTTTCCTTTATTGTCAACACAGACTTGCTTGACTTCATGCCCTCTACGTTTCACAGCCAGCCAAAAGGGGGTGGCTTAGCGTATAAAGGCGTATGGTTCATATGGTTAGCATTATGTTCAGGTCATTCTTAGAAAGGAGAGGTTATTATGTGAGTATAGGAGACCATAAGTCTGAGTGGACATCCATGACTTGCAGAGTCCCTCAAGAATCAATTCCTCTGCCACTTCTATTCAACCTGTACCAAATTGCTTACCACAGCTATGCAGATGACACACAGCTCTACTTAGCCCTATAGCCGAATGACTATACAGTCCCATTGATTCCCTGTGCCAATGCATTTATGAAGTAAACAGTTGGATGTGCCAAAACCTTCTTTAGTTAAACAAAGACAAAACTGTCATTGCGTTCGGAAACAAAGATAAAGTTCTCAAGGTGAGTGCACCTTGATGCTAGGGGTCTAACAACTAAAAATCAAGTCAGGAATCTTGGTGTGTCTCTAGAGTCAGACCTTAGTTCCGGTAGTTATGTCAAAGCAATAACAAAATCAGCATACTATCATCTGAAAAAAATATTGCAAGAATTAGATGCTTTGTTCACAGTCAAGACTTTAGTGCATGCTTTAATCACCAGCAGGGTGGGTTATTGTAATGGACTCCTCACTGGTCTTCCAAAAAAAAAAAAAAAAATTCCAACTCATACAGAACGCTGATGACAGGATTCTGAGCAGAACAAGAAATATTACCAGTCCTCAGGTCTTTACACTGTCTCCCAGTTACATTTAGGATTGATTTTAAAGTATTATTACTGGTATATAAATAATTTAATGGGCTAGGACCTCAATATTTTGCAGATATGCTCACTGAATATAAACCTATCAGTTAATTTAGATCATTAGGATCACATCAGCTACAGTAGAAATACCAAAGGTTCACTATAAGCATGGAGAGTCTCCTTTTATACCAGCCACAGCTGGAACCAGCTTCCAGAGGAGATCAGATGTGCTCCTACAGTAGTTATATTCAAATCCAGACTCAAAACACATCTTTTTAGCAGTGCTTTTTTATTTTTTTATTTTTTTATTTACTGAATGAGCGCTGTGCCACTGTTTGTACGACTGTTTTACTGTACTTTATTTTATTTTTTATTCTAAACTGTTTTAATTATTCTTATTTGTTTTGATTATTTTAATTGCTTCTATGTAAAGCACTTTGAATTACAATTGTGTATGAAATGTGCTATACAAATAAACTTGCCTTGCCTTGTCAGTGGTAGGCTGCAGCAGTTGACAAAGGGCAGCCAACGGGCAAGCAAGATAGCCTGCTATAGGTCTGCTGGCTGCATAGACAATAAATGAAGAATTGCTTCAATATCTCGAGAAAAGATGACTGTACCCGTACCGTAAGCAACTTGACTGAGCTGATATGGATATAACCGCTGACACTGCAAGTGTGTCTAAAAATGAGAGAGAGCATATGTGTGACAGACCTCTTATGATCTCTGTTAAAATTGTATGTCTTCAAAGGGCAATTATAATGAACAACTCCTCCATTCGATTGGAACGTTAAATGTAAATGCATGTTAGTTCTGCAAAATGATTACAAGATTTGGACGGTGCTATTAAGAAAAGAAGGGGACAAACTATAAGAGAGCAAGATCTCTCTTGCATTCTCCTGTTCCTTATCCAACGCATTCTCATCCTTTAGCATCATATAGAACACTATATGACAAAACGACAATACGCACATGGCGCCCATTATCGTTAATATAACACGCACTGTGATGGGTAGGTTTAGGTGTGGGGTAGGGTAGGGTAGTCTCATATTATGCTAAAGGATTTATGATGCCTTGAGTTTGCGTGTTATATAAACGATAAAGGGTACCATGTGCATTGTATAGCGCCGTTTTGTCATAAAGCATTCTATGTGACGCTAAAGGATGAGAACGGGCTGCCTTATCTTGCTATATGGACAATGGTCAGAGTTGCTGTGTTGAAGTTGTTGGTTAAAATACTGTCTACTTTTTAAGCTTAATGTCCACAGACTTCTAGAAATCAGCCAAAAGTTAACTAATGTGAATTTAATTTAATGCCAAAAATTGGCAAAAACAATTGGTCCTTCAAAAACTTATAGCTCAGCATCACCGTCCACCGTCAGAATTTTTGAGAAACTTTCCCTGATCTTGTGACCGTGATCTTTTAAAGTGTAAAGGTGAGCCAATAAGAAGTTTTACCTTCTGAAGGACATTTTACAATCATTTGTGTTCTAGAAGGGTGTTTTGCATATGACATTGGATTGGGTACTAAGAGAAGAACTTTCAAGATTCTTATAATACTAAAACATACCAGAATTAACAAAATATAATGTACATGAACATGCAGGAAATTAAAATTGCAGCACATAGATAGAAAACAAACAAACAATGATTGAGTAAACTACAGTATGCAACTGAGGGGACATTTACACAACACTGTTTTCAACTAAAAATGGGAAACTTTCATCATCATCATCACCTTGTAAGCTAAAAATCACCCTATCATCACCTTGTAAGCTATAAATACACACATTTGTGAAAACGGTGACGTTGTGAGCATGCATATAAAGTGTTCACTCTATACTGAATAATTTTATACATAACATAAGTGGTTCTATTTGTGTTTTTCAAAGTGAATGAATCTAGAGTAAAACTATAAGGGTCAGACAGGTCAATTTAGCTTAAAGGGAATTATTAATTAATTTATAAGGAATCTTGAAAGAATCACATTAATCGGCCGGGCAAATGAATCGTCCAGTGTTCATTTGACCCAGCCATAACGATCAGCTCTGCATCGAATGTAAATATCGAGTGAAAACACTATTTATAAGCAAGTCAACTTAGATCAGCAGTTAAAGACAATACATTTGTAACCACACACAGCCCATTCCCACCCCCAAGGCGTCACCTAACTGACTGGGAAGCATTTTGACCATGCTTCAATGGTCAATGGTTCAATGGTCAGACGCCCTAGGATCGCGTGTAACCCTACCCCTACCCCAGACCTGAACCTACCCACATCATCTAACTGACGCTTTTCCTTTAGCGTCAGTTGGATGACGCTCGTAGGATTGCATCATGTAACTGATGCTAAAGGGTGCCTAAAGCGTCGAATATTGAAGCATGGTCAAAAGGTGACGCCTTGGGGTGAGAATGCGTTGGCACACAAACAAAGAACAATTAAAACACAAACACAACTTTATTTATTATTCTAACAAATAAAACAAATATCTGACACAAACACACACCCATTCTCACAAGTTGCACAAAGAAAGAGAGTGAGGAAAGAATGAGTTTTAAGAGTGAAATGATTAAATCCCAAGTTTCTATATTGTCGCTGCCCGATGAAACTCACGTATGTCCAAAACAGTTACTTTTCAGGAAGTGAAAAAAAACATGTAATTTCAAAAGCAGCTGAACGTAGCATTGTCATGCTTGGCACATCATATTTAAATGTAACCATATTCTTGCCAGTGTCATAATATAATCCATATTTGACCCAAAATCGAGTTTAAATGGACATATGTGTATATTGTATAGTAACTGTGGTCGATACGCGTTCTTCCGATCATTAATTAGAATGACCAAATCGCGTTTCAGATGAATAGGCTACGCTCAGTTCATTAAATACGCTCAGTTTATTAAATGTCTCTTGCAAACTATGAAGAGACAATGAATCAATACACTGGCATGGCGATGCTAGACTGATACTTTATTTACACAATCCTACCGTAATTTTGTCGGAAATGAGCTGCATTTTATTACAGATATGAGCTGCATTTTATCATCAGCTAATTTCAAAATCAAAGACATACATCAATAAGAGAGTGTGGCAACAGCCTGCCCCGTAAGATCACTTCGTTTCTTTACTTGAAGATGATTGTGTGATTGTGAAGATGATTGTGTCTGTGACTTACTTTCACTTTTGACGCAGCTGCTCATCTGTGGTGATGCGTGTCGCAGTAGCGCGTCATATCTGACTATAATGTGTCATATAGCCTATATAACACGTTCTCACTCGTTTATTTTTTTTAGCATTTTTGGGAGGAGTAAAATATACATATGTGGTTCAATAACCAGATTGCGTTTACACCTAGTAAGATCCGAACACAATGCGAGCCAGACTACCTCTAGATGGTCAGGCAGATCCGATCACAACGTATTTATACCTTGCATTAACATGCCTTTTTTATTATCCGGATAACTTATCTGGATACAGATCGCATTATAATACCAAGTGTAGGGGTCTCAGAGACGAGACCGGCGAGATGCCTCCACAGGGCGGGGAGATACGCTGCATGATTGACAGCTTTGACAGCAAATGGAAATACGTGGAAATCAGATGACATGATTTCCCAACTTTTCATTGGTCATTTAGATAATGTGAAGCATGCTGTATACGGAAATTAACCTGGACATTCTATCCGTCAAAAAATCTCAAAATCGTCAAAATGGAAATATGCGGTTCGGGGGTCTCGACTCTCCGATTAACCCATGAGACCCCCATGAAAGCCTCAAAAGAAAAATTTCAAGGGGGTCTCAAATTTTATCCAAAAAAATAATAATGATTTGTCAGTAATGGTCACTAAAATGTTTTTAAGCTCACCATGTCCAGTATTCAGAATAAAAACATTTATTCACAATCACACATATGTTTTTTTTTGCAAAGCAGAGCCAGCCAGTGCATGTACTATGCAAATCATCCACATGCACCAAACAGTAGGTAGCCTAGAAACTTTGAGAAGTCACTAAAAATGGCTAGCAAGCGAAAAATAAATCAGAGTGTGTCACTCACACACTTTGGGTTCACATCTAAAAAGTTGGCACTCAGAGATAAAGAGGCACCTGAAAGACGATGCTAGTGCAGGCCCACTCACTTCCAGAATAGAGGATCCTCTTCCACTCAGTGAAGAAGCCGAGTGTTCCGAAGACGTGGCAAACGCTGAGGTAAAATTCGCTGCAACTGCTACCAGCACAAGTAGGTTTACCGTCTGTCCCATATTAGCCGGATCGAACGCCCCGTAAATGAGCCAATGTGCCCCGTTTATTGACGGCACGCTGATCTTACTACCGACTAATACAACAGCAACATGACACTTCAGAATTATCACAACCTCATCATCATGATCCAATCACAGTCCATCCTCGCGCGCATCAGCCCGATACGAATAAGTTAGCAAACTCTAAATTGATCATGGTTTGATTTGCGAAAAAAATCCTCTAAGGCAGGACGGCAACCACAAGAAGTTGAGCAAAGGCATCTTTGGTCTATTTTAACTTGACCCTTTAGCGTTCTCTATGACTGTTCATTTCTGTTCTGTTACGGTTAGTAACTGACGTGTAGATTACATTTGTATAATTTCATGAAAGAAGAAAAAAACTGAAATAAATGATGAACTCTAAAAACTAAACTGTTCTCTTTGTGAATATCTTTTTCAGGTTTGATTAACAAAAAAGGCTAAATCTGCCAAATATTCATTGTTTTATTATAATTGTTTATTATTATATGTATTATTTATTATTATAATTTCATAATAAATAATATTTAGATATGAATCCAACTAAAACTTGTGAAAAGATGTATTTCACTCAGTCAAATAGCACAAAAGCATAGCCTATAGTGGAGCTCTATAGTCATCTATTAAAACTGCACTTCCCAAATGATGGGCAACAATTTTACACTAAATAATGTCAAATGATCCATGTTATCACCATAAATTAAATTTAGAAATTTGGGTAAAATGAATTTTTTTTATAATAAAAAGAAGTTTTGTATAATTGTTTTAAATGTATTTATTTATATAAATGTAAAATATATAATAAATCCTTAAAAAACTGCACACATAGAGTAAAAACATTAATAAACAGACTATTACATTTGTTTATACTGCATAGACAAAATTAGTTGCGATATTGCGCAACAATCGGGAGATAGGGGACACCCCCCCCCCCGAATATTGATGGGTATTTCGTACACTGTATTTGACCCTTCTGCTATTTCTAAGGCAGGGTTATTCAGATGTTATATCAAAGCACTACTTCAGTTAAGAGTCTGGAGTACTTGCTTGTCATTACATTGCTTATTTCACTTGCTGGTGTAAAAGGGTGTTTCCCAGGTTCGTTGATTGGCTGGCGGATCCCTCTGTGTCTGGATAGATGTATTGGGCAGCCAATCACATGGTGTGAAGTTGGAAGTGGGCTTTGCAGTTAAATCGCTCTCAACAGGAAATTGAGAGGAGAGTAGTTAGATGTCTTGAATTAGGCTGTTTAACCCATGTTCTTTAGATCTTGATTTGGGTTCTTTCATCTGCTCGTCTACATGGTTACTCATCTGTCTGGTTTCTCCCTCATGGCTACTCCATGACTGCTCACTGTATCTTCTAATGCATTCTGGAATCTTCTCATGCTTTGTTTGTGTCCTGAAGATTTTAAACTCAAATGGTTGTCCAGCCTCCTTGGATGAGTTCCAGTCTTTATTTGAGAAGTGGCATTTTCTTCACCTCTCATCATAAATGATGTCTTATCTGTAATATCTTTACTCTCCAGCTCCAGCAGAGTGTGCAGAGTTTACAGTTTAGACATGATTCATATTATAAAAACATTTCACACAGATTACAATCAAGCCATCTTCTGAATTGTGAACATACTATAGGACTGATAAGAAATAAGACATACTTTCATTCAAACATCCAAGTAATTTGTTTTGGGATCAATCACCTCTGCCGTTATCTTGGTGGGTCCTGAGCTGTGCCATCTCTGAACCAATCAGTCTCTTCCAAACGACCTAATACACGTTCTTCCTTTTAGCTGGGCTCATCTCTTTGAAGCTTGCATGACCAAAAAGTTCTTTAGCTGGTTGGTTTTGCATCTGTTTGATACTTGCAGTTTTGGGATAGTTTGCTTGTCGGGTAAGGGGTAATGTGGATTATTTTTTTTATATATAACAAATAATTGCGTGTCAGACACTGCATTAAATTATAGACTGGTGGATGTAAGGAACATTACCTTCCAAAACATAAGAGGAGAAAAAGGAGGTTTTAGACATGGGGATGGATTTAGATATGAAAGAAAACAAGAAAGAAAGCTTCTTTCCAGCACACATATACTCACACAAACATTCTTCTAGTCTATCTTGGTTGCCTAGTTACAATAAAACTAAGTTGATTTCACAACACGTTCCCATGAGTGAGTCCACCACAATGACATTTTGGTGGGGCATAAGCTGTTCATCACTATCATGAGACTAGCACATTGTATACACACTCTTACATACACACAGATGCACACTCCCTTACTCACACCTTCACACATCTGTCTCTTGAAGTTGACTAGCACCCACGCAAATGAACACTCCCACAAACTCACACAGATACACACACCCATAACATCCACACTCCCTCAACCACTGTGCACTGTTGCCCTGAATAATTTAACAGCCCCAGCCATGCAGGGATATTTCACAACAATTTACACCTGCACACATAGACACACACATTCAGATACAAGTTCAGTGATGGCTGAGCTACACTTACCTGAAATCATTTGTTAAAGACTAGTAAATTACTTGGCTATAAACAACACAACTGGCAAGGATACTTATATATACATGTGCATAAGTGTGCGTTATAAGCAGTTGTAAACACTGTCTCTGGCCAGACCATGTGTGTGTTTATGCAATATGTTCTATGTTGAGCAGTAGGAAAAGAAAAAAAAAAAAAGAAAGAAAAAAACCTAACTGAAGCTTATTAGACCACTTGATCACAAAAGGACAAAATGAGAAAGCAAGCATTGGGAGTGACCTGCTGGTTTGTGTTGTGAAAAAGGCGAGAAGACATCGTTTTCTGCACGTCAAAAGCATTTTCTTTGTATACACTTCCAAAGGGTGAGGATGTGAAGAATCAGTGGTTAAAATTACCACAGCAATAGAACAGCAGTATAACCTTTTGACGATTACATCTCAAATCTCTGCGAAGTCAATGCGGGATTTGCAAAACGCTTATCCATTAAAGATGGGGCAGTTACCCACTTTATTTGCCTGGCTCCTCAGAATAACAGACTGTAAGAATGATTAATTATTGATCTACATATTTTCTACTGGTTGTTCAAAATACATAGTTTTGTGTTTAATATGTTGTACACCCAGTGCAGCTATAGATCTTTGGCTAACCGGCCAACTCATGTTATTACTCCTACTGAAATACTTCTGCTAAAATTAATGCAGATTGTAAATCAATGCAGATTCTTTTTATTCTTGCTGCATTGAGATAAAGGATGGAGCAAGATTTGTTTTACAAACTTTGTTACATCAGTCATTCACGTTTTGTGCTCAGTATACACTGTTATTGATACGGTTTACAAAGTTCCCACATATGCACCTCAATAAATTAGAAGTATGTATACGTTTTTGATGGACATACACTTGCTGATGTAGAGTAATTATAGTTGCAACATCTCATAATGTAAAACAAACGGAGTAAAAACTTATCATTGAGGAGCCGTCCTTGCGATGGAGGTTCGGGTTAAATAACTACAGTAGTTCTTCCAGTGTTTCATCATCAGACTCGCACTCAGATTTATATAGTAAAATCAATGCCGTTTAGTGTGTACAATAGCTGAGGACTTAAAAAGCCTCCGTAGCTGATGAGGGATTTAGAGAGACTGAATCTTCGGACTGCTTTGGACGAGTCTTTGAGAAATGAGGTGATGTGCAATGTATATTATGAGAAGGTGTTTTTTTTTTACCTTTTATGCATGTAAATCTGAAGGAGACAAAACAAAAGGAACCTTTAAAATAGCACAATAGATGCACTTTAATTAGTTACTTTACTGTAGGGTTTGGTTTAGAATTATGGTTTGGTTTAGGGTTAGTTGCATGGATGTTGTTATTACTATGCGTAACAACGTCACTCTAAGGTCCCATTTACACGAGAACGCTCGCGGGTGAAAACGTAAAAATATTTTATTGGATGTGCCTTCGTTTACACGGCGACGGCGTTTTTGAGGCTTAAAAACGCAACAAAGTGAAACCACCCTCCAGAGTGGAAATCTTAAAAACGCTCCACTGCCGTGTTCCCGTGTAAAGGGTAAAAACGCAAAAGTCTGCTTGACAGTGAAGGTTCTACGCAGGCGCGTGGACTTGGTGTTGTTATAGTATGCACTCCTAGCCGCCTGAAGTGCATACTACATTTCACAGAAATATATTTTCATAATTTCACAGACTTTTGCGTCACCATTTGCACGCAAATTTCCCAAACAAAACGCTCGTCTAAACGCAGATTAAAAAGTGATGACGCAACGCTACTTTTGCGCTTTCTCTTCAGAATCGCTTTCGTGTAAACATAGCCTAACATAAAGTGTTACCCAATTATTTATAGGACATTGGGCACATAACATTATACATTGTTGTCTTGATTCAACTTTAAGCCCAATCATTACATGACTTGTTTATCTACAATTATGTCTTTGATTAGATATATAGCTGCTTCGATTAGATACCTATAAATAGCACAGCACCTATAAATAATATTTATTTAATTAATAATAACGCATAACATTTTTACTTAAAATTTACATTTCTGAGAATTTTTTTTTACATCTTTAATAATAAATATATGTCCAAATTAAAAACCTAAGACATGCAAGTAATTTTGACTGAAAACATCCAGCAACTAGGGAATACACAGCCATGGATATCTGTTTAGGGTTATAACCTACTGTCTATGGCTAACAGTATTACAGATGATAAATAGTGCATGACCCAGGTGTAAATATTTAGTACTGTAAAATCCCTTAAAACATTTATGTAATTTGTTTGAAAAAAAAAATATGAAGTCTTCAACTTGTTACTGTGGGAGTTCAAAACAGCTTGTGTCGGATTATAATAATGTTTCCTTTTTCATTTTCCAAGGAGTTGAGAAACTTTTCCATAAACAAAATTCTGCCGACAGAAGATGGAGTGATAGTACCAGATATACACAGTCCACATCAGGCAATAATCTTACTTTGTTCAGACACATCACATTTTAATGGCTGGGATCTTGATCTTCAGACACCTGATTTATTTTATTTTTATAAAATAGCAATTATTTTAATTTCCTCTAGATAAAAACAAACACAGTACACAAGAGGTTGCACTTTATTCATATTAGTTTATGCTGATTATGGATTAGCATGCCAACAGGCAGCATATGAATGTTTAGGGATAGACACCAAAAAAATAATTCTTTATTTTATTTCTACAGATAAACAAGAATTAAGATTTTAAAGAAAGTAATCCATCTCTTCAAGTCCTAAAGATGCTTTAACTTCCAACCAACTGCCATACGTACATGAATTACAATCCACTTGTATTATATGGACTCACAGAGATGAATTATTTCCTTAAAAAAATCTTTGTTTATGTTTACGTGAAGAAAGAAAGTCATATACATCTGGGATGGCATGAAGGTGAGTCAATGATGAGAGAATTATAATTTTTTGGGTGGACTATATTGTACCCACACTGCTTTGTTACTTTTACTAAAACAGGAACTCTTCAAAGGATCATAGCATCATTTAAAGGGGTCATGAACTGGCTTTTAAAATGTTTTTGTTTTGTTGTCTGAGGTCAACTTATGACGTTCGCTTGGTTTTTACATTTAAAAACATAAAAATGAATAAGTTATGGGCTATTTTCTTCCCTAGTTTTCAGCCTACTTGAAAAATGCTCAGATTTTATGGGCGTTTCACATTGAAGACTAGGAAGTAAACGCCCACTGCTGTGAGTGGATAACAGTTTTGCATATTATAATGAGCTTCAACTCTGTCGTTGGTTTCGGTGGGTGCACGTGGGGGATTTGTTTTGAAAACCACTGTTGTAAAATGGCAACCGGAATGATTCGCCCATACATGTTTGACCTAGAGTCCAATCCCGAATCGCAGGACCATGAGCCAACAGCACGTCGAATACAACGGATACTTGTAGACACATATACATAATTATTAGATATCAAATGATCTGCAACAATGCAATGCTAGCCGAGTAGATTATAATTTCTAAAATAAAAATATTACTCACATAAGTGTGTTGCACCACTCCTGTTGGATCCAATATAGAAGGTAACGTAGACTAATCATGTTCCGTACAACAACGATGTTCCGTACAGATTAACTTTAACCGCCGATTGCTGAATAAATACTTCTAGGTCATACACAAAATGCATATCTGTGTCGTCTTCATTTCTCCCTCTTATATTATAATGAGTTTAACTCACCCATTGGTGCACGTGGGGAAAACGTCCAATGTTGTCAAATGGCAACCGGATTCGCCCATACATGTTCGACCCAGAGTCTGTGTGTTGCACAATTCCTGTCAGATCCAATATAGACGGCACATCACCGTTCTTCTCTAATCGGTCTGCAAATCCAGCCTCGAACTGTGTCTGACAAAACAATCCTCGGTGAAATGAAGCGAACATACGGATAATGTTTTACACTCATCTGCTGGAACGTCATTAAAAACAAATTTTAACCAGGCATTCCTAATATTGGAATCCAGAGGAAGCTTATGCAGCAACTGTCTTCTTCCACAGCCAGGCACGGCACAACATTTTGTCAATGGAATGTTTATTGCTGGTAGCTCGCTCCGGTGTGTCATCACGAGGTATGCTTTTGTTTACCTATGCGTGAATGCGTGAATCGGTGGCGCAGGGCTAAACCGGCCGTGTTGAAGTAGACGTTGATGAGCGGGTGGGGTTTCTTCGTCTTTGACGTCATACTTCCACGCTTTCAAAAACGAAGCGTTTGTTGAGGCTGGTGTCAATAAAAGCTTTTATTGGACTAACAAGGTCGTTTTCAGTTCTGAAACTTACAGGATATTCTTATAATATGATGACCTCTTAGAAAAAATTGATTTCTCAGTTCATCACCCTGCAATTTGCATGCAAAAATCTCAGATCTAAATCTGATAATTGTATGCCATCTCAAGTTGGCAGAAAGGTTGCATGTAATCCAGTCATTAAACTATCCTCTGGCTGTGTGAAAGCAGTGCCTCATTGTGTCATAGAAAGCTCTGTATAGATACAAATACGTTGTCCTCACTGCCTCCTCTGCTCACTTTTTATTAAGTGCAGTATTCCACGAGGACCAATATTTTAGAGGCAGCTCAAGTAAGGGCCATAAATAATACAACATTAATCATGAAGGGCCCTGTTCGACTTGTCAAATTTATCACCTATCTTAATACCATTGTGTTTTAAGAGCAGTTTTTACACGTTGTACCACCTCAGGAGTTTTAACGACAAACTCACTTGGTGCTTATATCGCAGCCTTATCACAGCTTCCTTTCAAATAAACTGCAAATAAAGAGTTTTATACATCCTAAAATACACTTTTAACTTGTTCCCAACTTTTTATAGGGTGAAAAGGAAAAAAGAAAGTGGAAACACATTTCTTCCAGAATGTTATGGTTAAATGATGCAGAATTGTGTTTCAATTCTATAGATGTTTGCGTGTTCTTTGTTAGAAACAATGGGGCTAATATCCTCTAATCATTACACTCTCCCTGACCCCCACAACACTTAGAATCCCACCTAATCCCACCTAATTCACTGCATGTGTGCACACACATACACTTGTCTTAACCTTGTTTGAAAATTAATGAATTTGGACAATTATAAATGAGCTACCATGAGCTCGAGGTTAGTCATTTGCATGAAACACGCCCAAACCATCTCCAGGGTTTTCCACAAACTTTTCTTTACAGCCTTTTATCACTCTCAGCAAACATGTGATGTTGTCTAAAGGTGTTTTTTCACCTGAAAGCGCGCACAGCAGGATCCTCAAGCAATGACAGTCGTGTCATCCTCAAAATCAACTCAAACACAATAAAAATATTTTTCAAACAGACTCAGATTACAGGCCTCTCATTAGCCTGCAGTGCATATGTGTTGTTATACTGAGAACCTGAAATGACCTGGCAGCTTGAGCTATAACGCAGCTTTTTAATACTCTTTTATTGTATATGATTAAATATATTTAAGATGAAATATGTTTGTAAAACATTTTATCTTAAAATGATTTTAAGGCCACCCAGACTATGTGATTTTTGCTTGCGGTTTCATATGTTTATTCCTTGTTTTATTTTATTTTTTTTTTTTTAATACATTTTAGTATCAAAGTATTGGTGAATCATGATTTGTTTGTGAAACAATGAGCCCGTTCTCATCCCAAGGCGTCATCTAACTGATCGATGCACATGGCACCCTTTAGCGTCAATATAGCAAATATATACTCGAGTACCAAGAAGGCTTTAAAAACAATTGAAATATGTAAGTCTTTTAATCTTTTCGTTTGATATGTAATCTTTTCTGATAAGTTATGTACCCCTGTCTTGTGTCTTTTTTTCTTTCCATTTATTTGTTCTATATTGTGACTGTTTTCTTCTTTGCTTATAAAAAAAAACAAACATTTTTTTCAAAAACACAATTTGTTTAACGGTAGTTCACAACGGTTCCGTTACATCTATGAGGTTGACCAACAGGAGCACAAGCTTTTCCCGTACACAACTTTCAAAAATGGCGAAACGAAGAGAGACTATGGTGCTAATGTTAAAACTAAAAGTACAAATATATAAGAAAACAATAGTTTACCTCAAGTTCTCTTTGGAGAATTGACAGCCCACACTGTCCTCTTCAAGCAGGGTTCTCAAGTCTCACGCAATGGCCGTGAGACAGACGCAATTCAACCTGTCCACACGCTCGCACGCTGAAAAGGCAATGCCGAGACAATCCTGTCCATTGTAGGCTTTTCTTTCCTTTTTTTTACTTTTTTTCTGAACACAGGACAGCCAATACAACACTCACCGCTTCATCCATTGTTTGTTTACGTTCAGTTTCCGGAAGTCACTCGCTAAGAGTTTCGCCATCTCGATGACATCACACATCGTCTTAAAGACGGCATGCGATGACTGGTCAGGAAGCAACGATTCAAAATCGCGTAATCTGACAAAGTGACTATCGTAACAGACAAAAAAATTGTGTAATCTGAACCAGGCATAATATATTAACAGAATAGGTACCTGTTAATTTTAAAATAATTACAAATATTCTGGTTGTACCGCTTTATTGCGAAAAACGTAACATATTGGTCACTTATACCTACACGGAAGTACACTATAATTACATACACGTACACTGTATTTTCGGTTTACTTACGAAGTTCTTTGCTGGTTTTATATCTGCTTGTTACCCTTTTTTACCCAAAACTTAACATAATGTTTCATTATACCTACCCGGAAGTACACTATAAGTTACGTAACCGTTCACTGTAATTTCGATTTACTTATGAAGTTGTTTGCGAGTCATAATATTAAGTGTTACCAACACTATTTTAGAGTAAACACTTATTTTAGTCTCTCTGACCACCAACCCTGTTCACCCTGCTTCTGATCAATCTCTGTCCCAATCTCAGCTCCTGGAGGACCACAGTCCTGCAGAGTTTAATTCTAATCCTACATCAACACAACCTGCAATTTTAAATAATTCAGAAGGACCTGATTAGCTGGACCAGGAGCAATTAAATGAGGTTGAAGCTAAACGTCACAGGGCTGTGACCCTCCAAGAACTGTGTTTTATACCCCTGCTGACTGTATGGAGACCTTCAGGAGAAATTAAGTGTTGCTACTGGAAGGGGTGTAAGTGACACCAGCAGGGGGCACTCAACCTGTAGTCTGTAAATCCCACTATGGTAATAGGGACACTATCCTGTAAAATGCCACATTCATTTGGATGAGATCCTGATTCCTCGTGTTTGTTTAAAATCACAGGGAGGAACACTTGGAGCAATTGTCCACATCCTTAATTATTCTTAATATTATTTAGAATCTCTCTTAGAATGTTTAAAATAGCATACTAACACTCTTACGTCAGTATAATACATCTGAAATTCTTAAATAATGTGAAATTAAAATAATAATACCAAAATGCATTTTTTTTCTGTGTGAATCATTCATTTCGGAATACTGACAATGATTTTTTATGTTATTATTTATTTGTAGAGCACATTTTAAGTAACACCAGGTAACTTTTCAACCTTCATAATATATGTCCAAGTCTGTTGTGATGGTACATCAACTTACAGTAGGTTAAATGACACGTCTGCCATAGCCTGACGGGGTCTGTAGCGTTTTTAATCATAATTTTAAACTTCGGGTTTCGGGTAGTAACCCGGCGAACAAAGAGAACTTAGGGCTGTGACGGTATGGGATTTTTTCTTACGCGGTGAAGCAGCAACAAATCTCGCGGTTTCAGCGGTTAACCGATTCGTCAAATGGATTCGTCAAGCAGTGAGGATGATTTTGTTGCCCTCTCTCTTAAGGCCATTGCACACTGAGTACGAAATTTTCGGATGCGTTTTTTCGTGGTCGTCAGCCTTAAAATTCGTCACGCATAGAAACCTTGCACACAGAGTCCGATGCGTATTTATTAAACCTTTGTGGGAAAAACACAAAAATACCAAATGGATTCGTCAAGCAGTGAGGATGATTTTGTTGCCCTCTCTCTTATTGAAAAGAGAAGAAAGAGAAAATATTACGTCCATCCAATCCTGAAATTGCGCCGAGAGGAAGCAGAGTTTCACCTCCTTATCAAGGAGTTGCGAATTTATCCCTAGTGATTCAAAATTTACTTCAGGATGTCAGTGGGACAGTTTGATGCTTTGCTAGCGATTCTGGAGCCACATGTTAAAAACAAGACCACCAATTTCCGTGAACCAATCGATTCTGAACGGAGATCTGGCAGTATGTCTAAGGTATGGAGACACACACACACACACACACACACACGCCCGCGTGTGCGCGGCCCGGTTGAAGCGCTGGGCAGACAAAACAACTAGGCTGTTCTATATTTTGCCCAAATAATACATTAGTTATTGAATTGGCTGCTCAATCACATCTTATTCGATCCTATAAATTTCAATCTGATTGAAAGGGGAGGATTATTAATTTCATAATCCAATATAGAGAAGAGAACATAACACTTATCGAACTGAAAACCAAAACTGAAAGCACGGCACATATGTGCAATGATTTGAGGACGAGCTCCCCCGGCCCTGAATTGTCAAAAGACCTCTCAAAATGCTGGCTCTGGATGCGAAAAACGCAGAAAATCAAACCCGATCCGATTAATTTTATGACGGACGAAAGTTTCGGAGGCGGTGTGCAAGCATGATTGACATAACGTGAGGTCGAATTTTTTTTTTAACGATGCGGAAATTTCGGATGCAAATTTCGGACTCGGTGTGCAATGGCCTTTATTGAAAAAGAGATAAAAGAGAAAATATTACATCCATCCAATCCTGAAATTGCGCCGAGAGAAGGAGAGTTTCACCTCCTTATCAAGGAGTTGCAAATTTATCCCTAGCGATTCAAAATTTACCTCAGAATGTCAGTGGGACAGTTTGATGCTTTGCTAGCGATTCTGGAGCCACATATTAAAAACAAGACCACCAATTTCCGTTAACCAATCGATTCTGAACGGAGATCTGGCAGTATGTCTAAGGTATGGACACAGACACACACCCGCGCACGGCCCAGTTGAAGCGCTGGGCAGACAAAACAACTAGGCTGTGATATATTGTGCCCAAATTATACATTAGTTGTCGAATTGGCTGCTAAATCGTGCGCACAATTTAGCCAATTTTTATTTATTTATTTATTTTGCACAATGTGCAAGGCTCCAGCTGCTATAACAAGCGAATTTCTCCAGCTCGGGATCAATAAAATCCTATCTTATCTTGATCATAAAAATGGGCAGCAGAAATTCAGAGCATTGATTGACGTTTCCATAAAATTTGCCCAGTTTATTTACAGGATTTTAGATTTCGTTATTTCGTATTCGATTTGAAAAATTATAATTATTACATCATAAACATATTAACAATAATATGAAATAACATTTATTTATATAACTGTCATTTCTTTCGATATCTTGGTTTAATAGGAATTATGGAACAGGTTTTGTCATCGCAACCCAATATTTTGTAGAATAAATTATTAAAAGTTTCAACATGTTGCATTTGGATGAGTGCGTTTATATCCACGGACTTGCCTGAAAAAACAACGTCTAAAGAAATAAGAATCGAAGTTTAGCACAACTCACCAGAATTAAGCAGTGTTGGGGTAGATTGAGCTCTGAACTTGTTCTTTCTGCAGCTTTTTCTTCTTTTGCCAGCTCTGCGAGAAAGTGGTCACCAATGTCCTGCAGACACCCATGGCTTCGGGCAGTGCGGTCCTTTTCTGCCTTCAGTGCATTGGTGACGGCTAAATGCAGATTATGGCCAAAGCAATTTAGCCATGTCCAGCCAAGTTTGCGCACTGCAGCCACAATATTTGCCCCATTGTCTGTGGTAATACAGACCAGTTTTCCTCTCGTCCAGGGACCACTCATGGAAGGAGGACCTGAGAGCTTCCGCCAGGTTTTCACCCGTGTGGCTTTCTGGCGTGAACACGGTCTCCAGGCACTTTGATTGCAGTTCCCAGTTAGCGTCTGAGATAGTGTATGGTCAAGGCTCATACATGGCATCATATTTACGCTCGACCACATGTCAGTTGTCACTGAGAAATTATCAACGTCTTTTAAGTCCTGCATTATGGCATCCTTCACGGACAGATACTTTTCTGGGATCGCTGTTTGAGAAAAGTATTTTTGGTCAGGAAGTACATACTGCTTATCAAATGCCTGTAGCATGGCTTTAAACGCTGGCTTCTCAACCGTACGAAATGGTACCATTTCTTCAACCAAATAACGAGTAACGCTGTTAGTAAGTACTCGCCACTGATCGCTGCCTCTTTGGTACTTGGCACCTCTGGCAAAGGCCTCGGAGACTCCCAACTGTCGTTGCTGGCCTGAGGTTGTAGGTGTGCTGCACAAGTCCCGTAAACGCCGCAGGGTGGTTAATTCTCAGATGGGATCTTAAATTCGTAGTATTTCCTCGCGAGACGGATATTTTTTTGCGACAAATAAGGCATACTGCCTCATCCAAATTCACCGGCTGCCCATTGTCACCTGCTTCAAAGCCAAAATGTGCCCAAATAGGCGACACAGTATTTTGCTTAGACACTAGACATTTTTTTGAATAACGTCTTTTCGGCTGCGGGCTGCGGGCTGCTGTCAACCTCCTGACTATACCACATCCGAGAAGTATCGCATGCAATTAAAATCTAACTCCAACTGTGTTATGCTTTTGTCTTTTATGCCTGTGTTTGTGTGTATTTAATTGAACATTATCTGTAAACATCCCAAGTACTGACACCAAACAGTTATAATAATAATCAGACACACAAAAAATACTCCCGCTAAGAATCATGTAAAAAATTCCTTATTTTGGGGATGGATTCCAGGAAATCTCCCTTATTTTCAATGTCCAATTTTGTGACAGACAGAAGCAAGTGTGTTTCTGTATCTTTTCTTTGAAAACAAAACCAAAGGTTGATGCCTTTTCATTCATAACGGTTACCAAGCAATATGATTACGTGCCAGCTGCAGCTTGATGAGCAAGGGTACCAATGGTTTCAGATACAAATATATAGCGTGAACACAGTCTATCGGGGGCAGGGCGGAGCAATCGGAATTCAAACAGAAAGCCCCTTACTGATAGTATTGGGTGGACAGGTGTCTTTATGCAGCTAACAGGTGCATCTAAATTTAGGATAATAAATAGAGTGGAGGTTGACATTTTAAAGGCAGACTAACAGGTCTTTGACGGTCAGAATTCTAGCTGATAGATAGGTGTTCAAATACTTATTTGCAGCTGTATCATACAAATAACTAGTTAAAAAAATAATTTATTGTGCTTTCTGGATTTTTTATATTTTTAGATTATGTCTCTCACAGTGGACATGCATCTTCGATGACCCCTCCATGATTTCTAAATGGAAAACTTGCAAAATAGCAGGATGTTCAAATACTTATTTTCCTCAATGTATGTCTCTTTGCACTATATCAGTTTTTGACAGTGTGTGTTTTTTTTTTTTTTTTTTTTTCATTATTATGTCATAATTTCTAAATAATACAAATCTTTAGAGCTTGGCATAATTAGAGACAACAAAAATAATAATAATTTCAAGGTACAATGTGTAGGAATTTTGTAATAAAATATCCAAAAATCACTTGGACAGTGTGATATATTTCCTGCAGTTGTGTACTTACAATATCCAAAAACTCTCCAAAAAATATTTTATTTCAGAGAAATTCCAATTTTTAGTAAGTGGCCGTCCCGGAAAAAAATGTTGCCTGTCAATGAGCGCAATATCCGCGCTATCCTCGGTTTGTGTTCATGCTGCCATAGCCATGACGTAACCATGGCCACAGACGTTTACAACTGTGTAGTGTGTAACGTTTAGCTGCACGCTGTTGTTGTTTTGTTCAATCATTATGGACAATGGCAAGCAGACTTTGGGATAACAAAGGAGAACTAAAATGAGGATCAATATCGGCATTGCGCTTTCAAGATGCCGAGAGCTCCACGTCCGCGACTAACTTGGACAACACCACTCTTGCATCTACTTTATTAGACAGGTGAGCGAATGTACATACAACAAAAGGACGTGTCTGTTTCTTTGCAACACATGCAACCGTCAATAATATTATAAACAATGCGAGATGCATAGGCCTATATGACGTGACCGATCAATCATTATGCATGTAGATTCACCTCAAAAACAATCAAGTGATAGTTATGCTTATGAATATTCACAATTATATTGCTCTTTGTACTGTGGTAATGCTTTTTATCACTTGTGTTTTGACTGAGATTATGACAGTGCAATTAAATACAACCGGATATGTGTTAAACAATATTTAGTCTATACTTGCAAATGTTCGTTCAAATTTACTTTGAGTACAATTGGTTTGAACACCGTAAAACAACACGGCGTTAAGCATAAACACATAAAACTGTGCAGCATTAACCCAACAAAACATTTGACAAATAGCTGTAACAGGATAATATAGCATAACATTTTGCATTCCTTGCAGTTAATTCATTATTGTGAAATAAAATATTGCGATCAGACGTAATACAAATAAATGACCTCATCCATGATCATGATTCATTAATTCCATAACATTTCTGAATGGTGAAAATGACATCTCCCATCGTTCAACTCTCCCTCATAGTGCCATGAAGCTTTGCCTTTTTTATTGTTGGTAACTCTTGTGGCGAAAAATTCCTACATATTATACCTTTAATAGATTTTATTAATTTACATGACATTTTCACATACTGTATAGATCATAGAAATTCTAAATTAGGCCAGGTTTTTCAGACAAAAAAAAAAAACAACAGTTGTTGAGGGAGTGAATACAATTTTTATTTCAGATTTTATTTAAGAATGCATTCATGTTTTGGCTTATTTTAATGCCTTGACTTACCTTTATTTTTTTATTTTTTTCTTATTTTAAATAATTGTATCTACTCTTGAATCCTTTCTTGAAAGTTTGTGGAGGCCCCCTATGGGCCCCCGGCAGTCTGATTGAGATATTCTGCACTATACAGTAGCTTATGATACATAATTGCAGGCGGGTGGATGAATAACATTAATTGAGCAGTTTCTCAATGTAAAGCATTTCAGTCGAGTGCCAAAAAAGGGCTATACAAAAAAGGAGAACTATTATAAATGTGCCTCACAGTACAGTGTAACAGATTGCATCTTCCAGGCTTTGTCAAACAGCTGTTCTCGCAAATAATAATAGGTACATCTGGTGATACAGCATGGAAGAATCTCAACTAGGTGATAATGACCAGGTGCCGTTCAGGAGAAGACGGTGTCGCTCGTCAACCCTTATCACAGCCCTGGTGCGACGTTCACCCTTCCCATTTCATTCACTGCTCTATTGTGGCTTTGGACGATATAGTTTGATTGAGCTGTCCTGCTACAATAGGGAATCAAATGAGAGCAGACAAGATAAAGAGTCAGGTCATGCACTCCATCCCTCCATCTTAAAAATGGCATGAGGGCCTGTCAACCTTCAGTGTTGTTAGCATTCAAAGGACCATCGCTCAGACAGACATATTAGAGGACAGGGAGTGCTTTTTTCAATTCACCATTTGTATCACATGAACTCTGTTTGGAGATGACAATTACCCAAAAAAAGAGCGATTTCAACTTATCTGACTGTGAGGAAAAAGTTAACTTTTAATATTTCTTTAATTTTAACATTTCTCAGTCAAATAATTATCATGGTACCTGATATTACTTGCATGATTATTCATGAGGTAATTATGATTATGAATTGTAAGCATTTCCCAGCCCTGCCAGGACTGTCTGTACTTGTTAACACCTGGTTTATTCGCTCTGAACATCAAAAACAAATCACACTCCATGAACATTATTCCCCTCTTGGTCTAGTCACAGCTAAACAAGTTCTCAAAACAATGCAAAAGAACAAAAGATGTACAGATGAAAGGTAATTAATTCTGACTGCATAATAATGATGACATAGCATTATTGTTATAAATATCAATCTGCCCTGGAGACACTAAGCTTGCAGCATCAAGTTCATTTAGATAAGTCAGAGTTTAAGAGGTAGTTGTCAAAATAAAATAAATAAATAAATAAATATAAGTGCTGATGTAAGTGCACATGCAGTGCTTAATAATGTAACACTTTAGCGTAAGCAACACATTCATTATTAACTAGGAGTTTTCCCTCAATAAACTCCTAATTACTGCTTATTGATAGCAAGCAAGGTATTTGTTGTACTGATTATGTTTAGGTACAGGGTAGGGTTAATTAACTTTTAATTTACCATAAACAATATTGTTGTTTGATTTAATAATCATTGTTCAACTTTTCAGACTGACCCAATAAAACAGTGGATAAATTGAATATCCACAAAATTTGTGGGTCTTGGTAAAAAAATAAATTTTCCTGAAAACTTTTGAAATGGATTTATAGAGTTTTGGAAAATAACTCTTCAATTCATATATTATAAGGCATTAATATGTGCTTAATAAGTGCTAATAATCTTCAAGCTAATAAGCAACTAATGGTGAATATGTGTTCCCTAATCTAAAGTGTCACCGGACACAAGAACTTACTTGTTTGTGTGATAGTTTGCATTGAAAGTTAATTGAAAGGTAACTGTTTCATGCCTATGAAAGTTTACTTTACATACCTTCTTTGTTGCTATAAAAATATCAGAGACTAAGATTATTAACCGCTTGGAAGGAAATAACTATGAATCTTTCCCTCCCACACTTTCTTTCACCTTATTTGTCCGTCTCATCTAAGACTGATTAATTTCTGTTTAATCTGCTAACATGTACACTGAGAGAAATATCTTTGTTAGGGACTGGGGAAATGTGGTTTTATTCCAGAGAAACACAGAGGAGAAAAGAGCAATCCTCCCAACTCAAAATGAGGCATGAGACAGAAAAAGTACTTTTTTTGCTCACCTTTTATCGTCACACCTGAGCTCAAGTATTACACTTGTCCCCATAACCCCCCATCTCTGGTTTAATTCATTCTCCTCAATTTATGAAAACGTAATTGCTATGTTGTAAAATCACTCTGAAACATAATGATTGTTTCTCTTTCCTTTGGGCATCGTCAGTGAGGGCAATTATGGCTTCATGCCTGAAGCAGCATCCGTATACCGCCCATTAGGAAGGCAGTAATGGGCAATACTGTACTTCTGATCTCAACAAAATGGCTTATCATCAGTAATGAGATGCCATGTATTCATCTTTTTGTGATAAGAAATACATTAGGCCCTATGGAATTTGCTCAAAAGAAATGCTACACTCTGAAACCCATTTCAGAGATTAGTTTCAACTTGTTTGCTGTTTAAGGTGTAATGCTGTGATGTGGCAGAAAAAAAAATGAAAGTCTGTTGAAAGGCAACTTTGTGGCATGGCATCTCTTGTCTACTAACATCAAAAGTATTCAGCGTGTGCCACCTGATCAAAGCTATGATTGAGTGTCATAGAACACCTTGCCATCCTTCAGTGAGTTGAGAGAGGAGAATACATTATTTTTCTTGGCAGAACTGAAGACAATGACGTATTGAGTAATTGTGTTAAGGCGTGCGATTCATGTCCCATTGAAAGGCATATAAATGCTTCGCTGTTCCATAAAAGTGGCCAACTTGTGGCTCTCAGGTGTGCCATTTTGTCAGCCAATAAAGCATTTATGTTATAACAAAACCCTCCCACTGGCATCTTCTTTTTGGGGTTCAGGATTGTAGCCAAACATCTACTCAAGGTCACTTTTCTCTCAGCTATCATCTGCCAGTAGCAGTAGGCAGTTCAACAGACGTCCATTATTAGACCCTGGTCTGCACTAACCACAGGCGATAGCGGATGCAATAGTGCTCTCTGCCCTCATCTCACCCCTGAACAATGACTATCATTCACCATTGCTTTTTTTTTCTGGGTCAAACTCTCCATCCTGCATGACTGACTGCACCCAAATCTTGTTTGTCTGAACACCACTGACAGATCAGGGGCACAGGTGATGGGAGAAGGTTGCATGACGGTTTTGGATAAAACTACCTACTGTGTTCCAATGAAAGCTTCTCCTAGTGCGAGGTTAGACACTCCTCCTACATGATGCCATGTTGAACTTTGACTCCACTTACCAGTGTGCTCGGAGCTTATGCCACTGGATGGGGATGGCTAGCCAGTTTAATTAACCTTCCACAGTATTAGAGTTGCCACTGGAATGGGCAGCTGTCCAGTCTCTCCTCAAGCTCAATTCTTTTTGTAAACACTTAGTTTGGCTATTTATGTGAGTGACAACTCACTCTAAAAAATGCTGGGTTGTTTTAACCCAATTTTGGGTAAAATATGGACAAACCCAACCATTGGGTTACATTTTTAAATTACAATTATAAATACGGGCTGGGTTTGTCCATATTTTACCCAAAATTGGGTTAAAACAACCCAGCATTTTTTAGAGTGTATGTGAGCTTCTATCTGCCACAAAAATAAAAAAATATATAAAAATAAAAAATGAATAAATAATAATCTTTTTCTCACAATTTTGATTTTTTTCTGTCTCACAATTGCAAGTTTACATCTCAGAAATATGATTTTTTCTCAGAATTGTATGATATAAACTCGCATGTTATAAAGTCATAATTGCAAGATATAGATTTGCAATTGCGAGTTACAAAGTCATATTTGCGAGATATAAACTCGCAATTGCGTGTTATGAAGTCAGAACTGCGATATCGCAATTGCGAGTTATAAAGTCAGAATTGCGAGATATAAACTTGCAATTGGGAGTTATAAAGTCAGAATTGCGTGATATACGCTCACAATTTGTAAAGGTAAAAAAGGTAATTGCTTAATTTTTAATAACTTAATATACATTTATAATAAAAGTTTATGTCTCGCAATTCTGACTTTATATCATGCAATTCTGAAAAAAGAAAAAAGAAAAAAAAGTAAGAATTGTGATAAGGCAATTACCTTTTTATTTTTTTTATTTATTTATTTTTTAATTCTGTGGCGGAAACAAGCTTCCACAACTGCATTCCACAACTCTCTCCCAAAAAAATGATATCAGGTAGTGATAACTGCATAAACGTTTGTTGCAATGTAATGTAAGCAGTAACCAATCATTTCTTTTGTGTTACTTGACATCACATTCTGAAATAATACTAAAATACTGGTAATCAAAGCAAAACATTGAACGGTGGCTACTGCTGTTGAATTTTCCTATTGGATGTTAGCGGTTCTTCGTGACGTACGCACGTTTCAGCTCACCATGCTCTTGGCACGAGCTACGCCATTGGCAGTATAAAAAACAGCTTGTTTCGTCAAAACCACTGTAGCGAGTCAGGAGTTGGAATTGCGAGTATTGAAAACGATCAGGATAGAGTGTTTTAGCATCTATTTTGTCCCCTCTATCTCCTCTGGGTGGAGTCAGGCTCTGACCAGGGATTTAGTTACCCTTTGAGATGATGTAATGGTTTATCACTTTCGACAAATAGGTGGTACACTTGTGAAACCGATGTGATGTGGTAAGAGTGAGGTGACAATGACACATACAAAGTTTGGCATCCAAATGTCAAGGCATTGCAAAGGTAAAGACTTAGTCATTTTGGCATTATACCTCAACTTTGCTGCTGCGGTATACAAAAAATGTTTTTTGTCTATTGTTACTGTCTTTTGTTAATCCAAAACTTTTAGTCGGCACAGTCTGGAGATGATTTGATTAGATTTTGGTGAAAGTTGGACGAATGGTCTAGGAGAAGTTTGAAAAAGAATTTTGGCGAGTAAATAAAGATGGTGGACAGGATGTTTGTATGTCAGTATGTTCTCGGCATGACCCAATGAATCTAATAAGACCAGTGTACTTACAATAGGCATATGTTTTTTTTTTTTGTTTTCAAAAGTTATTAGCTTTTTAGGAAATTAAATTTTAACTTTTGACCAACAGGTGGCACTGTCTCAAAATATTTTGAGTACCTTCAGGGGATTGTGCTAGTGGCAAATTCTGAGTTTTATAATGTTACAGCAATGCATTTGTTAAGTATCACATTTTACATCACAAAACTGTAATCAATGTGAATTTCATGTTTTTTTTTGTTTTTGTTTCTATTATTGCACCACCAAGGGGCAAAATCCCACATTTGTTTTTCATGTGTCCTCGGAATGAGCCCATACATGTGTGTGCGAAATTTGGTTCAAATATCTCAATTCGCTTCAGAGTTAAAAATATGTATACATATTTATGTATAAATATGTATACATATATAACATTTTTTTTGTCTCTAGTATTCCCCTGGTAAAAATGATCAGACACCAAACATCATAAACTGCTAACATTAATGTTCTTGCTCAAAGCCTCAAGGTTATGTTTACCACCTGTCATTCATCGCAACAATTTCTTGTTTACCGCATACAGAACAATAATATAATTATTTTTTTTAATATGGAAAATGTGCTAATTCTTAGCAAATTCCATATCTAAAATATGGAATTCTTAATAAGTTGTGTACAGAAAGGCCTCTTAAAAAAGCTAAGAATACATAAGATGAGTGTCATTTGTTAATGGAACATGTAGCACCTGAATCTCAGTGTCTGTCTGTGTCACAAAGAAAGTCACGACAAAGAAAGTTTTCTTTTTCACCCACACGTGCATACAAATCGCAATCTTACTTGAATTGGAAAAATTATGAAAAAAGGGACATATATTTGGGTGATAGGATTACATTTGTTATTACTGTCTGTATGATGTGTACAATCTCGCTAATTATTAAATCCGTGTTAACAAAAGCTGGTCTCTGATTTTCTGAATGTGATAAAAACTTTTACATAATAAATAAGGGGTCTACAGATCATAGCCATTGGCTATTACTCAACACCTGATGGTTGTCATGGAAATGTGCTCATAATGAGAGTAACCTATTGATAAGGCTGTTAAGTCATCTGCCCTGTGTCCAAGAGTCACTCAAATCCAGAAGCACTTGAGAAAAAAAGGAAAAGGATGAAGGGGTAAAGGGAATGACATGAAGTTAAACGATGCTGAAGTGGGTCGTGGTAGCACACAGGTGTCCGGCTTAACAAGCTCCATAAGAAGCTTCCCAATGAGGTTAACTTTCTCTTCAATGCCACAACCATACCAAACCTCTCCAGGGCCTTGACACATAGAAAGAGAGAGATGTAAAAAGAAAGAGAGAGAGTGTGTGTTTTATATTCCATTTTGGGACCAGTGCTGAATAGCAGAGAGGAGAGGTGGAGGTTATAATGGGGACCTCTGAGCCCATGCCTATTTCCTTCCACTTTCTCTTTCCCCTTCCTCTCCCCCTCTAATGGTGTACTTAGAGACAGCTAATGATGTAATAAGTCAACATTTCCAGAAGTAAAGTACACATCTAACTGCAGCATGGCAGTGATTGGGTAAAAGCTTGTAAAATGAAGCATGTATGTGATGATGCAACATAGCTGTTGCATAATTTTAAATGTGTAGCGTGGTTGCATGTTTCTGGTTCACCTATTACAGAGTTGAAAATGTCCTTGTAGTGTATGGCAACATTAAAACTACTATGATGCAGGGACATGTCTCCACAATTCAAAAGGCTAATTAAACATGACATCTGTTTTGCAAACATTTAGGGGATAGATGTTCTACTTTATATTAAAGTTACACCAGATACATTTTCAACCTTCATAATATATTTCTAAGTCTCTTGTGATGGTACATCAACTTACAATAGGTTGAATGACACGTCTGCCGTAGCCTGACGGGGTCTGTAGCGTTTTTAAGTACTTTCAAACTTCGGGTTTCGGGTAGTAACCCGTGAACAAGAGAACTACAAAATTTGACGGCTTTACAGCATATACGTCACTTCCACCACCACCCACACTTCCTTAAAATCGGGCGTGCCAGCCAAATGTTATAGTCATGGCTGAAGCAGCACAGAAAAACAAGAAAGCAAAGGTTTTATCGGAGCAAAGCAAAAAGACAAAAAGAGAAAGTGATCGCATTAAAGGCAGAACGAGGATCAACATTGGGCCAGCGTTTCTCGCTGGCATGAGCTGAAGCAGGAGGGGGGTGGCCGATCGATGCGTAATTGGCTGTCATGCTTTTGGACTAGTAGGTATATTGCTTACATACTATCTCTTTGTTTTTTGTTTGTCTGCCTGACAATGTTCCGGAAGCTATCTTATCCTTCGTTATCTTCATGAATCAATGATAGTAGAGTAGCGAATTATCAATCTGGTAGCTAATAAACAATATTCTAGTTTTTGATGGTTAGCTATTGCTAGCATTCTCGCTCTGATTTGAACTTTGCAATCAATGAAATGCAAAAAGCAAATGTTTGACCAAACAACCAATATACTAGGCTAATGATGCTGGCTTGTAAATGTGAGCATCGCGATCATTTGTCATTAGAAAAAAAAAGTAATAAAACTCATGAAATTATATTCATATGACATGCTGAAATATATGCCACTGTACCTGGGATGAAGACATTTCACATGTGACGCAAGCAGAACACCTGCGTGTGACGTCCCCCTACAGTGTCCAGGGCTATCATGGTTGTCAACAAATGTGCATGCATGTAGGATGACAGAGTTTACGACAGTAGTAGAGGACAATACTGTTTCCCAACTGGGGGACCCTGAGAGCAAAAGTTACCTGGTGTTACTTTAAGTGTTTTTAAACTACTATACTTGTGTACATACTTAAACTTGTACACTTTAAAAAATATATACAGTTGTAATTAATTCCTGCAGTTACATCTATTACACTGTTGACCCTTCCCTTAACCCTCTCGGGTTCGAACCATATCGCCGGCGATATAAGCACACTTTTTTCCTTATCAGTGCAAAAAAGACTCAAATTACTCTGTTGATTTTGATCTTACATATAAGTGTTCTACATCATTCGATCCTGTGAAGTGTGTATTTTTTTTGTGGAATCTCACAATAAAAACAAAGTGTTGTGTTTTTCGCCAAATAAACAATAATAAACATGATGCGCGTTCTGCGTTCTCTCTTTCAGTGAAGTCCATTCTAAAACGCGTCCGAAAAATACACTGTTAGTCACTCAATACTTGTCACAGAGACACGAGACATATGTCTTTTTAAAGCTTGTGTTCTCTTCTTTTAAATGAAGTAATTTATTAAAAAAATAAATATTTCCAGTTTATGTAATCCGTTTGAAACCAAGGAGAGGCACAGTTTTTTCGTTCTCAGTTCATTATCTTTAATTAGCTGAGACCCTTAAACATAACCATATATTGCATTTAGAAGAAAGGAAGTCATTCAGGTTTGGAACAAAATAAATTAAAACATTTATGGGTGAACTATCCATCTAAGTTCTTCAGGATAAGATAGATCTGTGAATATAGACACATCAGTGAACACACACATTGAACACACAGCTTGCTCTTCTGTTCATTTTTCTTTTCTTAATATTTGAGTTACTGATATGCGCTTTCCATTTCAATGGCCTCCTCTATCCCTCATTTTCATGGCCATATTATTCTCAGTCTTTCTTGGATATCGTTACAAAGATTTTAAAGACCATGGTCGAGTGTTATTCATCTGGTCGCCATTATAAGCAAGAGAGTCTTTTTTCTGTCCCGTCTTAGACCTCATCGACCTCACCAACCAGTTTTAGCTGTATTTTTAGCTTACTGTCAAACCAAGAGGGACCAAATTTAATTTAAGTAAGCTCACATAAAATGTACGAAGCACAGTTGATATAATGGGTGTCTTAGGGATCCTAAATATATTGCACGATACTGCAATTCCAGAGGCATAGAGCCAATGTCTGCAAAAGCTCAAGATCATTCCAAGACACAAGGAATTTTAAAGAAATTAAACCTTGGATACTACATTTAACAATAATGACCATGCAGGATAAAGGACTCATTTATGAGATGGGCCTTTTTTAAGGGTAACTAATAAATAACTAATACAATATAATGCAAACTGGAACAGAACTGACAATCAAAAGTAAATTAGACTTCATTGATGACAAATTTAAGAAGGGCCCTTAAAAATGGCCAAAGCATCATCATTTGATGACCTTCAAATGCTATAATAGTCTCGCTTGAAGACCCTTGATTTGTTTTAATATTAAATTTGAGCACTGGACATGTGGATAAGAAATTTAATTTCAGTGAAAGGAAGTCTAAATATTTGATGCAACACATGTTTTATTTAACTATAAAGTAATATATAATTAATACTTTTCTCAATGTCATGATTATCATGACATCGAAGTGAAAGTCATGACATTTTGTTCTTTAACCTTTGATGCAGTCCAGCTTGGCCAGTCAAGACTTCCTGAAGTGTGTTAAATATTAAGAAGCAAAGAAGCCCACAGCACTTCATCTGCATCAAACAGCTGTTATATGCTGTTAAGTGTGTTGAATAATGCAATCTGATTCAGTGTCTGGACTACACTTAATATCACTAAACAGTGTTGGGAGCTTACATTGATTTCCTTCTAAAACAATCACACACTTTGAAATGAAGGCTAATATGTGTGTAAACAAGCAAATGCACATATGGACACACCCACACATATGTACACAGGAAGGATGGACTTGTGTATGGTTGTACATATGGCTTAATGATCTCATTTACTCTCTATTCCCCTCTCTCACTTTTAACAAATACACATACTGACATTATAGAGGCCCAACTAAAATTACCTGCTGCTCTGAAAGAACTTTAAATTCATTTTAAATTGTAATGACTCCCTTCAGCCACTGAAGCTGAAATGCATCACTACCCCTGGCCTTTGATTTAATCATTCAAATAACTTTCCTGAACACCTGCCTCCACATGCACCCCAAAGGCCCTCAGCCTGAAATATGCTTTTTAGTGTTAAGAGGATCTCAAGTTGGGCTTTTTGTCATCCACAGGGAGCAGTCATGAAACACAGAAAGCTGAGTGACAGAACGTCAATCTAAAGAGACGAAAGATGCTGAGCATCTGATTGTGTTAACATTCCCACAGCAGAATTTTTCAAATGAGTAGATTTAGAACTTGTATTAATAATAAAAGAATCTGACATGTAAAAACAAGACCCAAAGCTGAAACACTGTAGGAGCTGAGCATGATGATAAGTTTTTAAATAACCATTTTTCACCCTGAAGAAATAGGCTAATGATTTTTGAGAACTTCATCAGCTCAAGAAAACACTAAGAAAACCTAGTCAAATTCACTAACAAACCGCTGTAACTTATTATTAGAAATGAATAAAATGCAGTAATGACCAATATCGAAAAAAAAGGCAAAGACGGCAGCAAATAAACATTATTTTTATTTCTTTTGAAATATCTAATCTGCACTGCCTCTAATCTCAATGGGTTTTAGTCAGTCTCCTGCTTGTCTAATCAATGGGAATTGACAGTTCGCAAAGACCCACCCCCTTTAGTTACTGTAGCTATGTCCAACAAGCGACGCTGCTCTCACGCCCCATGTTTCATTGAATGTTACCCAGTGTAAAATACATCGTGGAGCAGAGGACAAAGGTCTGTACACACCAGGATGAATATAAGCGCATGTTATTCGTCAGCTTTTCAACGCGTTTTTTGTGTTCACACCCAAGCGATTTTCACTGACGATGGGCTGAGTGAACATGCAAATTCATTCCCTGACATTAGATGGCGCCAATTTGCTCTGCAATACCACTCCATATCAGTTCTCTTTTATCAAGATGTTTGTAGTCTCTGTCGCGTTTGTCATATATGTTCTTTATGTTCTAGCACCAACGAGAACAGCAGCTCTACATTAATCTTGCCTTGCATCTTCCTCGTCTTATTTCTTCCTGGCTGTGTAGACGGCGACGCATATATCTTCTTCACCGTTGCATATGTGTGCTCACTCGGCAAGACCGTTTGGTGTTTGAGCGCCCCAAGTTGTGTTTTACTGTATCTTCAGAAGCTCCAAACATGTGAGCAAAAGTGCCAATCTCTTTGGCACGTCAAACAAAACAAAACAAAAAAAAAACGAACCCGGGCAGTTTTTTTTTTTTTTTTTAAATGACGCGTGGCGTTTTATGCGTCGGTGTGAACACTCACATTGACGCCCTTGGTTTAGTCATGAGGCGTTAAACGTCAGCGAAAAACGCACAAAATTTGTCCCGGTGTGACCAGGCCTTGACAACGCACTGACAGAACAGGTCAGAGCAGGTCACTTTTGATATAAAAACAAAGTCTCTACTTTGAAATGTGGTCTTTTATTTATTTTATTTTTTTTTTTTAGAATTTAAACAATATGTTCTGTTTTGTGGCTCTTTAATTTGTCTGACAGATCATTGTAGCCTCAGTTAAAACTGCTTGTGAACTGATCATCTCTTTCTAGTTCATTTATTCATTAATTATTTTTTTTATTTCATTCTTTTGAAAAAAAAAGAAATGAAAAGGAGCAAAAAGAAAATAAACTTATAATATTTGCCCCTTATCAACATAAAATCAAATTACAATTCCAAAGAGGGACACTTACAACACACATCTACTTTGCAGCACATATGCAAAGTCATAAATATCACATTTTCCTACTAAATTAATGCATTATATTTTCTATTAGTAATACTTTTACACTCTTCTTAAAAAAAATGATGTTGAAGTTTTAATTTCACTATTTAGATTGTTCCACAGAGTGACACCCTGTATTGAGACACATCTTTCCTTTAATTTTGTTCTAAACTCGGGTTTCTGAAAGACTTCAGTTCCTCTTAAATTAAATTTACTAACTCTCTTGATGAATCTATTTTGCAATTTTTCAGGTAATGTTTTCAAATGAGCTTTATACATTATTTTTAGAAGACTATATTCTAATAAGTCATTGAATTTTAAAGTTTTTAAGTAACTGTATAAATATTACATTTGTGTGGGCCCTATATTCGCTTTCATTTACAGACGCGAATGGCACGTTTTTGTAATTTAAAGACAGGTTCTGTAAGTCTTGTTTGCACTTCCCCATGCCTCAATGCAATAGGTCAGATGGGGAACAATCAATGAATTATATAACAAAATTAAGGCACATTCAGATGTAACACAGCTATAATTTGGGAGATTTAACATGGTCAATATGGAATTTCGATGTCAACTGTTCATCGATCACAACACCTAAAAACTTAAATTCATGAGTCCTTTAATATGTACTCCTTGCACTGTCAATTTGATGCTATTTATTTATAGCATCACATAAACATGAATGAACATAAGAAAGATTTACTGGCCCGCCCAGGCAAGTTTGATAAAAAAAAAAATTTTAGTTTATTTTTATTATTCAAATGTATTTAAGAAAATATATAGTAATAAATACCTGATTTATTGATGACTGCTGTGTGTTTAATTAATTTCTGCCGAATAAAATGGAACTGTTGAAGCAAGGTGTAGAAAGCCTCCCTCCGGAACGTTATTGGTTGCTATGGTTGCTGGGGGTTCCGACAGGAAAACACTCGGCGGCGCCATAATAATGGCTAAACAACTTTCTTCAATGTGCTATTTGGAAAAGGCGAGAGTTGAGGAAGAAGACACGCCACTTTCTATGAAAAACGTCTCAGGTTACATATGTAACCCTGGTTCCAAGAGGGAACGAGAGCTGCGTTGTCAAATGCGATGGGAACGCTCTGCGTGATTGCGTCTTGAAAGCGTCTGTACAATCAGTCCAATGAGAGAGTAGGACGTCAGGTGATGTCATTGACCAGGAAACTATAAAGCACCCTTGAGATCAGACCTGTGAAAAGGCCTGAAGCAAGTCGATCAGGGAATGCAGGAAGTATGGCAGGCTAACGCAGCTCTCGTTCCCTCTCAGGGAACCAGGGTTACATACGTAACCTGAGACGTTCCCTTTCAAGGGAACTTCGAGCTGCGTTATCAAACGCGATGGGAACCCCATACCCACTACGCCATGCTGAGAAATGCCCGTTCTGTGTGAAGTCCTTGCGCACACTAAGAAGCAAGCAACCTAGCCCCAGGAGTGGAGAGGCCAAGGTCATACAATCTGTCAAATGTATGCGGAGAGGACATCCTGCCGCATTACAAATATCAAGAAGGGAAACACTCGGAATAAAGGCCGTAGAGGCCGCCATACTTCTAGTAGAATGGGCCCGAACAGCCATAGGTGAAAGCTGTTCAGCTGCTTCATAAGCCAATGATATAGCCTCGACTATCCATTTGCTCATAACCTGTTTAGATGCAGGGGACTCTTTCTTGAGTGACCCAAAGCAGACAAATAATTGTTCAGATTTATGCCACAGGGCAGCTCTGTGAACGTAGGCATCTAATTCCCGAACTGGACATAACAGGTTCAATCGTTCCTGATCTGGGGTATTAAAAGGTGGAGGATAAAAGGCCTGCAGCACTATAAGGCCCCCAACATTAAATGGGACCTAAGGAGTATAGGGTATAGAAATGCTTTCACCATACCCGGTGCAGATTCCAGGCATAAAGGAGCAACCGACAGGGCATGCAAATCTCCTAATCTCCGATAAATGAAACAGCAAGGAGAAATGTTTCAAAGTGAGGAATTTTCCTGAAACCTCTTCAATGGGCTCAAAGGGAGCCAAAGCCAGACCCTCAAGTACAATGGCCAAATCCCAAGCCAGTGCTCTGAGTGCAGTGCAGGTCTCAACCTCATGTACCACAGAGAAAAACTAGTAATTAGAGGATCTCTCCCGATAGAAGCAACCCCCAGAGGGGTGTGGTAGGCCGATATAGCCACCACATAAACCTTTAAGGTAGAAGGAGATAATCCAGCAGAGAAACGGTCTTGCAAGAAATCAAGAACTGTACCAACAGGGCAGTTAACAGGATCTTGGTGACATTCACCACACCAGATGGAGAATAATTTCCATTTCAATGCATATAGTTTCTCTCGTGGAAGGAGCTCTGGATTGGAGAATGGTCTCAACGACATCAGTCGAGAGACAGGATTCTATGAGTCGGGCCCCCTCAGAGGCCAAGCCACAGTATCCAAACTCCAAATGAGGGTGAACTCCCGGGAACAAAGATATTGGAAAATGTGTACCGGTGTAGTGTTAACCACACCTAATACATCACATCCAGTCCAAGCAGAGCTGGATGTGTGAGGGAGAACCAAATAGAGCAGACGATGTGAAATGTCGACTGACTTTAGTTTGACCAAAGTTCTCCCTAAGAAGCTCCACCACCTCGGGGTGAGTCTCCATTCCCTGGGCCTCAGCCCCTGCCTCAACAGGATATCTGCTCCGATATACGAGACCATCAGTGTTTTATCCGAAAGGACAAACACATAGTGACCTCTTGGGTCTGGCAGGAAGATATTGAGATTTTCGAAATACCGCCATCACTTTTAGCCAGTTATGTGCTAAAGGTAGATGGTCCTGCCAAGTACCATTCACCGAGCGACCATTTATGATCACCTCCAACTTGTGAGGGAAGCATCGGTCGATAGCATTATGCCTCGACAAGAAGCCCCCAAAACTGGTCTTGGGCGAGGAACTAAGGTCTCTTCGACATGAGCCGAAGCACGAAGGCAAAGCAGCGTGACCTTGATCATGCGAAACGTTTTCCTCCTCAGAGAAAACCCCTTCGGTCTGGAGTCATCACTGTCCTCAGAGCACACTCTTCTTGGCGTTGAGCAACAACCCCCAACATCTTTAAATGAGACAGAACGACATCTCAATGCCGAACTGCCACATGCTCAGATTGAGCTAGGATCAATCAATCATTGATAGTATAAAATGCAAATGCCCTGGGCCTCATTTATAAAACTTTGCGTAGGATTTGCGTCAGAAGTGGCGTACGGATGAAACATAGGACGTGCGTACGCACAGAAATATTCGGATTTATAAAACCGTGCGCACGCACATCCTACGCATTTTTCCCTTAGTAAATCACGATCAATTCTAAATGTAGCGCAGCTTTTTGCGGCTTCATGTCACGCCCATAGTTGCCCATAAATAGTCCGTGAAACGCCCACAAGTTAATATTCATCAATTGCGAAATCATGTTAAACACAGAGGAATTTAAAAAAAGTAACTTCACTCAATGTGAAGTAGAAGTTATCGTTTGTGAGGTGAAAAAGAGGAGAAAAATGTTGTTTGGAGGGCAAAGTGTGGGCATTACTAATGCCAAAAAGGCACTTGAGTGGCAAAAGGTTGCAGACGCCGTAAATGCTCGGACTGTGACCGAAATAAAAAAGAAATGGTCGGACATCAAAGTCGAGGCAAAAAAGCGTCTAGTCATTAATTCAATCAGAGAGGTGGCCAAGGAGTTGGGCGAAATCAAGACTGTCTTAACTGAAATAAACTGCACAATGAGGGAATTCTTGAATAAATAATATATTTTTCCACACCTTTTGTTGTGAAGATGATGCGTTCACTCCGATTCCTTCCATTTAATCGCCACATCTTCTAAAAGCGCAGGATCACCTATTGTGTGTCATTACCATATCATTACGCATTGTGATGGGGCATTTTTTTCCGTCCATTTAATACTGCATCTGACAAGCTACAGATGTCAGTTATAATCTACTTGCAAATGGGAAATAGTTCAGCACAAATGTAATTTCTTGCAGCTTTCTGAATGGGTGAGACATACGTTATTTTATCAAAAATAAAACAAACTAAAGGCATATGCATGAATACCACGATTCCGTAGCTGATGAAGACATTTTTACTATGAAAACAACTTTCCCCAGTGGACAAATAATAGCCTACATCTCCCTAATTATCTATCTATCTGACTATCAGTGACTGACTAGCCTATATCTGCTTCGTTAGACGGACATATTGGCGAGAATATCAGTTTTGTACATTATTTCATTTTGTTTACCATCTTATTTATGAGGATGAATTGTATAACATGCCAATATTATTGCAGAACATATTTCACTTTTTGGAAATATGTGTTAATTTGCATTTCTGTTGCAGATTCGATCAAACGGGTGTTCATGTAGGCTGTTAATTGTAAGACTTGCTTTGTGCTTCTGTGTTATTTATTAGAGTCATTTATTTAACCCTTTAGGCGCCAGAGGTTTTTTCCAAAAACTTTAGATTTTGACATCTTAATTTCAAAAGACAATATCTTAAAAGTGAAACAAGATAGATACTTTTTGTAAATTAGAGAAATATTAAGCATGACCCAAAGTTTATGTAGGGATTAAATTTCCCCATCTAATTTGCATATTATGACGTCATATAGTGGCAGAAATCTTGGATTATAGAATTTTCATGAAAAGTCACATGTTTAAATGATAAAATGCAGCACTTCTTCCCCCCAAAATGTCCATCACCTTCTGTATGCTATATGGCACAATACTGAATGCTCAGGTATATAGTAAATAATAACCAAACTGTGCAAATCATTACTAATAAATGGTAGAACAAACCATATGCATGTAGTGTTTGGCCTTTTGCTGTGGAGATTTTCCATTTCCTACGTGCAGTAGGCACTCTGATTCCATGTATGGGGCTTATATTATTTATATGACACACAAACACAAGTAGACAAGAGCTGTTTAGTTCAAGAGATGACTCGTTAGGGCAAAGCGCAGCTCATAAGTGATGATAGGAGCAGCGCGATCACGGCCAGATCTACCTCGCGCGCGCGCACGTCAAGTATGCATACTATTGCGACTCCCCACCCTGCCTTCTGTACTATGAATACTTCGACCTCGTCTAACATACCCAGTGATAATAAACAAAGTCTCCACCACAATACTATCGCCGCGATCGCGGAGAGACTGATGAAATGGCTCACTCTCACACTATCTCCGCTTTTGATCACACTGATTCAGTGTGCTGTAACTCGAACATTTTGTATAGAAACATGACGTTTTTTTGAGTCAGGGATGAAGTATGACATGTCTGCCATCCAGTGGAGGGGATGTCGAACGAAATTTGACACCCAATTTGACAAAATCGGCCGTTTTATTCAGTGACGCATCTTGTCGAGTGAGCTCGACCGTGGCGCCTAGAGGGTTAACACAACGGTCTACAGTTTCACACACTTTTACGTGTTTTTCCACAACTGCCGAACGGTGTCGCCATTTTCTCATTTCACCCGTTTTTGTGCGTACGCCTGGGTCAGAGCTTGCGTGAAGGACTGCACATTTTACCGTCAAATTTGCTTTTTATAAATACCAACTATTGCCTAGAGAGCAGCGTACGCCTTCTTTTGTGCATACGCAACATTTATAAATGAGGCTCCTGGAGTCCAGAGGAGCCAGAGCTGCATCCACGCATATTGAAAACAAAGGTGTGGGGTGAGAAACCTTGGCTGAATGGGATAACCCGATATTGGTATGCTTCGCCCCCGAAACCAAACCTCAGGAACCTCCTGTGATGAGGATGGAAAGATAAGTAAGCATCCCTTAAGTTACTTGAGAGAAACCAGTCCTCGGACTGAATCGGTCACTCAATCATATTTAGCGTAAGCATATTGAACTTAATATTCTGAAACCTGCTGTTTAATTGACACAGGTCTAGAGTAGGATGCAACACCTCATCCTCTTTCACAATAAAGTAATGGTGTCTGCTGGGAGGAGGAATCCCTTCTACAGCTCCTTTTACAGAAGTGTACAATACTTCCTGCTCCATAACCAAAGCCTGCTCGGGTCCACCACTACAAGGAGGACCCCTAGAAATCTGTGTGGATGAGAACCGAACCGAATTCTGAAACACTTTCCTATAGTGTGCAGGACCCACTGAGAAATGTGCATAGTTTCCACGCTGCCAGAAATTCTACTAGGGGCACACCTCGGTGCCCTGAACGGCAAACCGGCAGGGAACAACCGAACTGGCAGCAGCCTGCGATCTCCCTCAGAGAGTTGCACACCAGAGGTCACCGAGGAGAAACGATTTCTCAAAATTGTCCCTGCCCTGGAGGAGGCCTCAGAAGCATGATAGCCTCATTTTTTTGCCGACAGGACTTCTTGTCTAAGCTTTATTAAAGATGAAGACAGTCCTCTGATCTTGCCTACCTCTTAACTAGCTTAGTTCTTACGACCCTCCTCAGGGGACCGTTGGAAAAAGTAGGCACCTCAGCGGCGCTGAAACGGCGAAGCCGGCAAGGAAACCGAACTGATTGCCGTTTTTTAAGGCTCGTTTGGGACACTGAGACCTTGGTGCCCTGAAACGGCGAACCGACAGGGAAACCGAACTGGCAGTGCTGCGACCTTCCTCAGAGAGTCGCACCCAAAGGGCGCTGAGGAAAAACGATTTCTCAAAAACCGTCCCTGACCCCAGAGGGACCACCCTTAGAAGCCTGACCGCCTTGGCGTCAGGGCTTCCCCTTTGTCCAAGCTTTTTTAGAGATAAAACAGTCCTCAGATCTTGCAAATCTCTAACTCGCTAGACTGTTCTGTTTTGCACCTTGTGCTGCGAGGAGCTTAGGCAGAGACTGCTCTTGTCCAGCAGTCTCATTGGTGAACATTGGTGAGGAAGAAACCTCTGGAACACTGCTGAATAGAGCTGTGTTTCGATTCAAATTTCAAGAATCGAATTCGATTCCGAATTCTAAGAACTTGAATCGATTATCATTATTCGATTCAATCGATCCGATTCGATCCGATTTTCTAGATTTAGATCATTGTTTCTGAAAAAAGCATTTTTTTCCAGCTGTTACCTGAATGACAGGACTGTGGTTATGCAACATATATTGATACTAGACATTCAACTGCAAATTAATGTAGTATTGATTGTAAAGAACAATCCCCCTTCCATGTTGATACAACTGCTTTCACAAACGTGCACTGGTGTAGACGACAGAGGACGCAGAGGTATAGGCTATATCAGCAGGAGGATTGCAAGTAACCGGAACCGTGATATTCACGTTTTTTATAAGGCTATACCCTTCTTGTTTTGAACTTCATGCATGTGTATTGAATGTTAGACAAGTTCATAATGATAACGAGACTGTTTATCGTGGTGATGTGTAGCCTACAGAGGCTTCGCAAAGAGTGAATGAGAGAGAGCGGCAGAGCGCGTGCGATTACCTGCGTCTGAAGTCATTCGTGGAAAGGTTGCCGTGTCAAAGGAAAGCGAAATAGTTGTTGTATCATCCTTTTAACATTCATGTTACGGGTATTTACCATAAATGCGCGTCAGCAGCAGCGCTGGTCAGCATCCCACAGCGCGAGGAAGCCGCGGGAAATAAAATCAGCGAGTCACGCATTGAATCAATGCCATATGCATCAGCTTCAGCGTTGCCCACGTGACGCGCTGCTCAGCTGAGCCTTGACAAGTGGAACTCAAAGTTAAAAATAATTAACACCTTGAAGTTGTTTCATTACATCTATTTTAATGAATCTGCTTTTTTGAACGTGTTCGTTGAATGAACGGTTTAATGACTCAAAGTCCGTTGTCATAACAATGTGCGCGCTGAGTGAAAGCTTTTAATGCGCACAAAGGAATCTCCCGGTCGCACCAAGTTAAAGTTCACAGGGAAAATGTAGGCCTATTAATAAATCGATTCTCTGAGTTACGGATCGATCTTTAGAAATTAATATGAAAATCGATTCAGAATTGGTGAATCGATTTTTTCAACACAGCACTACTGCTGAATGGATTATTTCATAGTTTTCTTGAAAGCGGAGCGTCCAGAAGAACAGACATATTTATATCTTTATTTTCCCATTATCTTTATAATGGAAAAACACATATACATATATATATATAAGACGGCCACCAGCGGGAACAACCGAACTGGCAGCGCTCGACCTTCCTCAGAGAGTCGCTTCACACACTCATTCCATACCCACCAGGGCTGCCTAATAAAATGTATTCATTATTTAAGATGGCTGGTGGGTAACGTCAGGGTTAATAACGATGACACCGACTGGGAGAGAAAAAAGCTTGCAAGCGTCTCTTTAACCCGAGGCACTGAAATACCATAATACTTAATACCCAAACATTACTAGACATCTGGGAATTAAACACATAAAATACAAACCCCAACGAGGAGGCTGAGATAAGAGTTTTCTTGTTTTAAGATAAATTTAATCTAAAAACTCTTCTTTATTGTCAATCTCATAATGTTCAGCTAGCCATGCAGTAACATTTTTAACTGGCAAAAGCACAATTAAAACCTCCTTTTAAAAGCTCCTCTTTATTCAGCAGAGATATGAGCTGACTTATTTATTTATTCATTGAAAACTCAAACATCTGCCTTTCTCTTAACATTTTTATTTGTTTTGTACTCTTTTCTTTTTAAACAAAACACTAACGATATCAATTCCTCGGAACTGGAAATCGCAGTCACACTAGATCTGGCATGTGAAAGCTGAGATAGAGCTGAGCCCGTCACAACCCCCGCTGTCAGATCCATTTGCGAACCCCGAAATGCGAGTCGTCTCCGTGCCTCGGCAACAGAGAGAGCCGCGCGGGAACCGCGAGCCGAACCGTCCTCCTCGGAGAACGCCCGGCGGGAGCGGAGCGTCCTCGCGAACCGCTTCTCGCAATGCCCACAGTCAGCTCCCTCGAGAACTGACTGCTGGCATGCTCCACTCCCAAACAATGTGACAAATGGCTGATGTGTGTCCTCACCCGTGATGTAACGAGGGCAGGGAACCACACACCGTCTATAATCTTGCCATAAATATAGATAGTGATATTGGGCTTTGACAAACAACAATAAATAGACAAGGACAGAGTAGACATACATCGCTTGCTGAAGGCTACAGAAGCTGTCGCGGTCTGATCTCAAGGGTGCTTTATAGTTTCCTGGTCAATGACGTCACCTGACGTCCTACTCTCTCATTGGACTGATTGTACAGACGCTTCACGACGCAATCGTTCCCAGCGCGTTTGACAACGCAGCTCGAAGTTCCCTTGAAAGACATTTTCACTGGCCCACCCATAATAGAGGGAATGCATACACGTGACTTTCCCGCCAGTGTTGCCAGATTGGGCGGTTTCCCGCCAATTCGGCGTTTTGTAATCTTTTGCGGGCAAAAATGGGTTTGGGCGGGTGGATAAAAATTGGGCTGGTTTCCGATCAGTTCGGCGGGTTTTTGTAGCCAAAACACCGGTACTTCAGATCCTTCTTTCAGCGACTCTCTGTATAATCTCACTCACTCACATATAGGCTACACACCCACTACAGGTCTAATCTCAAAACAGACACGTTCCCTTCAGCTCACTTCACGCACGCTGGCGGCACCTCCCCGTGCGCACAGGTCTTGCGCGTAATGGCTTGACATCAGCTACATTCCGTCCGCTTATTGATTGCCTAAGTTATTCGCATTATTTTACATAAAATAAGCTAGTTTAATAGTAGGCTAGAATAGCCTACTTTTGCGTTTATTTGATTTCTGAAATTCGGATAGGCTAAGTCGAAGGCCGGTGTACTTTTGCGTCCATTCCTTTTCCCTTTTTTTAACTCGTAATTGAATAACGAAAAACATGCTTCTTTATTCGTTTTTAGACTGGTAAAACGATATTCACAAACTTTTTTATTTTCTTTATATAGGCCTATAATGGATATTTGACTTATAGGCCTATAAAAGAGAAAGAACAAAAACATCTTTTTTTTCTTTTTCTGGTTTGGCCAGAGCTCATCTACGGACATGGTTTGGCCTTAGAAAACCAGTAAAATAATTTTTTTTTCATATTAATTTGTGAATATTTTAAATGTTTCATAAAGGGACAAAATAAACAATACCTTAATATTTATTTTTTAATTATTATATAAAACTAAACATTTATTATCTAGGCCTATTTATTTTATTTATTATACAATGTGTATGTATTATTATTATTATTATTATTATTATTTTACAGCAGCATTTGCAGTTCAAATTCAAATTTTGGTATTCAACTTTGTATTTTAAAAATACAACCGTTAATTTTTTTGGTTTTTCAATTACAGGTTAAAAAAGGAAAAACGAATGGACGCAAAAGTACACAGACCAATGGGTCATTTTAAAACTAGTTAATGATTCTAATGTGTTTAAATGAGAAAACCATAGCGAGAAACAAGGCAAAAAAAATTGGGCGTTTTTTTGTGCATTCTCGTGGTTTTTGACGAGGTTTTGGGCTGGAAAACCTTGCTGGCATCTGGCAACACTGTTTCCGCAGAAACAACCCTCTCAGCCTGACCGAGTGGCAAAAGATCTGCTGCGTGACTGGATTTAATAGGGGAAACTGCGAAAATGCGACTAAAACAAACAATTTTATCAATTTAAATTAAATGTTGGACTCAATATAGTGTTCCTTACAACTTACTAAATATCGTGATCCATGGATATCATTGACATGCAGCGAGGAATCGTGTCGCCTGACATTTATGTTTGCCTGATTTTGACACTGGGGAAATAGAAGCAATATAGACGGTAAACATAAAGCAAATTTGCCTGTGAATGTTTTATATAAATACAATATAGGTTTCAATTTGGGTGATTACTTATATCAGTGTTATATATAGCCTATATATCATCATATCGTCCAGCCCTAAAACTTTATAGTTTTTTTTTTAGTCAGTGTTTATTAAAAAAAAACATCCAATAATGCAGAATATGGAATGATACATATTTAATTGATGAGTTGTTAATATATATATAACAATACAAAATATATGGGTATGGTTTTACAGTTTCTGTGAATTGCAGTGATCCATTTGCTCCTCTTTCTATCGCAGTCTGTAAAAATATACTTCAGATTTTTTGTCAAATCTAGTTGTACAGTCAATCGCAAAGCTCTTTCCCACTTTATATGTGTTGTGTTTGTTTTTCGCGGCATTCACGCTGAACACATATACAGCCTATGTATACAGCCGCTCAGTCTTTTTGCCACTCACTGTGAGAAACTGCAGCACTCCGGCCGGAGGTGACGTCACGGCATTCCCTCATACCATTTCTGCCTACGCCACTGATTTCAGGGCATGTCAAAACATCTCTAAGGACCCCAAAACACCTTGAACCACAGAGGGTTAGTCATTAAAAAGTATGTCAATATGTGTTCATAACTTCATATTGTATAATATTCCTGATTTTTTTTTAAACCTTAATAGCCTTTAGTCTATGTATTAGGTCTTATAATGTCCAGGTTTTATCTATTCATAATGAACATTAAGGATATCATTGCTCCTTATTACAGCAGCTGCTCCAAGAGCACCAACTGTTTTTTTTCTTTCATCATAAACTCCATTTTGCTCTCTGGGCTTCTAAAATGTAAATATTAAGCAGCTATAATCAAATTGCTTTCTAAAAGAAGCTGAAAGAAAAAAAGAAAAAATCACCATTATAGTTGTATATTATTATTATTTTTTTATCAGAGCTCAGGAGGCGGCTTTAAAAACATTTAATTCGTTTTCAATAATTGCATTACATTTTTGCAGGTTTATAACTTCCCTGGCATAAACTGTTGATTAAAAGCATTAATCCAGCTTTACGGATTTAGCCACAATCATAAAATGGTTATATTATTTTAAAATTCTAGAGGTATGTGCCCTCACCTGAAATGAGAGGGATGTATTATTCATTGGACAAAGGGGGAAATTATTATTAAGCTTTTCACATTAAAGAACGGGGGTGAAAAAAAACAAGGGATTTGTGTTTTGTTGTATTATTTAGCAAGCATTATCTGCTTAGTATTTATTATGCCTGTCTGTCACCTTTGACACTGTCACATTAGACAGAGTGGATTGGTGTTATGAAAGCATCTTATTGAAAAAATGAGAAAAAAGTATAGTCTTTGGGAGGGTTACATGAACGATTAGGTACTGAACCCATATTTCAAGGCATACCTCACAGTTATGATTACATCTGAGACATAAATATTCAGATGTAAACTGCTTTTAATACAAATTGCTTCAGACGTTGACTCATAACTAGACAAGTTCACAGACACTGAAAGCTGTGATTATATTTTTCAGAATTCATTTTCTGTCAAGTTGTTGTCAGACACTTGTCTCCCTGCAAACCATGCACTATAATCTAACTATTAGAAGGATCTTTCTTCTCAATTTCACTTTGATGCTTAATTCAATGTACACATTAGAAGACAAGAAGATTGCTTTGTAAAAAAAAATGTTTTGCATGCACTACTGTGTCTTCACCAGCTGACAATTAGGACAAAGCCCTGATTGGTTCAAGACATGGACCTGAGAAACACCAGATTGTTACTCGATGGAGATTGTGTTGTATGTTTGGGGATTATTGTTCTTGGCATAAAATTTAATTTTTATGATTATATTGGATAATTGAATTGCATTACTTTGGGATCAAAACTGGAAGAAAATAGATGTGTTGAAGTTAAAACATTGTGAAAAAAAACCCAAAACAAAACAACCACTGAATTGTCTATTTATTTAGAATTTTATGCCAAGAACAATAGTTTTTTTTATATTCTAGCACAGTTTGATCACTGTTGCCAGTTACTCTACCTGAGTTTGTTTTATTTAATAAATATTCATTTTAAAGGTGTAGTAAACGATTTAAAAAAAAAACACGCTGTTGAAAAGTAGATCAGACAGAGCACCAAAACATATTTGTAGCCAATCAGCAGTAGGGGGCGTACAGCCTATCCACGTATGAGGAGGGAGAAGAGAGAGACAAACATTTGCAGAATGACTATAAAAAAAAGATGCCAGGGGAGTGTAACTTTAAAAAGAATTGTTACACTCAGGCAAGAGAGTAGGAGCTGTGTTAATATTGGAGACTCTTTCCAGCTCTGGAGAGACCTTTCCAGCTCTGAAGGCCTGAAAAAGGACACAGAGGTTAATTTATTTCGTCACTTCACAAAAAAACAAATAACGTTGTTATTTTCTGTTTGACAGAACTAAGATATGCTGTGTTTTGCTTGCATATTTGCTTGCAGTTGTGTGACATCTTCACTTGTTTGTTCATTTAAATTATTATTATTCAGCCCATTCTCATCCCCAAGGCGTCATAAACTGACACTTTTGACATTTCATCTACATCCAACGCACATGGCACCCGTCAATATGAGACGCAGATATATATGGGCCAGAAGGCGCCTCCTAGTGGTCTAACTATAACATTACCCCAGAACTAAACCTACCCAAATACGAACAAAGCTCTGTGCGTGTTATATTGATGCTAAAGAGTGTCATTGGTAGTATCACTACTAAATTTACTGTCCATGTGATCAATAGGTTAAGAGCCACATATGCAATGCTAGCGTGCTTAAGGCTAGTAGCGGAAATTCAGAATGTTTGATATAGATAGCGATATCAAAGCAATACGATTGTTTTTTTTTGTAAGGAATAGTATTGAAGAGAAGTTCACATGCTGTAAAAACAGAAAGTGCTTGTTTGTAAATGAGTGGTAAAGAAAAAAATCAAGGCTATATTAATCAATTCGACAGAGTTTCAAGTTTTTGTGCATCACATATTACACAGTTTCTTTAAATGTCTTCTGTTACCTCAAGAGGATGATGCTCATGAATGATTTACATTTTGCAGTTTATGCATTTGGCAGACACATTTATCCAAAGGGACTTCGTTGCATTTAGAAGCATACATTTTATCTGTTCTTGCTTTCCCTGGGAATTAAACCTATGTCCTTGGCATTGCTATTGCCATGTTCTATTGGTTTGCGTCACAGAAAGGCTATATATGACAGTGATTTAATGGTGATTTTACTATGCCTAATTTCTAAGTAAAGTGGTTAAACTGACAGTTACAACTCACCCAAGTGCTACCTTCCCTTCTTCCATAAATAGTATGTTTAGGAGTAAGGAGGATTCATGTCATTCCACAAAACCGAGGCACACATAAAAAAAAGAAAGAAGGAAAGTATCACCTATGCATGATTTTACTTAGTCAGGGCTTAAAACAAGCATTGTTTACCAAGTAACACCAAGTAAAATGCTTATTCTATCTCTCTGCCATAAAATAGTTTATCTCTCACTTTACTGTGCTGGCTGAAACCTTGAACAGCCCAACTTCTTCTGCAGCCATTGATCTGGAAGCAAACATAGGGTTAGCTACCCTTGTCGGTAGTATCCAGCTCCGTGTTTACAGGATGCTGGAGACACACACCCAAGGCTTCTGAGAAATTAAAGAAAAATACCCTAGGGTCTGCAAGAGTGGGGGCGGAAGATGACTCAATGTTGGACAACATGGTTAATGACTTAGGAATGGAATCGGATATGGGAATGGAGAGCAAGACTAGTTCAAGATCTGCAGTTAGTAAAGTCATTGAACTCCAAGTTTGTGTCTGTGGCTGGAGCAAGGCGACAATGGTCAGGGGTTTGAAGGTTCATCAAGGGAAAATGAAATGCTTGAGGGAGAAGGGAGAAGGGACAAGGGCCTCGCATTGATCAGTACTCTTACGAAGTCAGTCGTCAGTCAGAATAAAATCCTGCGATAGGAAGCAAACCACAGCTTGCAGGAGTATCAGCACCTCTGTTATTGAGAGAGGGGGGCTTGCACAGATAGTGATGAACATATTCATACTTGTGAACCTGGTCAGACCAACCAGAGCATAAGATAGAAAAGAAACTCAACGGGTATAGGCCTGGAGTTAGATGGCCAAGAGCTTGTGAGAAACTACATGGGACACGGTACACACAGATCTATGATTTGCTTGGGAAAGATTAACAGGTACAGTTACTGGATAGAGAAACTGGATAAATTTGGGGACATCATAGCACATGAAAGTGAGAGGTTTGGTGTGGAGAAACAGAAGGAAAAAGTACAAACTACTCCTGGAATGTCTAGATGGCAGTAGAAAGTTAAATGGTTAGTTAGAGAAAGGAGACAGCTAAGGAAGCAATAAAAAAGAGCAGAACAAAGTCAGAAGGAGGGACTCAATGTCTTACAAAGGGCCATAAAAGATAAGTTGGCAACATTACGCAGAGCTGAGCGCTTATTGGAAACGCTACAAAAAGAAGGAACGTGCAAGGGCTAAATTTTACAAAGACCCATGCAAATTCGTAAAGAAGTTATTCACCAGTGAGAAGAATGGCATTTTAAAAGCATCTAGGGTTGAGCTAGAGAGATATTTGGAGGAAATGCATACAGATGCAAAAAGGCATGAGCCTTTGTCATATTCCATCAGATATCCCACCTCATCAGTCGCAGCCAGAATACCAAAGGGAGGTCTGTGCACCTAAGTGGAAAGAGGTAAAGCAGGCTTTGAGAGAGGCAAGGGGTTCATCATCTCCAGGGCCTAATGGAGTTTCGTACAGAGTGTAGAAGAGTGAATGAGTTCTGCGAATTCTGTGGAAATTGTTAAAAGTGGCATGGGGAAAACAGGTGCAGAGCAGGTGGAATCTTTATATCTAAAGAAAAATATGCTACAAGCATCAGTCAGTTTCGTCCTATTTTCATTATTAAACGTTGAAGGTAAGATTTTCTACAGCATTATTGCTCACAGATCATCCAACTACCTATTAAAGAATGGCTTCATTGGCACTTCAGTTCAGGAATTCCAGGGTTTTCAGGATGCTTAGAACACATCAATGTTATCTGGCAACAAATTCAGTCTGCTAAAAAGGAGAGGAAGGAGCTCCATATGACATTCCTGGATTTTAATGCATATGGTTCAGTGCCACATGAGCAGCGATGTCCATAACAAGCAGAGTACAGAGTACCAATGTCCATAACAAATTTAGTGAAAGCCTATTTGGAAATTTGCAAATCAGCTTCTGACTGCAAAATTCAGCACCACATGGCAAGAGGCTTAGAGGTTGGAGATAATGGCAGGATGCACCATTTATCCACCGGCTTTTACCGTGGCAATGGAACTAATCATTCAGGACAGCAAGATGGGTAGTAGGAGGGAGCGCTTGGCTTCTGGGATGTGACTACCACCAATCAGAGCATACATGTATAGACATGACAACTATGACTACAACAGTAGCCTGCACTGAATCGGGTTATTGGGAGTAGATAACAGATAATGTTGAATGGGCACAAATGCAATTTAAGCCCTCTAAATCAAGGAGCATCTCGATAGTTAAAGGAAAGGTAGTAGATAAAACATTCTTCATTAATGGTTAGGCAGAACCATTAATGAATGTAAACCATTAATAAACCATTAATGGTGAGGCATTCTAGAAGCCAGTGAAGAGTCTTGGGAGATTGTACAATGAGGATCTGAAGGACAGAGTTTGAATGGGAGAAGTTAGACGTCAAGCAGTGGAAGGGTTGAAGAGCACAAACAGCTGTGTCTACCAGGCAAACTAAAACTCTGGTGCTTTCAGTTTGGTCTACTGCCAAGGTTGCTGTGTACGAGGTTTCTTTGACAACAGTGGATAAGCTGGAAGAGTTAATAAGTTCATACATCAGGAAATGGTTGGGAGTTCCACACTGCCTCAGCAGAGTGGGACTTTATAGTGAAGGAATATTGCAGCTGCCAGTCTCTGCTTTAATCAAGACTTAATGTGTGCCAAGGTCAGACTGGAAATGACCTTAGTAAGTTGTCACGAACAAAGGGTAACAGAGGCAGCCCTGTGTCAAAAACTAGTAGAAAGTGGTCAGCAAAGAAAATCGTGTCATCAAGGCAGAGGCAGCCCGTTTCAAATTGGGGATACCATGGGACAGGTAACCAGCACCTGGAAGAGGGGGCTTTGCCCGGGCTCAGTCCAGCTCCTCCTGGAGTGGCACAAGGCAGGCCCAGTTCAAATGGGTCAGACGAGGTGCCGAAAAGCAGGTGGAGAGGGATGAGTGCAGCAAGGCGCATTTACCAGGGCCAAGCAGGAAGAGTGCAGGAGATGGGATCCTGGTGCAACAGTGCAAGATCAGCTGGCACAGACAACTTTGTTCACATGGAACAGAGTAGGATCAGACTTCCTTTCTATGGTCGACATATGGCGTTCCCCATCACCACAGAACCAAAACCTCTGGCTAGGAGAGGATCCCTCTTGTGCATTTGTGTTCATCACCTGCCACATTAAGGCAGATTTTGACAGCATGCAAGGTGGCTCTTAGCCAAGGTCCGCTTCTTGGCACCATTACCAAGCACTGCCAATGTTTGGCCTTAGCATTGGAAGGCAAGCGTAGAATGACCAATAAGTTGCCCCTGTTCTAGCAAAACATTACATGCAGAATACAATATTCCTCCACCCAGGCGAGCAACCACCAAGAAAAGGTGTTAACACCAATTCTCTACCCAGGACAACTGGGAGCTACTAGGGACTGGAAGATGCTGGCTGATCTTGATCAATGGCTTATTTTTCCACCTGCAGATAACCTACGACCAGTATATTGTTTTGTGGTCTGGATCAGCATGCATTGTTCAACTGACAGAGTTAACAGTGCCATGGGATGATGTGGTAGATAAAGCATATGAGAGGAAAGAAACTGCGGTAAGCTCATCTGGCCACTGAAGCAGAACAGCGAGGATGGAGAGTCCAGATTTTTCCAGTGGAGGTGGGTTGTCAAGGATTTGTGGCACACTCTACAACCCGGTTTCTCAAGACGTCGGATTCAGTGGCCAAGAGTTGCGTCGCACAGTAAAGAACTTATCTGAAGCAGCAGAAGAGGAGAAGCAACTGGCTGTGGTTGAGACAGAAATATTCTAGCTGGCTGTGTGCAGGCTGCCAGCGCTATGGTTTCGTAGAATTCTTTGAAAAACTTGAAGAGAGCGGTTGGTTTATTTGTATAGGTTGCATAGTAATTACAGTCATTATGTTCAAAAAATGCGTGAAAAGACAGGTGGTGTTTAAACAGATATCGTGTTTTGCGGTATGTGGTATGCTATACAGAACTGTTGCCACTGAAACTGCTTTAACGCAACAGTGGGCCTCGACAGCCTTAGTCAAACAGGTTGGCGTGTATGGTTGGGTTGTGGAGAGATTGTGGTTAGGTCTCAGCAGCAGGAGGGATGTAGAGGTCAGTAAGCTCAGGCTGAGTGGGGATGGAGGGTGGTGACTCTGGGATGCCAGAGTCACTGTTGAGCCCTCTCTGAGGTGTCGTGGGCTAGTCGACGAAGGCGACTGAGGACGGAAGGTGCCCACTTGAAGACCCTAGAGATGTCCCCTACTCGGCTCAATCCAGACGGTTGTGGTGCTGGTCCACTGGGGAGACCATACTGTAGTTGCAGCCGTTGTGTGTGCTGACACGCCAAGTCACACCACCATTTGGAAATACCGTAATTCCTCAAATAAAAGCCGGGGCCTCTATTTACCTAAACTGCAGAAAGTACCAGGCTTTTATTTGAAGCAGGCTTTTATTAGAGGCAGGCCTTTATATAAAAAAGACAGTTATACTAGCAGCACTAAATTATATCTGTGTTACTGTAAGACTTAAATGTAGCATATTATATTAAAAAGATTAATCCTGATGTTATATTTGAATATTTCACTGTTAATTCATCAGTATATTGTGTTAAAGTGGATGTTGTTGGAAGGACTTTTATTATGACGAGGGTACAGAGAGAGAGAGGGGAGAGCGGAAGAGAAGGAGTTAATAAAGTGAGAAAAAGAGCCCGTCCTTGTCTGAGGGTTTATTTAGATATATTGCTAAAGTTATCTTTAGATTGAAGCCCGAAAACACCCACAATCAAGTATTACACTACATCTACTTTCTACCATCCATTGGCTGTACGTTATCGACTGAACTTGAATGCACCCCACACAGCAAAGAAGTGCATGCGGACCCGTCCTCAAGCCCCCAGATCCGCCTGACTGTCAGATTCGTTTACATTAGAGGATGTTTACACCTGGCCACTTCTTGCGTTTTCTCAGATCGGAAAGCTATCTGATTTATCAAAACAATTCTACTTAAATCTGCTCACAAATGCGTTTTCGTAAAACGGATATAAATCGCGCTATATGCAGATTTAATGGAGTTCACGTCACCGAAAGCAACAGGTATGAGCTGCTGCATTTGATAGATCGGCCGAGGGACATGAGAGAAAGTCTCGATCATCCACTCCGTCGCTCCCCCTTATGCCTCTGCTCCTCTATGAGAGATGCGAGATCGGTGTGCTTCACAAGTGCTGCTCATTAGCAATCGCACCACCGGCCTCGCGAACTTCTCTCATGTCCATCGGCCGTTCTGCTCACCCACAGAAAGGCATTCAGGAGATTATCCACACTATTTTTCCCCGGTCTTAATTTCATACCGGCCTTTATTTGTCCGCGTCGATCACGCACCCGGCCACTATCAGATTCCCGGTGTTTATTTGAATACCGGTTTTTATTTGAGGAATTACAGGTAAGCATAGAATGGATGGATAAGCATAGTTTACTGCAAAGCTGCGTCTTAGTTTGTGCTTATCTTGCGGAAGCCAAATACAAATCAGCATGAAGATTTAACCTCTACTCTTGTGTAATGGATATTATCAAAGCATCTTTAGCACCACTCATGGGAGAATATGTACAACGTAATGTGACAGGTCTGTGGATTGCATTGGTCCTGCATTTCAAAAGTACTGTGAAGTACCTTTTACTTGCCTTCAAACATGCCACAAATGTCCCATAACATTCTTTTAGGTCTTCCGATCATTTCATAACTTTTGATACCTCCTCATAATGCCATCAGTTCTTTTGAGCTCCACAGAGATGACAATGCTTTGGGTCCAGGTCAGGGTGTCCAGTGTGCTCTCAGTAAGTCCAGTGGGCCTCCTGGTTGTCAAGAGTAAAGCTGTTCAAACATGAAGAAGCTGGCTGATGACTGAATTATCTCCCAGTGTGAAACACAACTAGGGAAGCCATTGATCCCAGTCAACAGTGGTCTGAGCAGAAAAGAAGGTGATAGCAGAGGACAATCAAGACTGGAACCTATTTTTCTCTGACATGTGAGCTGTACTCCAGGCTGCCACAAGGCTAAGCCTCTTTGAGGCATTGTTCGAGAGAATGCTACAGGGGCTCCTGAATGTTGCCACAGTGGCTTGGGAGTGACAGCCATCTCCCCATTGGTCAGTGATCAAGCACATATGGGGCATGAGGGAGCATTGATGTTGATGCCTTGGCAAGAGAACACAAGCTGAAAGCTCAGCACTCCCAGCAGAGCACATGTAATAAACCTATGCTTACATGAGTTTAGATTCCTCTCTGTATTTCCTGAGCTAATTCAAAATGTTATGTTGCTTCTGGTCAGGGGTGTATGCTGTAACTGAGAGTGTGGAACATGTGAGGTATCCAATTCAACAGTTGGAGCATGCTCCTGATGACTCTGAAATGACTTGGATGCTTTCTGCTGTTATGTTTTAAGTATATGTTGGACAGCAACTACATGATGTTTTCCCAACAATGAAGTTAACCAAAGTATTGATTCCTCTTTCTCCCTCTGTCTGGAATAAAAATTACATTTGTATTGATTATTTTAAAGTAAAATGTAAATTACACAAAATATTGTAAATATACAGGAATCTATGTTCTCAGTCTATGCTATAAGCAAACTTCACAAAGATATAAGGCTATCCACTCAAATTTACTTGTCAATCTGAAAACGTTTTCAGTAAATGGAATATAAACAGCCTCTGAATGGCCTTACGTCTCACACAATAGGAATATGGTTTATGGTTGTCAGTCCTCTTTTAGTGCAAAAGTACAGGCTAGTTCATTCAGTTTTGTTCGTTTCAAGAGTGACAACTGGATTCTATACCTGTAGGTACTTTAGCCTTAAATTTCCAGGACTTTTATTAAATCATGTTAGGTTGACATGCTGCATGCATGAAACTGCAGTTAAAAACTAGTTGTCAGTCGCATCATTGACATTAATATGACATGGGTAATCACGTTGTAGGTTAGTTTTTGCTGTCAGTCACTAGAGTATGTTAGAGCTGTCAAGATATCTCTGGTTATGAAATATGGCGGAAAATATGGATATTGAACTGTTCGGTTGGAAGAAAGACACAACTCCTGTTTTAAGTGTTTGGGTGGAAGAGAAAGGAAAACCTGTATGGAACTAGATGATTTTTGGCTCTGTATCTAAAAATTTTATAATTTCTATAATTTCTAAATATAGTCATTTCTATAAAACATGTCTTATTACAACTGAAGAAAAAGAAAGACATCTATAATCTGGGCAAAGTTTAAAAAATACTGTGCTTTCCATATTTGTTTATCTTTGGCATATCTTAATTATCCATATGATTTATATGGTTCCAAACCACATTCACACTCTCTTGGATCACAGTCTATTTTAAAATAACAGAATATCAAGTTCTCATGGTACAGTACTGTCTGGTTTTCTTTCTCAGGGGTCACATAGAGTGCTTTGCCACCAGCCTTAATGACGCATCTTAGTAAATTATGATAATTTTCCTTTAATTATTGTTGATTACTGTCATTAGTTTCCAGCTAACTATTTCACACACCCGTTGGTGGCATAGATTAATGACACTACAGGATGACTTTTTCTTAAAGTGAATTTCTTTCAGATTCATAGGATCTAATCCTGGTCACGTAATCAGCTAAAGAGCTCAATTTTAAACTGTATATTTTATACGCTTAAAGCTTTCAGAGATAAAACGAATTTCTGAGGATGACCACCTGTAAATCACTGTTTAAAAAATGTCTTTGCCTCAAATTTAATCAGATGATTAGGCTTTTGGGAGATGATCTGTGTCTGTTGCCTTGTTTACTTTAATGAATTCCTCTCAAGCTGAATGATCTCATTAAATTTATAAAGCACTCTTCGAGTTTGATAGCCTCACTTCCTGTGTCTTTAACGAGTTAGACATTGACTGGCAAGCAAAATGCTAGAGACTAGGATATGCAATCCATACTTCACCTGCCATTTCTAATATGTAATTTTTTTTACATTTTCATATATCAGTTCAGAACAACACCAGCTTAGATTGTGGGGATCACAGATGGATTATTCAATTTATTCGATGTGGATATCAAGGAAAGCATGCAGTCGTTCGCGCCCTCGCTAAATGTTTGCTTATCTTTAAATTCATACAAATTGGTGGATTTACTAACTTACTGACCTGTTTGTGACTATGCCGAAGGCTATGGCGCGCAGAGCCGATTCAAACGTTAAGATGGTCTCAATGGCGTCCATCACCCACCTGCTGGAGTCTCATTGAACCGCTATATCCAGGACTTCAAATAAACTTTCTCAGCTCTTGAGACCAAGTTGAATGGTGTCATAACTACCATGACGGAACACGCTGAGAAACTTGAGAAGTAAAGGTGACGCGTGACAGCTATGCCTGATAGCTGCCAATGAGGCTATCATCAAGCTCCAGACAGACCATGCTAAAGCAACTAAAATTGTCGACCTCAAAGCACAGAGCCGATGTAACAACATCAGGGTAATCGGTGTACCTGAAACCAGCTTTCTTTACCAAGATGTTCGAGGAGGTCTTTAGAGGAATCCCGATACGCCTGTGGAGTGTGAACGGGCTCAGAGAGCCCTGGCACCTAAACCTCCACCAAACCAGCAGCCAAGACCGATCATCATTTGTCTTCTCAGGTTCCAGGTAAAGGATAAGATCTATCCACTAAGCACGGAGCATGAGGGGTAGGCTGCAATTCCGGGACCATTACATCCTTTTATTTGAGGATTACCCCTGAGGTTGTGGACCAGCGGAAAGAGTTTAAGACGGTCATGTTCGGAGTTGTACGAGCATCGTTTCAAGCCGGCCTTGTTCTACCCAGCCAAACTTTAGATTAAGATGGAGTCGGGACAGGAGGAAACACTTTTCCATGGTAGCTGAGGCTGAAGCTTTCATTGTTTCCTTGCCCCTGTTAGGTTCTTAAAATGGGTGTAAGTATGGGGAACAGCAAGCAAATAATGATTATATGTCAGTTACTGCCTTTTGCCTTTGCACGACTCCTTATTTTTGGCACATGATACAAAGGCAGGGTACAGTAACTGCCAAACAAGGGTCAAAGGTCAATTTTGAGCTCAGGATTTTTTGCATACATTTCTTCATTATAGCAACTAGTTGTCAAATTTTGGGAGTCCTATAATACTTTTGTCTGGACAGAACAGAAACTTAAAATTCATTTTTTCTCAGTTTTCACACTCTAAGCGAGTTAAAGTCTTTTGCCTTTGCAGGGCAGTGTAGCTTCCTGGTCATGACGTCACATGCTATGCCATTAGACTGATTTCACGTGTGCTTCAAGACGCAAACATGCAGATTTATTCCCATAGTCTTGCTAATGCTACTTCAGAGGCAACATCTGTAAGTAAGTAAGTAATAAGTAAGGTTACAGGCTTACTTCTATATACCTTTTCAAGTTCAAAGCTGACTTTTCAGATATGTTCTTCTAAGTGGAGCCATTAACTTTAGATATATGCATCTCTGCAGTTGTATATATTGAGTGCACTAAAGGAGTGGTCTTTCATTAGGCATTCCGAACATTTGCTTTTATAAAGCAATAAACAAATCTGTAGACTCTGAAGCCTGAAAACTATTTGATTCAAAATATTTTTATATATTTAATGTATGTTTAATGGTTTTGAAAATATGCTAGTTACAAAGCAAGAAAGACCAATGATCCTTTTACCACTCATTTATAGAGTGATCTGTGCTCTGTGCCTGTTGTCTATTCTGTAACAACTAAAGATGTATTTGGAGGTGGGCTTTGAAGTCAGTGTTTGGTGCACACAGCATCATTATCAATCTTGTTTCTCTATCTTTGTTCTGCTTTAGGCTCTCTTCTGGCCCGCATTCAATCGGTGAGAGTTCAGAACAGTGCTCAGCAGTGAGCCAGGTTGGGCCGCCTGCCTCCTCCACTTACTGAATGCCATCTATCTTTAGAGTTGATGCAAACTCAGCACTCTTTCCGTGAGTACCTTTTAAAACATCAAATGCAAGCCTTCCGGGCCACTTTCAGACTCCGGGAAAACAAAAGGTTGAATTGGAGGAGGAGGCGGCAGAGGAAGAGAAGAATCTAAAGGGGACCAATGGATTTTTTTAAGCAAGTATGGCAAACTAGATCTAATATTGGTTGTGTGAATGTCTGTGTGTGTTAATATGACAACATTTTATGGTATTGTAATTATACTATTTATTAAGTTGGCCTGTGGGCCCTCTCTGACTCTAACTCCTCCTAGAGCTTTAACTCTGCATATTCCAAACTTGGCTTAGATACTCAATCTGTTCTGACTTAGTGTGCTATTTCTTTTGATTTTCCTAAAAAAAGACGATCAAAACTAGGAAAAAATCCCATTGACTTAACATTGTGGAATGTTCAGAATTTTTAAACTCAACAACTGCCAAAAATGAAATCTAAACACTTTGAAGCCCTAGACTCAATCAACCTGCCATTCTATATACTACAGTATATGAGCCATTGAGACTCATTTAAACTAATGAACTCATCTCTCTATGACACGCATCCATTTATCTATCCATCTACAATCTACACATCTATAAACTCTTAAACTCATAATAAATTAATAAACTAAAAAAGTCATGTACTTTTAAACTCATAAATACTTCACCATAGCAACCACCTAAAATACCATCCAAAATACAATAGAACAGCCAAGCAACACCATATCAACCACCCAGAACAACTTAACAACCACCTAACAACCACCCAGAACACTTTAGCAAGAATCCAAAATACCATAGAACACCCCATCAACACAATAGCAACCACCCAGAACACAATAGCAACCACCTAGCAAACACCCAGAACACCATAGCAATCCACTAGAAACACCCTAGCAACTTTAAATTACTTCAAACAACTCTTTAAACTTTAAACAAACTACTTTAAACTATTTCAAACTTTAAACTACTTTAAAATTCAAAGTAGTTTACACTTTAAACTAATTTAAACTAATTAAAATTTCAAACTACTTTAAACTAATTTAAACTTTAAACTAATTTAAACTTCAAACTACTTTAAAGTACTTCTAAACTACTTCTTCAAACTTTCACAAGCCAACTTAAAGTTTGTCTGGATTAACTTTTTAATCTTTTCTAATCTAGTAATCTAGAATAATGTAATTATATTTACAGAAGCTGAAAAACTGAGAGAAATGGATCTATCTATCATCAGAATAGTTGGAAAGTGAGGGGCTAAAGCCTTGCCTGTGTTTCCTCATTATTGAGAAGTACCAGCTGCCACAATTTAATTTCCACTTTTTCTCTGTAGTTTGCCCACCACCTGCTCTCTTTTACTTTCATCAAAGTCCTCAGTCTCCTTATCATGCACTCTGCCACATTTGAAGCAGGCCGGCAACATGTTCCTAGGACCAGCCGGAGCCTGTGATCTGCCAGATTATTGCATGGGAGTTCGCCCCTCTAACATTTACCTCCTGGGTCATGTCAGCATGTTCATGCCTACTGCTATAATGGCATGTGTTCTTATGTTTTTACAAGGGGTGAATCTGTTCAAATTAAGATTGATATTAGGGTTGGGTATAAAACCAAGAAAATATTGTGTCTACACCACTGTTTAAGTGTTTGGGGTCAATGAGTTTTTATTTATTTATTTATTATTATTATGTTGTTGTTTTTTTTTTAATTCAGCAAGGATGCACTAATTAGATCAAGATCAAAAGGGACATTTAACACATTTAAAACAAGTGAAATAAAAACATTTATAAAGTTGCATAACATTTATATTTCAAATAAATTATGTTCTTTTGATCTTTATATTAAGCGCAGAATCCTAAAAATCTACCAATTTAATTTTACATTTTAATTTTAATCACATTATTGCTAATATCACACAGCTCTACAAAATGCCTTGCACAGCTCTATAGACCTTGCAATTCCTAACAATCATTTTGGATGTAATTTAATCAACTTTTTTTTCTGCACTGGAAATTCTCCTCAATCATATTGACCCAAATATATAGGCTCCAGTATGTGTCTTCATCTGTGCCATCTGGTATTGAACAAATATAATAACCAGGCTCCTCTACTGGGTCCCTTAAGGTCTGACACCTTCTGAGTGGGCCTGAATCACACATCATAATTATCATTAGTCAACTCCTCCTCTTTCACAGACTCTAACATGGAGAATGTGCAGGGTCACAAACCTGTACAGTCTAAATGTCACTGTACCTGGTTGTAGTCAATTAGGAGAAAGTGGAGGGCAGGAGGTAATAAATGAGTGAGAACCAAAAGGTTATGTGTAAAATCTGGGGATAATTACAGGGGCGGACTAGTGTAGAGGAAGTGCAATAAGAAGCAGGGTGGGCTCTAAGATAAGTATGATAAAGGTGTCAGAGGGAGGTCATCCTGGGTGGTAAGATGATACCGGTTGTATTTTATTTAGTAAGCAAAGTAAACAAAGGGTAGTTTTAAGATTAAAGGGTTAGTTCACACTAAAATGAAAATTAAGTCATAGACTAGTGGTCTAACCCTACCCCTACCCCATACCTAAAACTTACCGTCTCATTTGGCACTAAAGGGTGCCATGTGCGTTGGATATTTACGTTTTTGCAAAAGTGTCAAAATATGACGCCTTGGGATGAGAATGTGTTGTGCTCACACATTCTCAAATGATTGCAATTTGTAAGTAATGCAATTTGATTTACCATTGCGTATGAAATGTGCTTAATAAATAAACTTTCCTTGTCTTGACTTGCCTTTGCAGTTGTAAATAAATAAATAAAAAAAGTAACTTAGATATTATGATGCAAATTAGTGCCATACTAATTCATTCTTCCATGAAAAAGAGTAATGAAAAAGGCATGTTACCTTACGGATTATTAACAATCTGTTAAGTGTCTGAATTGTATGTATTGCAAATTTGCGAATCAGCTGGACTGTCTGCTGATACAGTAACTGTCTGATGATGTAGCCTGCCTGAACGGACACATAGCTTTATTGTTACCAAAAGTCAGCTGATTTTAAAACAAAGAACTGCATAATTCAGTTGTAATCTGTCCCTCTGTAATTCACTAGGCTACAGTTCAATCTCTCTTTTCCATACGGTGTCAGTGACATGCTCCTCAAGTATTTCCCTAAGAAACTACTTAAATTTCATTAAGGTCCATCAGGACTGGAACTAGGCAAAATTCCATAAGGAGCATCCAGAAAACCTAGACAAATGGATACAATTTAGATTCTGAAAAAAAAAATAAATAAAAAAAAAGTTGAAAAGAAAGAAAAGGTTAATTAACTGACTTATGCTTGAATATTTTCTGTGTGAACTTCTGAGGCAATAACATTATGTCCTGCAGTGTATTTTAAGGGGTTTGAAAAAATGGCCAATGCTTTAGTACGTGATCAAGTTTCTTTAAAGCCAATTTAATGAAACAAAGTAAGCGCTCTTTGATACCATGGTGACACAAGTAAAGAAGCTGCCTGCCAACAAGCCGTAAGAATTGTGTGCTTCTGAATGTATTTACTCCATTATCACAAGAACAACAACAAGCTGAAGCACTGCTAGATGACATCTGCCCATTCTAATGTTCTCTTGGGCTCTCTTTTTCCAATAATAAAATATATCCTGATATGCTCAAATGTGACCCTGGACCAAAACCAGGTCAAAACCAGGTTATTGAGATGTATGCATCATATGAATAACAATGATTTCCATTGATGTATGGTTTGTTATGACATGATAATATTTGGCTGAGAATACAACTATTTGAAAATCTGGAATCGAGGGCGCCAAAAAATGAAACATTCAGAAAATCTGCTTTAAATTTGTCCATGTATGTTGTATTGGTGTAGTCACTCACAAAATAAATGTTTTATATATTTGCGGTAGGAAATCTACAAAGAAATGTACTGATCTTCACTTAATATCCTAATGATTTTTGCCATAAAAGAAAAATCAATAACTTTGACACATATAATGTTTTGTTGGATATTGCCACAAATATACCTGTGGTAGTCATGACTGGTTTTTGTGATCCAGGGTCACAAACAACTTATCTATTATAAAACTGTTTGCAAGGTTATTTATTTATTTGTTTATTTATTTTTCATATAATAACAATTGTAATTTCCCCAGGCCTTTTAAATAAAATATTTATAAGTATTCCTTGATAACTTTTCCCCATAAAGTTCCCCAGTTCCTAAGCCATTACATTTCCCATACCAACATTAGCAAAAACATGTTCAAGTTCCTGAAGCTTGGCCTATACTGCACCGAGTCACACGAGTGGACGGCACACTCGGCAAAAATACACCTGAATTGAAATAGCATAACCCTTTTCAACTGTCTAGGACCCAATGAGATACTTTTTGAAGGCTTTCCCACTCTGAGAAATCCGACTAAGGGTACCAGTCTCTCCAAGACTGGCCTATGGTGTAACTTGAGCAGCAAACACAGCGCCCTGGGTAACGGCGCACTGGCAGTCCGCTGGGGACCGTCTGTGTCCCAGCATGAAGGCGGGTTGACAGAACGGTTCCCTGGGCACCGAGGAAGAATCGGCACCTTAAAAGAGGTGAAAACCTTCCGCGGTGAGGCCACCCCTCAGTGTCTGAATGCCTTGCGTGTCAGGACTTCTTCCTTAGCCAACATAACTGTTATCAGATAAGTTCTATTAGTAGACCCACTGTCCCAGCAGGGGAGCATGAGATGCAGACACTCTGCTTCTGCTGAGCCCTACGAGATGAGCTCATAAAGGGCTGGGGCTGCTCCCGCCCAGCAGCCCCAGGGATGTGAGTTTTTACTAGGAATTTCCATTTCAAAAGCTGCGGTTTGCTTTCTCCTCCTGGAATTTGTCCGATTACAGAATTAACAGCATCACCAAATAAACCCAGGGGAGAGAGAGGAGCGTCTGAAAGGAAAGCTTTTTCTTTTTCTTTCATATTAGTCTGATTTAGCCACAAATGTCTTTCTGCGGCCACCAGAGCTGCCATAGATCAACCCACTAGCTTGGTCAATTCTCTGGTGGCATGCAGGGGTAATCAACAGCCTGATGTAAATCAGGTAGTTCACACATGGGATGACAATATTCTGGGACTGCCCAGACATATACCATTGCTACTTTTGGATCTACTCGATTTTCAGGATCTGTGCATGACAGAATGCTCTCGGCCTGCAACAGATCCGGTAGAATGAACATTTTTCAGGCTCTTGCTTTTATGGCCAGTCAAAGGGAGGAGTCAGAGCGTCTGGCCAAGGTTTCGGGAACCGTGGAGAGAAGGTGCCAAAGGTAAGCTCCGGAACCACTGGCAATGTCCAGTCCAGAGACTTCATCCACGCCGACTCTCATCCAGCACCGAATCGGCACTGTCGCCATCAGAGACGGTGGAGTAGGGGAAAGACATCCAACCTCCCCAAGTGCCCGGAAGCCGGTCCTCAGCAGCCCGCCATTCTCCTGGAGGCAGATCCAGAGACTGTTCACTTCACGTCTGCACAACAAGAGGTTGTTCACTTCCCCATCTGCCCAGCGAGAGACCGTTCACGTCCCATCTGCCCAGTGCGAGACCGTTCACGTCCTGTCTGCCCAGCGAGAGACTGTTCACGTCCGCCTGCCCGAGTCAGAGACTGTTCACTGTCTCATCTGCCCAGCGAGAGACTGTCACGTCCCGTCCTGCCCAGCGAGAGACTGTTCATGTCCTGTCTGCCCAGCGAGAGACTGTTCACGTCCGTCTGCCCAGCGAGAGACTGTTACGTCCCGTCTGCCCAGCGAGAGACTGTTCACGTCCTGTCTGTCCAGCCAGAGACTGTTCACTTCCCGTCTGCCCAGCGAGAGACTGTTCACGGCCACGTCTGCCCAGCGAGAGACTGTTCACGTGCCACGTGCTGCCCAGCGAGAGACTGTTCATGTCCCGTCTGCCCAGCGAGAGACTGTTCACGGCCAGTGCTGCCCAGGCAAGAGACGGTTCACTGTCCATGTCTGCCCAGCGGAGACTGTTCACTGGCCACTGTGCTGCCCAGCGAGAGAAGGTTTGCACCCGCCTGCAGCGAGAGCTCGGCTTCACGTCCCTTCTGCCCAGCCAGAGACTGTTCACGTCACGTCCACCCAGCGAGATCTGTTCATGTCCCGCCTGCCCAGCGAGAGAGTGTTCACGTCCCATCTGCCCAGTCAGAGACTGGTCACGTCCCATCTACCTTCTGAGCTGGGACGCATCTGGGAGCGTCTGGTTCGGATCTTGGAGATGCCAGCCTCTGCTGTTTCTGTTCCGAGAGGCAGAGCCAATGCCTGCTCTAGAGGTAGAGTTCTTAGACGGTGTTTGTTTTGATAGTTCAGGTTGTGTTTCATGTTTCATTGATTTATGTTTCTCCCTTTTGGGTTTTTGCTTTGTATTTTGTTTTCTTTTTTTGTAAATAAATCATCTTTCTGCATCTCTCAGTCCTTCCCCTCCTCCCTTTTTTTATGCATGTATCTGTGACACCTTCAGCTGGTTTGTCACCAAAATGTACCTTATGTCTTAAGACAAAATCATCCTGCCAAGATTGCAGCTTGTTCTAAAGTTACTGCTTTCTGCTTATTCAAATAAAAATACATGCATCAGGCAGACGTTTGCAGAAATTTTCCAAGCAAAATCAGTTTCCTAAGATGTTTCTTACTTTCCACCTCCTGAGATCGAACACCACTAATCAGAACAGATTCTTCTTCTGTTCTTTGCAAACTGCAACATAAGCATTGCTGAGCAAATTTGAGGACAACTTTGAAATGCTGGCGGTAAGCTTCAGGAACCAGCTCATTTGCCTTTGATACAGCTGCTTTAACCTCATCATAATTAGCACTCTCTTCAGGCTAAGAGTGGAGATAAGCTTCTGAAGCTTTACCCAGTTCCTGAGTTTTACATGAGCACACACGTTTTCAGTGGCCATTTGAAAATCTCATCTGTATCATGTCATTTCCCCTATCAACAAAACGTAATTCCATCATTACGCCATTATAGCAATGATTAACTGCAATGACAGACAGATTAGAACACTTTGAGTTCCATGCTGCCTCAGCAGAGTGGGACTTTAGTAAAGGAATATTGCAGCTGCTAGTCACTCCTTTAACTGAGGAGATTAAGTGTGCCAAGGTCTAGACTGGAAATGACCTTAGCAGTCACATCGAGCAAATGTGTAAAGGGAGGCAGCACCTGTGTTAGACCAGAACTTCGGTTACCTACCAAGCCCTCGGTTCTCTCTAGATGAGGGAACTAGTATTGCGTAAGCTAGCTTACGCTACGGGAAAGATTCGTCATCTTCTGAGAAGTTTGAGGCAAAAAATCACCCCAGAATTTGTATTCCATGTCAAATCGCAGTTCACTGCAGCAGACCAAGAGCGGGCTAGCTAGCAGCTCATTGGTTCGCTCAGGAGATGCTGACAGCCTATGAGGGAACTCCGGTTGACCCCGTGACCAGTGAGAAGCAGACACGCTCTCATCTGGCGTCAGGCCCGCAAACGCAGTGGCCCGAGTCGTATACAGAAGCGAGCTTCCCCTGTTTTTCGGTTTTCATTGAATGAGCGAGAACACTGATACGGCAACACGGCCGGGAACGCACCGCTCTCCCTCATCTGACAGAGAACCAAGGTTACGTTAGGTAACTCGATTCGTTCTCTACGAGAGGTTTCTCAGATTGCGTAGTGAGCTTACGTGTACGGGAACACCTGGTCAACGCCGTGCGCGGCCAGGCATCCACACAGTGAGTCTGGGAGGAGTCCCGGGGAACCCTCATAAGTGGGAAATCAATGACGTGACATAAAAAAGGGCCAGCAAGCGGGCCGGTGATAGTGTAGTACGTAACACATGAGGGAGAACAGCGGCACGCCGGTTGTATGAGTGTGACTCCCAATAGTGCAGCTCAACATAAGAGCTGAAGCATATTAGGCTGCTGAGCAGCTTTGCCTGCAAGGTAAAATCTGACAAGGTGGAAGGGAAGCCCCTCCCGCTGCCACGCATATGTCTGAATGGAAAAGCCGTTGGACCATGCCCACGGTGAGGCCATGCCTTGTTGGAATCAGCACCTGATGCCACAGGCATGACAGGTCTTTTGATGCATTAGCAGAAGCAGAGCGTCCACAATTCAATTAGGATAGTGTCTGTTTCAGTGGCCAGACCCTTGGTGTCGCCCACCAAACGAAACAAAAAGCTGTCTCAGAGCTGCTGAACGCGGCAGCGCTGTAGTGTACAATCTCAGAGTCCGAACCGGACAAAGGAGATTGGCGTCACATTCATTATCGGATGGGTAGAGCCGATAGGGAAAAACCTGATCCCTGAACGG
>JAQIUQ010007049.1:157500-194428 GCA_030378365.1 Hybognathus amarus | reverse complement strand
TGCCTCTGGTATCTGATTGAGGTATTTAAGGTTTTTAATAAACACTGAGCTAGTATCTCTTCAGGCACCCAGTCTAATGATAATTCATCCTATTCTCCACTAGAGGGCTGTTCTTCACACTGCAGGTCAAGACCTGGAACTCAGTTTAGCCTGATATGCAGTTCAATTACAGGAGCACAGTGTGATTTCAACTTCATACTTAACAGATTTACTCATCAGATTTAATTACCAAACTCCTGCTGAGAAACCCCAGTACAAGATCCACCAGAACAAACAGAATCAGAGAAATCACTGTTACAATGGAAATACACTAAACAATAAACCCAAATTTGGGTCAAATATGGAAAAACGCAAATGTTGGGTTAAAAATGTAATTTAAAATTTTAACTTCAACTTTCACTTTCAACTGTACATTTTTTTAATTGCATTTTTAACCCAACATTTGGGTTTGTCCATATTTGACCCAAATTTGGGTTGAAACAACCCAGCATTTTTTAGAGTGCAGGAATCACACCACAAACACACTTTGGTACTCCCAAAGAAATGTCTTGATTATTCTCAGACCAGGTTTTCAAACATATATTACAGACAAACATGGAGTGAACAACTTATCTTGTAGGGCCCTATAAAATCCGTTTTATTTTTTCCCAAGTTCCTTTTTGTTCGTTTTAATTTTTGCAAATACCGTTTTTCGTTTCAATTTTTGGGAATTCATTTTTTACCCTTTACTGTTATTTTAGTTGTAAAAAGAGTGTGCTTTTTATTCTGCGATCGCAGAAATTATAGGGCCCTAATCTTGGGTTAAGAGGTAAAGTATCTCTAAAACAGTACACTGTAAAAAAATCTGTAGAAATTACAGTAAATTACAGTAAACCTGGCAGCTTGTTGCCAGTAACTTACTGTAGATTTAAATTGATGTTATTTACTGACAACAGATTGTTCAAAGTTAAATGAACATTAAACATTAAACATTAACAAGTCTTTATCTTTACATAATAAAACTAAAATTACCAGCATCATGCAAAGCATTCTGGGAACCAAAATCTGAAGGAAAAAAACTGAAAAAGATTGATGAAGATTTCTGGTTCCCAGAATGCTTTGCATTAGATTATTTTATAGTTTTATTATGTAAAGACAAAGACTTGTTAATGTTAATTGTTCATTTAACTTTGAACAAACTGTTGCCAGTAAAATACATTAATTTAAATCTACAGTAAGTTACTGGCAAACTGCTGCATAATTACAGCATTTTTTTTACAGTGTAGCTGGTCTAAATATAATACCTGCTTTGGTACACCAAGCCATTTAATTCAAGGCTGTGTCACACTCAACCAACAACAAAAATATGATCCATTACAAAGTTAAAGTCCTGCTAAATCAGTATGTGTTATGTTCCCGCTCGCTCACAGAAGCATAGGGAACATTTGTCCACAGGTACGGTATAATGAGGAATAAACACACACAGCAGTTTCCTGTTTTTCAAAAGCGGAAGCTGAAAACATCGTCAAAATATGTTCTTCGAACGTAGAAACCCCATTTTGTGAGATGGTAAAAAACAGATAAGACCCTCCCCAGTGACAGCCAGCATCTGATAACACCACCAACACAAATTAGTCTGCAGCCCTGCTCGCTTTCCCATAATCATAACTCAAGTGTGCGACAGATAACCTGTGTCCACCGTGACCTACAGCTCTGGAGACAAACATCTGATACTCTGTGAGGAAATAACGTGACTTGCCAACATTTATTTTAATCTGTCTAATGAAGAGAATCAGAAACTTCATGGCTATATTTCACACTCAAATCTAAAGAAAGAATATTTGGTATAGTTTGATTTCACTTTTCTAACTTTAGTCAGTGTGTAATGTTGCTGTTTGAGCATAAACAACATTATCAAAGTTATAGCAAGTTCAAAGCAAAGGAAGATATCTGCTTTTAAAGAAAAGGACTGGTAGGGACTACACAACATTCCTCCCGGGTTAATGACGCCATCAACCCTAAAATTTACATAAACCCCGCCCCGGGAACATGCAATCCATGTTGAGAAGAGAAAGAGTGGTTGTATAAGAGTACGTTTGTGAATCAGCAACTTTAGCATCCATATTTTCACAAGTCACTCTCTTGATTATCATGACAGAATATGCTAATTGAAGATAGCTAACTCCACATCAGCAACATAAATTCATCAACTAACCATTCAGAGACGTCCTGTTGCATTCTACATGTTGTCACTTCTTCTTGAGTCTCTCCATCTTTGACTGACTCCGTTTTAACATTAAAGGGAGAACAGTTTCTGTCATTTTAGTGTGTCTGAGGTAATCGCAGCTGCTAACACACACAAGCTCTTGAAACCCCGCCCTCTGCTGCAGCTCATTTGCATTTAAAGGGCCAGGCCAAAACGGTGCGTTTTTGCAAACCCTCAAAAAGTGACAACTTTAACATGCTATATAAAAATATCTGTGGGGTATTTTGTGCTAAAACTTCACACACACACTCTGAGGATATCAGAGATTTATTTTACATCTTGTGAAAATGGCATTTTACCACCCGTTTTATACCATTTGCTTTTGAAAAGAAGTATCTTCTGCTCACCAAGGCTGCAATTTATTTGATCGAAAATATAATAAATACACTACTGTGAAATATTATTACAATTTAAATTAGCCGTTTTCTATGCGAATGTACACTACCGGTCAAAAGTTTACGGTCGGTAAGAATTTTTATGTTTTTAAAAGAAGTCTCTTCTGCTCACCAAGGCTGCAATTTTTTGATAAAAAATACACAAAAAACACAGTAATATTGTAAAATATTATGACAATTTAAAATGACTTTTTTATGTTAATATATATTAAAATGTAATTTATTCCTCTGAAAAAAAGCTGAATTTTCAGCATCATTACTCCAGTCTTCAGTGTCACATGATCCTTCACAAATCACTCTAATATGATGATTTTATGCTCCAAAAACATGTATGATTATTATCCATGTTGAAAACAGTTTTTTACATTTTTATTTCAGGATTCTTTGATGAATAGAAAGTTGTAAAACTATATAGAAAACTGTTTTTGGAGCATAGAATCATCATATTAGAGTGATTTGTGAAGGATCATGTGACACTGAAGACTGGAGTAATGATGCTGAAAATTCAGCTTTTTATCAGAGGAATAAATTACATTTTAATATATATTAACATAAAAAAGTAATTTTAAATTGTCATAATATTTCACAATATTACTGTGTTTTTTGTGTATTTTTTATCAAAAAATTGCAGCCTTGGTGAGCAGAAGAGACTTCTTTAAAAACATGAAAAATCTTACCGACCTTAAACTTTTGACCGCTAGTGTACGTTTATACACTTATTACGTACACATACGCTTATTTGTCTTCTCTGTATTTCTTCTGTTCTCTATATTGCTTATGATAAACCTGGCATTGTACATATCTCAAATATGTCTCTGACAAATTGATCCTCTTTTGGATAAAACCGTCTGCTAAATGCATAAATGTAAATGTCAATAAAAATCACTTGAACCCTAACAGAATACTGAAGTCAACACGACTATCAACAATATACTTTCAGAGCAATATTTTTTTGGCTGATGAACCTTTAAAACTTAAATTTGTTTGTGGGAGCATTGGCATATTTGATCAAACTTTACGTGAAGGGGTGTGCATAAGACTAACATGACACCTTCATAATCATGACACATGAATATGAAGAAAGTTTTGTGCATGTTTATGACAACTGTTAATAAGTGCCAATTATGACATTTTAAATGCAAATATGACATTGTTTGAGATGTCTTTGTTATGACACCTTGACATAAACCAATACGTCATAACCTGTCAGTGACATTCGTCATGACAACTTGACATTACTAAGACAACACAACCTGTCATAAACATGACATAGCAGATTAATGATCAAACTTAAGAAAGCACCTAGCTTTATGGGTTAACATTACATTAAACTGTCAGGTGGTTGGTTTAGACATTGGCTGTCATGAAGCCATTATAACTTTTTAATGACAAATTCAATTAGTACCACTGTCAGTTGAGGTCACGAAAAATATTCATGACACAGTTATAATGCCTCATGACAGAACCAACCACAAGACAGCTTAACTTAATTTTATGTCAAGTTATCATGACAAAGACACTGACAGGTTATGATGTATTGGTTTAGGTCAAGATGTCATAACAAAGACATCTCAAACAACGTCATATTTGCATTCAAAATGTCATTATTGAGCGAAAGACACTTAATGACAGTTGTAATAAACATGCAAAACCCTACTTCATATTCAAGACACATCGTCATGGTTATGAAGGTGTCATGTCAGTCTTATGCAAGTGCTGTCGCATGTTTTAGAGATGGCATGAGTGTCTCTATGATTGACAAGATGTGGCGTGCGCTGACGAACGATGTCCGGGTCAGTTTGACATCAGTGTTTGCCGAGGAGGGGAAGCCCGGACTGGACTGCACACACACACACACACACACGCTCACCCTACTGTGGAATGTGACACCCTGATCTCACCACAGGCCACCCGCACTTTACTGCAACACTTCCTGATGACCTCGTGGCAAAAACACTGCAGATTCTCTAAAAGCTCTCATCACTGCTGGTGTCAATCATCCGCTGACAAAAGTTATACGTCTAAATACAACACAGGCCATAGGAAACAATCATCACACACGAGATCTCTTTAAGACGTTGATTATTTCTCTAGAGTAAACTATAGTAATGCACTCATATACTGGGCAATTTGAGGTTTTCAACATTAGTGATTATAATAAACTTCCATTCAGAAATTTAGGGTCAGTAAGGATTTTTAGTTACACTTTATTTTAAGGTAACAGTAAGTACTTATACAAATAAGCACTGAGTAATATTAATGAACTAAATGTAGGGTTTGGTTTAGGGTTAGTTACTTGTAAATGTGCATAATTTACTGTTATTACTACAGTAAGTACATGTAGTATCGAGTAACTACGTCACCTTAAAATAAAGCATTACCTTTTTTTAAAAAGAAATGAATATTTGTATTACTGCAAGTGTGCATTTAATTGATTGAAAGTGACAATAAAGTAATTTATAATGTTTTCTAATTCAAATAATGATTGTCTTTTTGAACTTTCTACTCATCAAAGGACTGTTTTCAACATTGATGATAATAATAAATGTTCTTGAGCAGAAAAAAGATTAAAAAAAGATTTGACCTTAAGACTGTATATTTCACATGATAATATTTCACAATATTAGTTTTTACTGTATTATTGATCAAATGAGCAAATGATGAGCAGAAGAAAATTTAAAACATCTAAATCTTACTGACCCCAAACCTTTGAATAGTAAATTGCAGTGTGTGCACATATAACATACACATATGATGCAATTAAAAAATATGTTTCCCAGGAGTAGCAGGCTATAAACAATCCTTTAAGTTAAACACAAAGGCTGAATTGTACCGCATTTATAACAGCAATACGACACAAACGCTTAATAAATCATTAAATGCATTACTAGTCTAGTAATAAACTGAACACACAATTCATCAGCCAGGTAACGGGTTTATAAGAATTTCACAACATCGATCAAACTAATCAAATAAGCCAGATTTGATCCATCAGCTGTTATTAATATAAAATATCAAGCAGAATTTACTCACAAAGGTGAATCTCTACATGCAGCGGTCAGTGTGTGTATCCTCTCTAGATCCTGTAGATGTGAGTCTGCAGACGTCATGCAGAGACATTAGTGCTCTGAGCACCTCACACGGCCTTGAGAAAACACACACACACACACACACACACACAGTCTGGGAATCAAGTTTTCTCTGCTGTGGGAGTGACCGGCAAAGACAGAAGCCTGATATCAGATGGACACAACTCAACCAAGGGACGCAGATCCGAGTGTGTATTGTGTATGGGAAACAGACTCATAACATAATTATTTCTTAGAAGCTGTTCTTCTGTCGCTAATGGAGTTCAGTTTCATTTAAGAGTGTCAGAAAGACAATTTTGAGATATTTTTTTAAAAAAAGCAGAAGAGAGACATTACTTGAGATTACCTGAGCTTTTTTAGTCTCTAAAAAACATGTCTGAGATATTAAAGAGATTGCGTTGGTGATTTTTCCTTCCTAGTCTAAACCAACTTGAGTGTGTATTGTGTATTTTGGGAAACAAGACTCAATATTGCTTAAGGGTTGCTCAATGTACACTCTAAAAATTGCTGGGTTGTTTTAACCCAACTTTGGTCAAATATGGACAACCCCAGCCATTGGGTTACTTTTTATTAAATTTTTACACCCAGACGTTTGAGTTTTGTCCATTTTTTTACCCAAAGTTGGGTTAGGACAACCCAGCAATTTCAGCGTGTGAGCTTAATGTAAGTGTCTCAGATGATTATCCTACAGTTCTTTTAGGGAAATAACAACTTTGAGATGTTTTCTGAAACTGTAGATGAGACGTGTGGGGATGAGAAGCAAGATAACTCTCTAATTAATCACATTTCTATCTATTAAACAATTGAAACAATTTTTTCCTAAACAACTTTAAGAGAAATAAAAACAGAAACAAATGGAGTCAACTTCATGCTCAATATCTCAATTTTGAGATATTTTCTGAATCTGTAGATGATGTGAGATTACAGTTTGTTTGTTTTACAGAGAAACAGATGCAGTCTGTTGAATTTAATCATATTTTTCTCCAATATTCTTCCTATCCAGGTCCGATCCCAATGTGCATTGTGTATTTTCAGGAAGCAGAACGTCAAGAATAAATGTACATTCAGAAAACACACACCGACCCCGCAGTATGTCCTTCTATGGGAACTACTTGACCTCCCAGTCAAACAGTGTTTAGACCACATGGAGATAATGGGAGAGGCTGGAGGGTTTATATTTAACCACACTTTCAGTGTTTGGCGAGGACAGACTCAAACATTCATCAATCTCAGTCGCAAACAATCAGTCTCAACGATGCAGCTAATAGATGCTCATTAAAAACCAGACACCCCGTCCCACAGCTGAGACCGGGACACGTCGCTGAAAACATTATATTGGCTTTTTTTCTGGATCCATTACCTAAATTGATATTATGTTCTTTTCAAATCAAAGAAATCATTTAAAACAGCCATTGTTGCTAAAATTAATCAAAATATCTCATTTAAGAATAGAGGAAGAAGTCATGGTTTCACAGACAGGGTTAGATTAAGCCGGGATTAGACCTAAGTTTCATTTAATATCTTTATAACATATTTTATGAAAAAAAATTACTGGTGTGCATCTAGAGACAAAACAATGACACTGACATATTTCAAGATATACAAGAGCAATGTTGCTTTGCATTTAATACATCTTGGTCAGCTTAAACAGACTAGATTTAAAATGTCATAACAATATTACTTAATCTTAAAGTTCGAGTACTTGTTTGCAAGTAGACTGCAACAATCATTTAAGAAGTTAAGAATGCCTTAGTTATAATTGTATGGTATTATCACAAAGGGTTTCTTTCACTTTAGTGGTTTGTTGCAACTGGCTGCAGATTTCTATATTCTGCTTTAGTTTATTGTTATCGGTGGTTTTTTTATACCAGTCTACTATTGTGATATCAACTATTTCATAAATACACCTCTAAACCACATGACAAAAATAATTAAAACTGTGATCAGAACCATTTTTTATTTGAATAATAAATTCTGTTGACCTGTTCAAAAGTGTAGTTCATGACCTTGTTAAGCTGTTATCATAATGAATGAATCCTTCAGTCATTGGGTTCATTCAATGATTCGAAATGAACGAATTTGAATCGAAAAAAGATTCATTCGGTTTGATGAACGAGTTCGAACAGGAGAGTCACCAACATGCGCTCACAGAACAGAGCAAGGTGACTATTGAGCTTATAAAACTTAAACTTTTGTTATTGTATTTTTTCAAATGAGGGATCATTTCGCTGAAATAAGACACTTATTCATTGTCTGGTGATCGTTTTAAAGCCCTTTGAAGCTGCACTGAAACTCTCTTTTGGACCTCAAACCGTTTAGTTCCCATTTGAAGTCCATTATATGGAGAAAATCCTGGAATGTTTCATCAAAAACCTAATTTCTTTTGACTGAAGAAAGAAAGACGTGGACATCTTGAATGACATGAGTGAGTAAATTATCAGCAAAAGTACTTTTTTAGTGAACTACTCCTTTAAAATGTGTTTTTCTTCCAATGGTGAATTTGCAGGTTAACGGCATGAGACCTAACCAGCCAAACCTCAACACCCTGGGTGGTCAGTTCTTCATGCAAACTGGCAGTCGAGCGTCTGGCTACAAGAAACTAAATTACACCACTGGTTTGGAATAATCAAGATGTTTTTAAGATTAAAAAAAAAAAATCACGAAGGTTGCATTGATTTGATCACTAATAAAGTAAAAACAGTAATATTGTTAAATATTATTACAACTGACAATGTGAATATATTTTAATCTAATTTATTCCTGTGATCAAAGCTGATTTTCAGCATCATTACGCCAGTCTTCAGTGTCACATGATCCTTCACAAATCACTCTAATATGCTGTAATCTGCATTTCTGATTATTGTCAATGCTGAAAACAGGTCACTATATTTTTGTGGAAACGGTGATACATTTTGTTTCAGGATTCTTTGATGAATAGACAGTTCAAAAGAACAGCATTTTTATTAAATAGAAATCGTTTGTAACATTTTAAGTCTTTACTGTCACTTTTTACATCTTACATGTTAATAAATCATTTTAGAGGGATTTCTGAAGGATCATGTGACACTGAAGACTGGAGTAATGATGATCACAGGAATAAATAGAAATAGAAAACACTTGTTTTAAATTGTAATAATATTTCACAATATTGCAGTTTTTTCCAGATTTTTGATCAAATAAACAGCTTTGGTGAGCAGAAGAGACTTCTCTCTGACCATAGTGTCCATGGTGGCTCTCAGTGTGTGTTATCGCTGAGATCATTCGCACCTGTCACGCAGCCGACCCCTGCCGAGCGTGTGTGTTCAGACATACTGAGCCTGGGAACACAAAGCCCACTGTCTTCTCTACACCGCAAGCACAGGTGCTTGGAGAACCGAGGGTTCACGTTACACCAAAACACACACACACACACTTGTGATATCAGCTGAGGTTTGACTCTGGGAATGTGATCCAACACACAGGCCAAATGGAGAAGGAAAACTACCTTGACCCAAACGCAGAGTTCAGACGTGAGGTTAAAGGTCAGTAAACACAGTTTGTACTCACAAAATAACAGTGCCAAAATGAACATCTATGAAGAAAGCACAACTAATCTTACCCATAACATCGAGAGAAGCCATGTCAAGTCCGACATACTTTGAATATTAGTGAAACAAAAAATAAAGCAGAAAAACATTTATGCTACTGTTGTTTTTGTTAAACTAACTGCAAATTGAAAACAAATGCATTTTCTAGTAACACTTTACAATAAGGTTTCATTTGTTAACATGAGCTAATAATGAAATATACTTCTATAGTACTTATTAATCTTAATGTTAATTTCAACATTTACCAACACATATATATAATATATATATATTATATATATATAATATATATACATATATATCATATATATATATCAATATGAGCTGAAATGAACTAACAATTAACTAACGTCAAAGATTAATAAATACTACAAGAAATATATTTCTCAATGTTAGTGAATTTGTTAACAAATGTTAACTAATGGGACCTTATAAAGTGTTGCGTTAATTTTTTATTTTAATTTTTTAATTTTTATGGTTTCATTTTGTTAACATGAGCTAATAATGAAATATACTTCTATAGTACTTATTAATCTTGATGTTAATTTCAACACTTACCAACACATTATTAAAATCAAAAGTTGTGTCTGTTAATATTATTTAATCAATATGAGCTGACATGAACTAACAATTAACAAACGTCAAAGATTAATAAATACTATAAGAAATATATTTCTCAATGTTAGTGAATTCATTAACAAATGTTAAATAATGGGACCTTATAAAGTGTTACCGTAATTTTTAAAGAAAGTATCTGGATCTTGTTCAGTGTAATCTTCCCTTTTTCACTTTGCGGATTAAATAAATAAACATTCAAATGTTTTAAAGATGTAAGTAGACATGCAAATAAAAAATAAAAAACAAAAATTCAATGGATATCTCTGAGAAAGACATGCTGGAACAAACTAGCACAGAAGTCTACAGGGTTATACTCTAGTTAACTGAGACTAAATATATATAATTATATATTTTCCTACTTGAAATAAAATTACATGTTAAAAAAACTGAAATGAATGTTCAGTTTAGTTTTATTTCAGTTTTACATTTCTGTGGCTTTCTTGTTTTAGTTTAACTTGAAGTAGTAAAATAACCTAAACTGAAATAAAAATGAATAAAAGCTAGACATTTAAAATGCTCAAGCTTTATGACGCTCACCTTCTCGTGTCCGTCTAATCCGGAGCACTGGACTGTGCTGACAGCTGTCTAACCAGAACACACACGCCACATGTTTCATCACTCCGGCTGGCCTGAGGAGAACATCAAACCTCAAATAAGTCTTCAGTGGGGCGGGACGCTCTCGGATAATCTGTTTATTCCATCTTTCAGTGTTTTATCGCAGTTTGACTGCAGGGGTTTGTGCACTCTACAAAATGCTGAATTGTTTTAACCCAATATTGGGTCAATATATATATATATATATATATATATTTAAATAAATATATATTTTTAAATTAAATTTTTTAACCCAAATGTTTGATTTCGTCCATATTTGACCCAAAATTGGGTTAAAACGATCCAGCCTTTTTCAGAGTGTGCCAAAGCCTTGAAAAGTAATGCTTACCATACAACATCTTAAGAAAAACCACAAGGTCATTAGAATGGTAAAGCAAGCATGCTGGATGATAATCCTCCTCGCATATTCAATATATAGCAAATAAGTGCAAACAATTCATTTTCGGTAAATCATTTCACAAATTTCGTTCATACACTTTAAAAATGCTGGGTTGTTTTAACCCAATTTTAGGTCATATATAGACAAATTCAAACATTGAGTAACAAAATGTAATTTAAAAATGTAACCTAATGGCTGGGTTTGTCCATATTTGACCGAAATTGGGTTAAAACAACCCAGTATTTTTTAGAGTGTACAACCATATACAACAGTTGTGAAGTAAGTTCAAATAGTGCCTACTTAGACTGAATGCAGTTGATTTCAGACACATCTGAATGACACTTTCATTTTGGGTTTGATTTTCAAATGTTTTGGATCATGTTGATAATTAATTTAATAATTGAATAAAGTGGTTCATTCTGCTGAATGGGACATTTGTGTGAGCTGACTTCAAACAACCACAAATAATGACCTTGAGACCAGTTGGTTAAAATGATTTTAAAAGTGTCTTCAGAAAAGTAAAAAACTTTAGCATCAGATGTTTGCAGATGCCACTTAGTGGTTTGATATTTTGTACGGTAGCACTTTATTTTACAGTCCTGTTTCCCATGTATATACTGATATGTACTTATTACAGTAATTACAATAACTGGGTAATAACTAGGTACTAACCCTGAACCTACACTTAAACCTAATCTTAACCCCTGTAGTTACCTTATATTCCCTAATACTTTCTAGGTGAGTACAAGTAAGTACTAAAATAAAGTGTAACCTTTTGTGTATAATGTAACAAAATTCAGACCTTTTTAATGGGATAGTTCACTTTGAAATTAATTTTTGGTGCTTTTAGCTTACCTTAAGGGAATCCAAAATGTAGGTGGGGTTTTTTCGCAGTATTTCAATTTTGATATTTTTAGGTCAAACCGTTCTTGTCTGTCAGTCTTATAATGGAGGTCTATGGTCACCACCTCAAAGAGCATGCACAGAGAAGTCCAAATTAAACATGATTTAATGACTCGTAAATGTAAGTACACATTGATAGCCTAAGACACGAAACGAGCAGTTTGTGTAAGAAAACGAACAGTATTTATATCATTTTTACCTCTTGTTACCACAGCCACAAAGCGCCCGCATCCTCAGATCAATTGGACGTGGCTGTGATTACAAGAGGTAAAAACGATATAAATACTGTTCGTTTTCTCACACAAACCGCTCGTTTCGTGTCTTAGGCCATCAATGTGTACTTACATTTACCGAGTCATTCAATCATGTTTAATTTGGACTTCTCTGTGCACTGAGGTGGTGACCATAAACCTGCATTATATGACTGACATACAAGAACTGACTTAAAATTATCAAAATTGAAATTACTGTGGACACATACATCTTGGATGCCCTTGAGGTAAGATAAAACATAACAAACATACCATATAATGTGACAAAACATTTCTATTTCAAATAAAAGCAGTTTTTTTACGTTCTATTCATTAAAGAATCCTGAAAAACAAAATGGATCACGATTTCCACAATAAGCAGAAGAACAGTTTTCATTGATTGGTGAGTTTCAAAGTTTCAGAAAACGTTACAAAATCCAACCCCAAGTTTATGAACAGTAGTCTGACCATTGGAACACACACACACACACACAGATGAGACCAGATGTCAGGCTCTTTTGTCACATGGATTACAGGAAACACTCAGCAAACACCTGCAGGTGTGCATTCCACACAAGGGCAAAACTAACCAAACTCCTCCTCCATATCAATAAAAACCTGTCCGAGCGTTAGAGATCAGAGAACCACCTGTCAGTGGCGTAATGGACTCATTCACCAAAAACTGTGCATTTATTCACCCTCATGTCGTTTCAAACCCCTTGAACATTCATGAATCTACACTAGTAACAAAAAGGGCAATCAATTCAGATCACATTGTTTTTGACAAAATGCATTTTAATATTTGCTATTCAATCAAAATCTTCCCCAGCTCACATCTCATTCTCTGCTCCATATTCAAACAGAGACCAGAACCAGATCGCAATGACGTCAAACCTAAAGTTTGGATTCTATGAAACATGAGTGAATAATGACATCGTTTTCATTTTTTGAACGAACCACTAATTTTAAACCTAAAAAATTAGGTTTTGTCCATATTTGACCCAAATTTGGGTTAAAACAACCCAGCATTTTTTAGAATGTAGGTTTACATTCTAAAAAATGCTGATTATTTTTAACCCAAATTGAGTCAAGTATGGACAAACTCAAATGTTGGGTTAAAAATGTAATTTCAACATTCAACCGAATGGCATATTTGACCCAAAGATGGGTTAAAAGAACCCAGATTTTTTAGAGTGTAAACGGTAAGATTTATGGATTGCACATACAACTTTCATGCATTTTGGATTACCGAGTTTTAAGATAAACTAATACATTTATTGTTATGGATATTTTTCAGTCATACATGAGATGTTAAACTTTTAACCTTTAAGCCAGGTTTATATTTATCTTCAATAAATTTACACTCTAAAAAAATGCTGGATTGTTTTAACCCAATTTTGGGTAAAATATGGACAAACCCAGCCATTGGGTTACATTTTTAAATTATATTTTTAACCCAATGGCTATTTTTAAAACAACCTAAAACAAACAGTTCTAAAACAACCCAGCATTTTTAGAGTCATCATTTCTTTCAATCTCATACATTTTAACTGAATATGCTTGTTCACATTTTAACCCTTTTAAACTTAATCAATTTGTTTTCTTGAACAAAAAAAAAATAAAAATGTACTTATTCAAAGCATTTTGAAGAAATGCATTTAGAAAATGGGATTATTTAAATAAAACCACATATTTAATAACAAACTAAGACATGATTCCAGAAACCTGTTTCATGACAAATATGCACAGTATTAACATTTATGTTAATGTTGAATGTGTTTATGAAATTTAATGGAAATTTTATATGCAATTTAAACATAAATCTTAAATGTAGGTCTTACATATTTTTGAGTGCAACCGTGAGATAATTTCCTCAGGGAACAGGGGTGAAAGATTAGGGTGAGAAGGAAGAGAGGATAATGGCAGCTGTGTATCAAACACCTGGATTGTTAGACTTAGTCGAGTCTTTCATTTACTGAGGAAAGGACAGAAATTACAGGCCAATGCAAGAAGAATTTATGCAGGACAAACTTGCTAAAGGCTTTGAAACATTCACAGCAAGTGAGTCAGAGATGGATGAATGAACTGGTTGATTTACACAGTCCCACGTTCACATCTGTTGACCTACACTCAGCTAAAGGATTATTAGGAACACCATAATACTGTGTTTGACCGCCTTTCGCCTTCAGAAGATGCTCTATTGGGTTGATCTGGTGACTGTGGGGCCATTTTAGTACAGAGAACTCATGCAGCCAATTTTCGGGTTATGTTTGAGTTAAGGTCACTTTCGGGTTTCTGAAACATTAGGAATAACACGTTTACATGCGTGAGCAGAGGGAGTTTCTCCTGTATACATGGAATACAATATCCCGAATGTGAGCGTCTAACGTACGGACAACCTTAAGACGCAATATGCGTCATTTTCGATTATTCTTCCTGTATCCAAAGACATGCGGATAATGAATAGTTTCGGGGCAAATAGCGATCGTCTTTGTTTGCGCTTTGATACTGGTAACGTTACTGAGCTCAGCTTCAAAAGTATGCTGTGCTGAGGGCGGCAGTGGCTCAGTGGTTCATGTAGGTTGTCTACAAACCGAGAGGTTGGTGGTTCAATCCCCGGTTCCACCTGACCAAGTGTCGAGGTGTCCATGAGCAAGACACCTAACCCCAGCTGCTCCCGATGAGCTGGATGGCGCCTTGCATGGCTGCCGTCGCCGTCGGTGTATGAATGTGTGAGTGAATGGGTGAATGTGAGGCAAATTGTAAAGCGCTTTGGTGGCCATTGGGTCTATGAAAGCGCTATATAAATGCAGTTCCATTTACCATTTACCATCTGTGTCTCGCTATGTTTACCTTCCGGCTATGCACGCAAATTTTTGTATGCGCCGAGAAGTTTTCTCTACTCAAAAGACCAAGATTCCTGCGAATAAAACATGTGCAGAACACAAATCACTATGGGGATATGCCGATACGCGTTTACATGACCAAAAATCCGGGATATGAGCATTTTTAGGGTTTTGCCATGGCCGTTCGCGACCGAGGTTATGTGCTAATATCCCGGTTTTGAACAGGGTTATTGGCTGCATGTAAAACGCAGTGATTGTCATGTTCAAGAAACTAATTTGAAATGATTCGAGCTTTGTGACATGGTGCATTATCCTGCTGGAAGTAGCCATCAGAGGATGGGTACATGGTGGCCATAAAGGGATGGACATGGTCAGAAACAATGCTCATGTAGGCCGTGGCATTTGAATGATGCCCAATTGGCACTAAGGGGCCTGAAGTGTGCCAAGGAAACATCCCCCACACCATTACACCACCACCACCAGCCTGCACAGTGGTAACATGACATGATGGGTCCATGTTCTCATTCTGTTTACGCCAAATTCTGACTCTACCATCTGAATGTCTCAACAGAAATCGAGACTCATCAGACCAGGCAACATTTTTCCAAATTCAACTGTCCGATTTTGGTGAAGCTCTATCAGCCACAATTATCAGTGCATCCCTAGAAATAATTCAAAAGCATAAAAGGAGCGTGTATATTTCCACTTTAGACGTTTAGAGATAATCAAGAGTTTTCAGGAAACCAGACGCTTGTTGTTTCCAGTAAAGCCTCAGAAATGAGTGAGAGGCATGAGACACGTACACACTCCCTTGAGTTTGTCCTGTGTCACAACATAAAGGCAAGAGGAGCAAATGAACACCCGTGGGGAGGGATGGAGAGGGAAGATTGAAGCACGTGGGCGAAGGTACTTCCTGTTTTCATTTGGTTAATGTATACTCCTCTCCAGAGGATAGTTCATATCTAAAGAAGTTCTTCAAAAACTGAGGCACGAGCAGCACTGCTAATGCAAACACACACACACACACACAAAATCAGAAGACTCAAACCTCCCTCATCATATCAGCTCATACTCATCTCTTGTCTCCACATTCAAACAGAGACCAGTATCAAATGAACGTCGAACATAAGAGTTTGGATTCTACTGAAACATGAGTGAATAATGACATCGTTTTTATTTTTGAATGAACTAATTTTAAACCTAAAAAAACTACATTCTGAAAAAATGCTGGGTTGTTTTAACCCAAATTTGGGTCAAATATGGACAAACCCAAATGTTGGGTTAAAAATTGAATTTCAACATTCAACCAAATGGCATATTTGACCCAAGATGGGTTAAAAGAACAAGAAAAATAATAATAAATAAAAAAATAAAAAAATCCAGGAACTCAAACCTCCCTCTTAGAAATGGTAATTCACATGCTTTTGAACAGATGTATACCTTAATAATACAAGGGTAAACGAACATCTGCCAAATGCAAAAGCTTGAAAAGTCATGATGATTGTAGTGCTAAATAACAGTGAGGTCAAACTGTCAACTGATAATTAGAGCTTTAATGGCTCAACAGAAGATACGGTGATTGCATGAAGCACAAATTGTCAAACTTTGAAAGTTTTTGAAAAGTAAGTCTTGGTAACACTTTACAATAAGGTTTATTACTCAACTACATTAGTTAACATTAACAAGAATGAACAATATTCTTCAGCATTTGTTAATCTTTTCGGTAATGTTAATTTCAACATTTACTAATACTTTATTAAAATCTTGTTAACATTAGTTAATGCACTGTGAACTAACATGGACAAACAATGAACAGCTAGATTTGTATGTAACTAACAGTTAACAAAGAATAACACATACAGATCAACAAATGGTTAGTTCATGTTCGTTAAATGCATGAACTAATGTTTAATAAATGAACCTTATTGTAAAGTGTTACTCAAAGTTTTTATTCTCATCAAGGTTGCAATTATTTAATCTCAAATACATAAAAAGTAATATTAAAATGTCAAATAAGTTGTCCACGTTAAATATATTTTCAAATGTAATGGGAATTTTCAGCATCATTACTCCACATGATCCTTCACAAATCACTCTAAAATGCTGATTTTGTTTCAGACCAAACAAAACTTGACAAACTTTATAATCAAAAATTAGGGCACAATGTCACATAATGGCTGTTCTTATGTAAACTAGATCATTTGCGCAGTTATCTCTGTAATGCCTCTTTCCTGTTTGGTAAAGTGTTTGTTCAAGTTGGATCCTTAAGCTGTATAGTTTGATCTTTTTGTGCTAGATGCCAAAATACACTTAATGACGTACATGTGTGAATACTACAACCACCTCTGACTCAGAGGATTTACAATTTAGAGAGCAAGTCAGTTTTAACAGACTTAAAGGAGTAGTTCACTTTCAAAAAAAACTTTTGCTGATGATTTACTCATATGTCTTTCTTTCTTCAGTCGAAAGAAATTAAGGTTTTTGATGAAAACATTCCAGGATTTTTCTCCATATAATGGACTTCAATGGGAACCAAACGGTTCAAGGTCCAAAAGACAGTTTCAGTGCAAACTACAAACTGTTCAAAGGGCTTTAAACGATTCAAGATGATGAATAAGGGTCTTGTCAAGCGAAACGATCGCTCATTTAATAAATAAATAACTAAGTTTAAGTTTTATAAGCACAAATGTTCGTCTTGCTCTGTTCTGTGATGCGCGTCGTGACTCTCCTGTTCGAACTCGTTCATCGAAATGAACGAATCTTTTTCAAGTCATATGGCAAGCCGTTTTAACTTTTATTCATATGCAGGATATGAATTCTTTGATATCAACAATTAAATTTTTTGATAAACAATTGTATTTTCACTAGTGAAATTTCACCATAGGCTGCCATTCAAAATAAATTGTCCAATATCAAAGAATTTATTTTTACTAATAGAAATAAAAATTGATATCTATAATTACATTGTTACGAGTAAAAATGTGAATTCCTGATTTAAATAATTAAATTGTCTCTAGTTGAAATGTCTATTCTTGATATCAACAATTCAACTGGTACTGGTAAAAATTATCATTTTTGATATCTGAAAATGTATTTCTAATATCAATATTATTTCAGATATCTAAAATGGCTTTCTAACTAGTAACAATCACATTCATGATATCAGAAATTAGCATTGTCACTAGTAAAAATTTAATTATTGATATCAAAAATGAACTGTTACTAGTAGCAATTCAATTGTGGATATCAAGAATAAACATTTCAACTAGTAACAATTGAATTCTTGATATCAAAAATAAAGGTTTTTACTAGTAATAATTGTTTTTCTGATATGTGAAATTGTAATTTCAACTAGTAAGAAATCAATTCTTGATATCAACAATTGGTTTTGAATGGCAGCCTAATGGTGACATTTCAAAAGTGAAAATACAATTGTTTGTTGATATCAAGAATTCATATCCTGGAAATGAATAAAAGTTAAAACGGCTTGCCATATTTATGAGGTTTAACACGTGCAAAGTAAGGAGAATTTGGTGTTTTACGACGTTTGGATGTGGATGAGAACCCTTTGAAAAAGCTAGTGTGGAAACGCCGTTCTCAGATGTAACAGGATTAATGTAGACGTAGCCTATAGTGCATTAGTATTCTTGTTGCACTGGTCAGAAGAAGAGCAAGAGGAGGCGGGTGGAGAAAAGCAGCCCATCGTGTCACCGCCGGCATGGGACGCCCATCCACTTCTAACTGCACATTGCTAAGCAACTGCTTGAGGAAACAGAGAATCTTGTACAGTGTTTGGTGGCAAAAGATGCAAATGGTTCTTGAAACTTGTGAAATCTTATTTCATGCATTTATCATCTGCATGTCTAAATTTGTCACTTAGCAAAATTTCTTGCTGATCTTCAGAAGTTGGCATGTAGTAAAATACATGCAGAACACAATAAATAAGCAAACAAATGAATAAATGAAGCAGATTCAGCAAGAGGAAGACTACCAGTGAATCCTGAATTTGCAAAGCATTTTGTGAGTTTCTCTGAGTAACTGCACAGCTCTATCAAATGCAGAAATTATCTGAATGTGTCACAGCAGATCCTGGAAATGAAGGGCGTAACTTAGAAGATCACTCACATACAAGATGCAATCTACATGAACACAGCAGTAAAATGTCCCCACATCACTAAATCGATCACTAAAAGGGTTTATAACAGCATTTGAAAAGCTCTGAATGATGTGAAATGCAACACGAAAAGCACAAGACCGTGAAGAACTGCATCCATCAATACACTCACTTAACAAGCACTTATAAACACAGGCAGCAATTACCTCTCGACTCAACGACACCCGAACCAACTGAACACAAATAATAATTACCACAACTTGCATTGCAGCTTCTTGGTATACTTGGGAGTACTTACAAACAAAATAACCAATGAACCAATATATTGATTAAAGGGATTGTTCACTTTTAAATTAATTTTGTTTTAGTTTACCTCAAAGGCATCAAGATGTAGGTGTCTTTGTTTTCCGCAGTATTTTCAATTTTTATACTTTTAGGTTCAAAGCGTCGTGTCTATCAGTCATATAATGAGGTCTATGGTCACCACCTAAAGAGCATGCACAGAGCAAGTCCAATTAAACATGTATTTAATGACTTGTAAATGTAAGTACACATTGATGGCCTAAGACACAAAACGAACGGTTTGTGTGCAGAAAATGAAACAGTATTCTATATCCGTTTTAACCACCACAAAGCGCCTGCGCCCCTCAGATCACTTGGATGTGACTGTGATTACACGAGGTAAAAACGATATAAATACTGTTCCGTTTTCTCACACAAACCGCTCGTTTTGTGTCTAGGCCATACAATGTGTACTTACATTTACGAGTCATTAAATCATGTCTAATTTGGACTTCTCTGTGCATGCTCTTTGAGGTGGTGACCATAGACCTGCATTATATGAACTGACAGACAAGAACAGTTTGACCTAAAAATATCAAAATTGAAAATACTGTGGAAACAAGACACCTGACATCTTGGATGCCCTTGAGGTAAGCTAGAAACACACCAAAAATTAATTTCAAAGTGAACTATCCCTTTAATTTGCTTTTATATACAACATTGCCATTGCCTAATAACCTGCTCACTTGACTGATTATCAAACATGGTGGTTTCAACATCTGCAGGACCAAAATCAATCACTACGCAACTTCTACCAACTTTTCAGAAATGTTTGTTGAATAATTTAGTGCTGTGCAAAAGTTAATTGAATTGGTGCATTGAAAATAAAAGTCTGTGCTTACATAATATATTTGTGTGTGCTGTATATTGATTGTTGTATATATAAATACCTATCATGCATGTATATATTTAAGAATTATTTGCGTTAAATTCTGTAATATATATATATATATATAAATACATTTATCGTATATTATATATTTTACGCATGAATAACACATTTTCTTAAATATATACAAGCATGTGTGTATATTTATATATACAAAATAATGATATACAGCACACACAAATATATTATGTAAGCACAGACTTTTATTTTGGAATGCGATTAATCGCAATTAACTTTTGCACAGCCCTATAATTTAGTAATAAATAGTGTGGATATGCCATTATGGTCTTTAACAGCATAGGCTATAGAATGATTATTCAATAATTGCGTCAAAAATGAAACACTGCAGCCGTAAATTGCAGATCGCAAACGAGAAATAGGGACAAATGCCACTTAGATGCACAAATGTCGTTTCTTTTGAACTCTCTTGTGTGGTTTTATTCTCCTTAAATACACCGGTCAAGATGCAGAGCGAGGGAAAATAGTACCTGATTCAATTAGATTCAAATTAGTAGTGTGAAAGGAAAAGTCGCTCTGTTTTGTTTTGGAGGTCCCGTTCCAAAATTAGTGAACCATTTTCCCTGTGGATTCAACTCAAGAGGCTTGGAGCTAATCGAGTGGAAATTGGGGATAGACAGTGGGGGTAGAAGGACAGAATGAGGCAATTGTTCAACTCGCTCTTTGATGTCAATGCAATGACCCCAACAAAAATATACCAAGCTGTTGCACACAAGTTGAGAAAATTCAACATAAACGAATCACGTCACGATTATAAGACAATACTGGGCTATATCAACAAACAAATCCGAAACATCACCTCAGTCCTGCAAGCATCAGCTCTGTAAATGCGATTCTCTTCAGACAGGCCATTATGAGGCAGATGTATGTATTGTTATATCTACATCTGTTCTTTTTCTACATAATCTCTCCCTTCAGCATCTCAAAAAGCACGCAGACAAACTCCCAGCGCCTCTATTGTGTTGCGAGCTTTCTCTCATGCATGAGTCAGGGCTGCAGGTAATCACATTTTCCTGAGAAAGGCTTAGTCGTGCAAAGTGTCTCTATAAGAGTAAAGGGATGCATTAACAGGGAGATGCAGCGTAACATCTTCAGCAGAAGTGCTCTGGGAACAAGTGTGGTCGATACAGCCCATGCAGATGCTTAGATGTCTAGAGCAGGAGGTCAATGCAATGCTGATGTACTGCTCAAAACTTTAGAAATATTACTATTTTTAATGCTGTTGCCCATGCAAGCCTGCATTTATTTGATAAAAAATACAGTAATATTGTGAAATGATATTACAATTTAAAATAATGTTTTTTTGTTTTAATATGTTTTTAAATGTAATTTATTCTCGTGATTAAAGCTGAATTTTCAGCATCATTATTCCAGTCTTCAGTCACATGATCCTTCAGAAATCATTCTATATGCTGATTTATTGTCAATGTTGTGCTGCTTAAGATTTTATATAACCACTGATAGTTTTTTTTTAGGATTCTTTGATGAATGAAATTTCTTAAAACAAGTTTTAAAATTGATTTTTTTTTTTTGAGATATCAAATCAGCATATAGAATGATTTCTGAAAAGGATCATGTGACTCTGAAGACTGGAGTAATGATGCTAAAAAATGTTGTACATTTAAAATAGTAATGCCTTCAAACTTTTGACAGGTTCTGTGTATATATATATATATTTTTTTTATTTATATAACATACAGTATATATCACATCATATATATCATATATCACAAGAGGTGCACAAAACAGCAATAAAAAAAATATTTTTACACAATATTTACCAATATTGACAAAATAACATTTGCAACCATGTGCACTCCAATTAGGCATCAAAACAGCCAAATATAATCTGATTAATCAGCCTGAACAACCATATATCACTCAAAATCGTGAAAAAAAGTTTTTCCAACATGCATGTGTATAATGTCACCACAAAGTTTCCAAAATAAAATCATACTTTAAATGAGCAAAAGGTCATTTTGATGGTCCTATGTTCTTAGCAAACCATCTTGGGCTTTTTTTTAGCAGGTGTCCTTTTAGGCATCATAAATAATTATTACTTTATATTAAACACGGTTTTTGAGATCAAAATGTTCCCATGCTCTTTTTTGCCATCATGGGCACTTGTTGCACACTCTGCAAGTTGAGATCGAGATTATCCAGACGCAGAATCAGAGTCTCTTACCTTATGTGAGTGAGATGCAGAGCAGCGATGCGTCGCGTCAGTTCCGCGCGTCTCCGTCGCGTTGCGCGTTTGAGCGCAGATGAAGGAATGTGGGCCACCGTGTGAAAGTGGCAACGCTTAACTGGCATTATTTTCTAACTTCCACCCACTCCGAATGAAAACAGCCACTTGTCAATGGCAGAGGAGGTTCTTCTCGCGCTGCACAAAGTAGGAACATTTGCATTTCTCCGACCCTCCCCTCGCTTTTCACGGATGGCATTGTGTGGCGCGGTCGGGGTCCTTATTTGGCCCCCGATTAAATCCTCACTGGTCTGCGCTCAAAAAAACGACTTATAGTTATAGTTGTAGTCTGACACATCACGTTAAGACCTAGTATTTACTATATTCTCTTCTGAAATGTGCTGAACGCGACGACAAGAGTTTACAAAAAGCTCTACAAAAACATTTTGGTGCAACAAGTGTCATCGTAAAAAGGAAAAGACACGTGACACCAGATTTTGAGGTTCCTCAGACTGACAGAAGCCTCTGATGAACATGTCCTTGTCAGAGATCCTTAGATATCTTGTTGTATAGTGGCATAACTTGATCATATATTTCAAATCTTTCCTTTGTGGTGTGGTTAATGATGGCAGTCTTTAAGTTCTTGAAGAAACTTAAGGGTTCTTCAGAGAAAAAAAAGGTTTCTTGAAAATTCCTTCAGTCTGACGACATGGATTTTCAAACGTTTATAGCATTCAACATTTTGTTTTCTTTTTAAACTCTGTAAATATATATTTTTTGCAATTTACTTAGGGTGTGACAGATTAAAGTCTAAAAGGACAATCTTTTTTTATGATGCAGTATTAGCAAAATGTAAAAATATTTGGTTTGTGTCTCTTTTAAATAATTTCATCCTACTTCATAAAAATACACAAATCTGCATAACAAAAATAATAGAAAGAAAAGATGGTTTAAAAATTGCCAAATGTCCTCATGCATTAATAGAAAGATAGAACTTATTTCTAATAATATTTATATTTAAAAATATTTATAATATTTTTCACACACACATATATACACACACACACATATATATATATATATATATATATATATATATATATATATATATATATATAAACACACAAGCTTAAGCTTTATGCAGTTTACTTAAGGTCAAGGTGTGTGACTGTGACAGATGCATTTCTAAAACAATGTTTTTTATGACAAGGGCATGCATAGAAGAAATAGCAAAATGTTCTTATCAGATAAAATAGAATATAACTTGTCATGTTTGCAAGATATTTGACATGTAAACTACTGAGCTGCATATAAAACTTTGTTTAAAAATATAAAAATGTCAAAATATATTTTGCATTTGCAAGTTATGAAAATAACTTAGAAATATAATACAATATTATATAGTATAAAAATAAAATAATCAAAAATTTTAATCCAAAAGGCCCCAATATTAGAGCTATAATTCCCCGATCTCGCCGCAAGATGGCGCTGGAGCCCGCAGTCAGAATGCACAGCATTCAAATCCAGTTATAATGGTTTGAAGGTACTGTAAGCCTTGTAAAAAATCTTATTAGTCGTGTAAAATATTTTTTATTCTAAGGGTTCGTGATAGAAACAAACGTAGTACGACTCATGTTTGATTCCCACAGAATGAATGAATGATCAAATCATGTGTTGATGAGAGTGGTGTGTTATTAGCCTATTTTACACAAAAGTTATCAGACTATTTTTCAACTAACGTTAGTTGTGTAGAAATAACAGACTTACACTGAAGATACTCGAGGCATATATATAGATATATACATAGATGTTGAAGTTGTTATTTGCATTGGAAATTGTTTGGGCTTGAACTTCACAAGTTAAAAAAATAGGTAGGTAGTCTACAGGCATAATGACAATATGATATTAATAAATACCACTTACCATTTATAATGGACTTTCCTCGTCGATGACTGTTGCCTAGCAGGTTGGTCCTATACAACTCCGTGGCTAACATGCTCTTGTCACTTTGTGCTCATCCAGGCCTCGGGACTGCCGAACAGAAATTGGAATCGACAATTCTTTATCGCATTTTCTTTTTCGGGACACAGCTGAGCGGCAGATATTCCAAGGTTGATCGCCTCCTGTACCTGGTCCTCCGCGTTGCATTCTGGGACGTGACGGCCATGTTGGTAGTTTCGCAAATGTAAACCAAGGGGGTAATCCATCAGCCGGGACGCTGAAGCTGCCTCTGGGGGCCGCCATTGTAGCGGACTATCTCCTGCTGTTAGCATCCCATTGACTGACTCCCATTCATTTAGGCGTCACTTTGACAGCGAATAACTTTACATCTGAGGCGTCCAAAGACTCCATTTATCCATTATTTATTTCTAAAGAAACATTGACAATGTATAAAAGGCTCCATTACTTTGTATGTTACGTTATGGCCCCGTAGAAGCAGTTCTTGTAAAAATAGGCTAAAAATTGCGTCATAACCACTCGACTGTCCGTCGCGCAGTGGAGAAGTTACCATATACACAGGAGGAGAAGCTCGCACAGCCTTGCAGGCAATCTTTTACTGTCTTAAAGTCAGCCCATGGCATAGATAGAAGCAAAATGACAAAATAATTAATCAGAATACTTACAAAAAGTTGCTCCAGGTCGCGCTTCGCCGTCTTTGTGCACGATTCAAATTTGTGTAGGCACAGCTACTAGACGATTTACAACTGTCAGTCAGATTGCTTACGTGACATCTACGTCGTTGAGCCTGCGCAGAACGTCTCGACTATCAGGAAGTGAGTGCCCATGTTTAGCTTCAAGCTCTCTCCGTTGAAATCAACGGGGTCGCTGTGTCCATTTCTTTTACTGTCTATGATGTAAACATACCAGCAAGTCGAACGAGGAGAAGCAGTTGGAAAAAAAAAAAATATATATATATATATATATATATATATATATATATATATATATATATATATATATATATATATATATATATATATATATGTATCCTGTAAATAGTGATGCGTGAATTTACCTGGGATGACGTTTAAATCCAGGGACCGGTATGTGGATAAAATGCAATTTTAAACGGGTTGGGATTCATTTGAAATTTCCAACAAACAGTGGGAACACTAGCCTAGAACTCTAAGACGCACCCTAGCGGCAGAAAATATTATTGACATCATATTAACATCTTGATGTAGGTCTGGCATGCCAGGCTATGGGAACACAGTACGTTATGCTAACTTAATCGGACAAAGGTAAACTGCACTCCACCTAGATGCTAGGGTAACGCTTCCTTTTACAGTACAGTACTTACAGTGTACTTACAGTGTTATTACCTTGAAAGTACTGGCTAATATAAGGTAAGTACATGGAACAGGGTTAGGTTTAGGGGTAGGTTCAGGGTTAGTACTGAGTTATTACCCAGTAATTGTAGTTACTAAAATAAGTACATAGTATTTACATGGGTAACTGGACTGTAAAAGGAAGCGTTACCGATGCTAGTTTAGATAAAAGTTATAGTGCTAGCAACAACTTACACATGTAACATACTTTTAACTATGTGTTTCAAAAGTTTAGTTAGGAATTGTAAGCTGTTTTAAGCAGTTAACGTTAGTAAGCAAAATCGATGCTTAAAGCAAGAGGGTAACAACCAGGACAACAGAGGCTGACAGGTCCGATTAAAGGGCTTATGTTAATGTTATGAAGAATATTCAAATACGGGATATTTTACAGGAAAATACTAAAAGGGGATTTTTAACATCTTTTTTTCTTCTTTCTTTATCCCAACTCTGCTGCTCTCTCGTCCGACTTGCGGTATGTTTTTTTTTGTTTGTTTGTTGTTGTTTTTTTTTGCATAAAGGGACTTGCTGTATGTTTACATGCGAGAAGCTGCCAGCAATGACGTCACGACGCCGACTGGGTCTCTGAAGTTTAACGCCAAAACGGCTCTTTTCTCTAGAGAACTTGAATTCTAAGCCACTGAACAATATCTAAGGCTGCGTCAAAGGTAGCTTCGGCCTGCTGCCATGTTGAATCCATAGATATAAACAAACTGCTTCGGTGTCGCATAGATGTCGTCATCGTCTTGCTGCTCTCTCTCCGTTCTGTGATTGGTTCCTTAAATGAGGCAAAAATCTGGGCCATGGTACCGAGACTGCCTTTCAGCGCTAATAAAATATTGCGCTGTGGTAAGGCAGTATGGGGAAACCCCTTTCTCCCATCACCACTCGCCGTTGACATGTCTTTGATGGGCGTGGTCAAGAGAGGTGTGGCTGAAGTCTGGGCGAACTTTTGGCGCATGTTGATCAAGTACTCAGTTGTGAGTCACCATAGACTGCACCACTGTCCATTCTAAATGAGCAAATTGCCTAAGTAATGAGCAATTCTACTCAATAAAGAATTAAAGGCAGATGTCAAATGCAGTAGATGTATTTATTAATATATAAAAACAAATGCATACGTATAAACCATGATAAATATGCATATGCAGTATAATCATACAGTAAAATGTTTATATTCATATAAGTTTTTTATCATTTTTAAACATAAAGGATATTTTAGCATTCAAACTGGCAGTGGTGATATTTCCTCTGGTAAGAGGGAGACGATCAGTTCATGGCAGCTCTCCCAACGGAGAAATAGCCTTTTCTCTTTTAGAAAAGCTACAGAGCAGCACCATTCACCTGAGATCCATGTTTTGGAGAAAATACTTGAAGAGAAACACAAAACCACATCCGAGCGACGGACAAAAAATCCTGTGGCCAAGCAGATCATGATGGCGAAATTGTACAATCGTATGATTTTATACTGTATATATGGAGTCATTCCTTCTATGCAGTACATTTCATTACATGTCCCCATCATATATGTCATAATATACTGGATAAAATCTTGCTTCTTTTATTAGAATTAAGTGAACACAGGGGGAATATCTAGAAACCCAAGGAAATCAAATTCAATTATTTAATTTGGTTTGAATATTTATTTTCCTTAGGTCTCAAATTGAAATGTTTTCTTGTGTATATATTATATATAGGTAAAAATATATAGATTTTTATACTGATAATAGATTTATAGGCCCTCAATATTATTTAGCATCCTGTAAAAATCCTTTTAACTCTTTTTTGTGCTACTAGTTGGTTTCTGTCCCTCTAAATCATTCCATCCCACTCGACCACAAATCCGTATAACAAACATAATCAAAACATGAAGAGAAATTAAGTTGACGTTCTCATGTAAAACGGTCAGCAATGACTAACTTTAGCTCTATTTTCATAAGTGCCTGAGTTTGACCAGAGTTTGAATATCTGAGATATGCAGTGTTGGGTGTGTAACGAATGACAAATAACACGAGTTATGTAATCAGGTCACTTTTTTCAAGTAACTAGTAAAGTAACTTTACAACAGAGTTACTTTTTCAAATAAGTAATGCAAGTTACTCCTCAAAACGAATAAAAACAGTGAAATGATGAAGTAACAGTGTTGTACTTTTTAGAGTTTGTTGAGACGGCGCCCTCTAATGTACAAGCATGCATTTGCATTTCCTTTCAGCCTGATGCTTATTCATTTCACTTTTGGTGTGAATATATAAATACTAGGGCTGTCAAAATGATTAATCATGATTAATCACATCCAAAATAAAAGTTTGTGTTCATAATATATGTGGGTGCACTGTATATAATTATTTTTGTAAATATATAAATACACACACATGCATGTATATTTAAGAAAAAAAATTATTTATATATCAAATATTTATATTTATATATAGTATAAATTACATATAAATCTATATACAGTATATACATAAAATATTTCTTAAATATATACAAGCATATGTATGTATTTATATATACAAAATAATTATACACAGTGCACCCACATATATTATGTAAACAAAAACTTTTATTTTTGGACGATGATTAATCATGATTAATCATTTGACAGCACTAATAAATACAGCTTTTTTGTAATTAAAACTCAAACGAGCAAGCCCACCCCAGGAGAGAAAAATGCAAAAGTAACAACATTATTTCCCACAAAAGGTAACTAGGTAACACAATTAGTTACTTTTTTTAGGGAATAACACAATATTATAATGCATTACCTTATAAAAGTGACTTTTATACGCTTTTATATTTAAAAAAACCTTTCTGAACATCCGTACTGCAGAACAGGAATGACCCTTGAATGATTACGTGATCAATGGTTCCAGCGTACATAAATCCACAAGCTTTATGACAGCAGAGTTGAAAGGACTTAAGGAATTAAGTCATGTCTGATGGTAGTGGTGGTAGTGGTGATGATGATGATGTTCGTGATGATGGTGGTGTTCATGTCGCTGGACCACAGGACGCATGAAGCCGGCGTTCTGCTCGCGCTCCGGCGCTGGTGAGGGTTGTTTTGAAGGAGACAGGGCTTGTTCTCTGGCTTTGGCTCTCACTCTCTTGCTGTGACTGTGCTGGAGAGGGTGTTGGTGACCCGACGGGCTTGAGGCTGGTTTCTGCTGGGGTAGATGGTACACATCCTGAGCCCCTGAGACATGCACGGAGGGATAGTAGCCGTGGCACTTGCTGATTTTGGCCGTGTGTCTGGCCGCCAGCTGCTCCTTTGGACGTCCCCTTGGGGGATCTGATGAACTGGGGGCCGTTGCGCACGCGGGGATCCAGCGCCACACAGTGGTCGGACATGACCTGTGACCGGCGCTGATGGGCCTGCGTCTCGGGCTCGTGGGACCGGGAACGACTCTGGTTGTGAGGAGGCCGTGAGGGCGGCTCTTGTTGGGCCGCAGGAGGAGCGGTACCCTTTGCAGAAAGAGAACATTTATAATATATAATATAATATTTTTTTTGATATATAAGATAATATTTGAATAATATATAAAATAATATTTTAATAATATATAAGAAATAATAATATATAAGATAATATTTAATCATATATAAAAAATAATAATATGAAAGAGTTTCAGATGCAAAAGCTCTAAGTGCCATTTGAAATTTTCTTCTAAAATGATCATTTTTATCAAGCTTGTATATTTAAGTTCAGTAATTTCACTTAAATGGCAATGAAGATTACCTAATAATTGTCATTTAAGTGAAAATTACTGAACTTAAATATACAAGCTTGATAAAAATGGTCATTTTAGAAGAAAATTTCAAATGGCATTTAGAGGCTTTTGCATCTGAAGATATGTGTAATAATATATAAGATAATATTTTAGCATGGGTCTATGAAAGCGCTATATAAATAAAGTCCATTTATTTTAAATGCAGTCTAATATTTTATAAAGGATCAGCACAATGAAACATATTTTTTTAATAAAGAATCGGAATAAAATTAGGATATTTATATTTTGTAAATAGGGCTGTGCAAAGATTTATTGTGATTAATCACATCCAAAATAAAAGTTTTTGTTGTTTACATAATATGTGTGTGTGTGCTAATTATTTTGTATTTATAAATACATATGCATGCATGTATACAGTATATTTAAGAATTATTTGCATGTAAATACTGTATATATATATATATAAATATATATATATACATAATCTATATTATATATAAATATTTGATATATGAGATACACATTTTTTCTTAAATATATACATGCATGTGTGTGTATTTATTATATACAAAATAATTATACACAGCACACACACGTATATTATGTAAACACAGACTTTTATTTTGGATGCGATTAATCGCAATTAATCTTTGCACAGTCCTATTTGTAAAGTATAAGTACAATAACACAATTAACGAATATGTGATATTCAGAATTAAGAAATTATATTTTATACGGGAAAAAAATTACTCCATAAGTAAAAAATTATATTTTTTAATCGTTATACAGAGCAATTAATGTCATATAATCTTTTTCATAAAGGATCAGAAGAAAATTAAGATATTTATATGTTTAAAGCATTCAGCACAATGAACATTTTTAAGGAATAATATATTGGATAAAAAGAAAATGAAGCCTGATTTTAGGGAAATTAATAAAAAAAGTCAGCAGGACAAATACTAGCTACCATGATGAGGACTTAAAATAATATCATGCTATTTCTTTTGCAGTCATGAGGGGGTGTGCATAATGTATGAAAATAACGTCAAAGTCAAATAAAAATAAATGTAATAAATTAATGTCCTAAAATGCACATATATTTATTCATACAAAATTATAATCTTCTTTTAATTGTGTGGTAAAATTCCACATATCCTGGTGTGTTTTGTGAGACACCCTTCAGTGATTGTAAAATATTGGAATAGGGAAATTTTGAAGTGAAATGTGGCCATGAGATGTCCTCTCTATAATCACAGTGTAATACACAACTCACTTAGTGTCAGTGTTAAGGATTGTTTTTCTGTGCTATCGTGCACACGCTCAGAATAATCTCTGTCAAATCTGGAGGTGTAGTTCTCTATTCCAGCCAGATCCAGGTAATGATTTCTCTCTTCTGTGTTCTCATCCACGCAATAGTGATCTCCTCTCATCAGCTTCATCAGGCTGACCTCTGTCACATCACCAGAAAAACATCCATCATGCTTTAATACAGCACAAGCACACATGCTGTGCGGCAGTAAATTTCCAGCATGCAACACCAAAACTAGATCTCTCACATTATAATCCAACTGCACCAAAGCACCCACCCACTCTTTTGCAGTTTCCCAGCATGAACATTAGCAGCTAACCTGATGTGTGTGTGTTGCCGTCTCTCCTCTGCGTGAGCCGATTCGATGCGACTCAAACGACTCGCATCTTTCTCTGAAGAGGGAGCAAAGAGAGTTAGGCTCAAACAAGTCAAGTTAAGTTGTTTATGGTTGTTTATGTGAACTATAACAGTGTGACTGAAGTTTTTCATTCATTTGTTATGATTATGAATCATCTGATCTTTTGGGTTGTGTGTGTCCAAATAGACAGAAACCAAATGCATTTATTTGTGCACATAAAAAACCTGTGATAATAACAATGAAATTAGTAAATAAACAAGTAAATAAATAATATTGTGATTTTACTCTCTGTATTGCAACAATGGACCCATAAATTATCCAGCTGAAATAACAATATTTACATTTATGCATATGGCAGAAGCTTTTATCCAAAGCGACTTGCTTTGAATTTAAGGTTTGCATTTGATCAGTTCATGCATTCCTAGGGAGTTGAACCCATGACTTGTGGTTATATTTGCACAGTGTGTGTGTTTTGCAAGTTCGCACCGGTTCCCGAGTGTGTGTCCACGTCCCTCCTGCGAGCTCCAGGTTCTGGAGAGACCGTCAGCTTGACTCGGAGAGTCTTTGGTTTGCTTTTACACGACTGATTGACGGAGGCATCCACCACGTCATAGATAGTGTGCATCAGACTGGACATGTCCTAACACACAACACACCACACATCATGAATGCATTCTCATGCATTTTAATAAATGTCAGGTGCTGAACGTGCATTAGCAAGTTTGTATACAGTAGGTTGGTTCATAATCATTGATCTGCATTTATTAACAGGTTTCTAAGATGGCGTGTTGTCATTCACTTGAAGAAAAAATACTACTCTGTTTTTCTGAATTAACGAGTTTAATTTTTTCATGAGAAAAATTTTTTTTGCTCTGTTTTTCTGAATTAACGAGTTAATTTTTCATGAGAAAAAATCTTTTTGCTCTGTTTTTCTGAATTAACGAGTTAATTTTTCATGAGAAAAAAATTTTTTGCTCTGTTTTTCTGAATTAACGAGTTAATTTTTCATTGAGAAAATTTTTTTTTGCTCTGGTTTTTCTGGATTAACGAGTTAATTTTTCATAAGAAAATTTTTTTGCTCTGTTTTTCTTGAATTAATGAGTTAATTTTTCATGACAAAAAAAGTTTTTACTCTGTTTTTCTGAATTAACGAGTTAATTTTTCATGAGAAATTTTTTTTTGCTCTGTTTTTCTGAATTAATGAGTTAATTTTTCATGGAAAATTTATTTTGCTCTGTTTTTCTAAATGAAAAATTTTTCTTATGAAAAATTAAGTCGTTAATTCAGAAAAACAGAGCAAAAAACTTTTTGTCTCATGAAAAATTAAGTCGATTAATTCAGAAAAACAGAGCAAAGACGTTTTTTTCATCATGAAAAATTAAGTCGATTAATTCGGAAAAACAGAGCAAAAACTTTTTTCTAATGAAAAATTAAGTCGATTAATTCAAGAAAAGACGAACAGACTATTTTCTCGTGAAAAATTAACTCTGATTAATCAGAAAACAGAGTAGATTTTTCTTCAAGTGAATGCAAATTACGCCACCGTTACCAGCAGTGAACAAGCATGCAACACACTAGTGCATGACACGTGCAACACTGCTAATAAAAGACAGATATTTTACCTCCTTCGTGACTTTTCCACTGTTGTCAAAATCGTAGAGGGTAAAGACCCACTCCTGCCTGTTGTCATCAACCAGCGACACGTTACACTCCAGATCCTGAGAGATCAGAACACACAAACATACAGTTACACACACGACCAGCAGGAGGCTGTCGACAACTGTCAAAATATTCACACTCAAAACTGAAAACTGTCATCATTTACTCAAGTCATTTGATTTCTTTGCGTAATTTGATAATGCAGAATAACTGCACAGAGTTGGCAGCTAAAAACACAATAAATATAAATAAAATATAAATATATGATTACAATAGGTTAAAATTACAAACTAAATGAAAATCAGAAAAGTTGGAAGTTGAAGCACTAAAATTAGTAAGTCATTTAAAAATTAGGGCTGTCAAATGATTAATCACGATTAATCGCATCCAAAATAAAAGTTTTTGTTTACATAATATATGTGGGTGCACTGTGTATTATAATTATTTTGTATATATATATATATACACACAAATACATGTATATTTAAGAAAAAATATTATTTATATATAAAATATTTATATTTTTATATAATATATAAATTATATATAAATCTATATACATATAACATGAATATATTTAAATATATACAAGCATGTGTGTGTATTTATATATCTAAAATAATTATACACAGTGCACCCACATATATTATGTAAACAACAACTTTTATTTTGGATGTGATTAATCATGATTAATCATTTGACAGCCCTATTAAAAATAAAAAAAATAAAACTGAACTAAAGAAAAATGAAACCTAAATAGTCATTTAAAAATAAAGAATAAAAATGACAAAGCACATTCAATTACTAAAAATGTAAAATTAAAGCTAATTATAAATATTAATAAAAACTATAATATAGTATATAAATTATACTAAAATAACTGCAACCAACAAACAATCTGCCACATCTGCTTTCTTTTTATATGTAAAACAGAAGCTTCTTCATTTGTTTTTGCACAGAATAAAGCCGTACAGATATGGAACAACATGAGGGGATGTAAATGATGAAATAATGCTTTTTCATGGTTATATTATTCTTTTGATGAAGAAAAAATGTAATCTAAGGGTATTATGTTTGAGGTCAGCTCTTAAAGGAGAACTCCGGCGCAAAATGAACCTTTGGTCTAATAAAACTTTGGTACCTAGTCGACCGTTCTCTGAGATTTGTTTTCATGATAATCGAATGTAAAGAGTTTAATCTATAAAAACTGTTTAGTGTATAAAGCTAGTATATGGGGGCATTTATTAAGTAAAAAGAAATCGCTAGTTAATACCACTAACAAGGCTCAAAATAGATCACTGATAGATCAGTGCTTCGGAAGAGGAGCTTCAGAAGCATAAAAGGATTGACGACAGTGAAGGACGAGAGAGGACCAGGTTCATATATGATGTCACTGCATTCAGCTTCTGTTTCTTGCTTGACATGAACTTACATTCAGACTGATGCGCTTCTTCCCTTTGCAGGTTTCCTTCAGGTCTCTCTCTCCATCTTCAGCCGGCAGATACTGGAGAAAACGCTCACATCCTTCAGCCTTTTCTGGAGGCAAAATCACTAAACACACACACACATACAGTGAGTAAACTACACTGAGATCCAGTACAAATATCTAAACATTATAAGTTACATTTACTTGAGAAGAAAAAATGACTTCAAGGAATAGTTCACCCAAATAATTGACAGCTATGCAGGTTCATAATGAAATTGTTAAACTAATTTTTATGAATTGAGTGGATTAGTCCCAAATTTCAGAAGAGACTCGATCTCTTTATGAACTTTCTGAAGCGTCAGTGGAAGTTGCGTAGCTGTCAATGGAGGGACGTAAAGCTCTCAGATCTCATCAAAAAGATCTTCATTTGTGTTCTGAAGATGAACTAAAGTCTTAAGGGTTTGGAACAACATGAGGGCAAGTAATTAATGACAGAATTATAATTTTTTCTGAAATTTTTTTAATTTGCCTGATAAATTAAAATGAATAAAAATTAAATACAAGAACAAATATCTGTCAATGGGGTCAGAAAAGTCTTGTTTTACTTTTGAATTAAAGGAGTAGTTCACTTAAAAACAAACTTTTGCTGAAAATCCAAGATGTCCATGTCTTTCTTCAGTCGAAAAGAAATTAAGGTTTTTGATGAAAACATTCCAGGATTTTCTCCATATAATGGACTTCAATGGGGTCCAAACGGTTCAAGGTCCAAATGAGAGTTTCAGTGCAGCTTCAAAGGGCTTTAAACGACACCAGACGAATGAATAAGGGTCTTATCAACCCTTTGAGTCATTGACTCAAAAAAAGATTTGTTCAGTTTGATGAAAGAGTTCGAACAGGAGAGTCACGAATGTGCATCACAGAACAGAGCAAGGCGAGCATTTGAGCTTATAAAACTTAAACTTTGTTATTTATTTTTTAAAAGACAGATCGTTTCACTTGATAAGACCCTTATTCATCATCTGGTGTCGTTTAAAGCCCTTTGAAGCTGCACTGAAACTCTCATTTGGACCTTGAACTGTTTGGACCCCATTGAAGTCCATTATATGGAGAAAATCCTGGAATGTTTTCATTAAAAATCTTAATTTCTTTTCGACTGAAGAAGGAAAGACATGGACATCTTGGATGATATGGGAGTGAGTAAATTATCAGCAAAAGTTTTTTTTTTTTAAGTGAACTACTCCTTTATGCTGATTTTCTGACCCCACCGGGGTCACAATCTTGTCACAATCTTGTCAAATCTTGTCACAATCTGTCAAACTGTCACTCACAAGAGATCCACCAATAGCAAACCACAACCATCCAATCAATTCCCCACAGACAAAATCAAGTCCCACCCTACATTTGTTCACTTCCCTCAGATATACCACACAATCTATTTTTTTTACAGTCTATGGAAAGATGATTGCAACTTCAGTTTCATACCACTTTAAACATAAATCTCTTAGAAAACAAGACATCTTGTCATTCTACATCTCTATTCTCATTATAAGAATGAGATATTTGTACCAGAAAAGAAGACACATATTCAATCACTGAGTTAGATCAGCACAGCTGTGTGTGAATACACACCCTGTAGAGGGCAGCGATGTCCGTCCTTCAGCTCACAGTCCTGCAGCTCCTGGAGGAGAAACACAGATCAAGAGAGGTGTTAGTTCAATACCCAGAAACCACAGAAAATAACAAACGCCTCCATCTGAAGCATTTCCTCCTCAGGGACGGAAAAACCATGATAGTGTCGCAGGAGATTAAATCTCACAGCAGAATACCTTCCACCTTCCACCCAAAAGCAACAGAGAAAACAGTTCCTGAAGTAAAAAACATAATCCTATTAATTTTCTCCATAGAGAGTTGCACACTATTGGTAATGCCAGTTTCGCTGTAACAGCGCTGACCATAATTGCATTTGTGCATTTGGCTTTTATCTAAAGTGACTTTTCAATGCACACATTTGATCAGCTCATGAAATACTTGCATATTTACCCAATTATGTCTCATCTACCACGTTTCCTTTTCTCCGGTGATTTGAGAGATTATGATTAACAGAAAAATGTGGGGGTTTTGTTTCTTAAGTATCACATGGAACTAGTTAAATCCAGGAATACGCCTGACACGGAGACAGAAGCAGATGAGACTGAGGTCTGTCTTAATCATCATCAGAAACAGAATAAATCATCTGCAACCACAAAAATGCACCACGGTACATGGTGTACGAATCCCAACCTGCTCGTGTAAGGTAAGCAGTCAACCACAACCATGTTCATGAAGTCTCCTATGCTAATATTGCGAAAGATTATTACAATTTAAAAGAACCATTTTCTATGTGAATATATTTTATGTAATGTGATCAAAGCTGAATTTTCAGCATCATTACTGCTGTCTTCAGTCACATGACACCAAAACATTTCTGATTATTAATGTTGAAAACTGTTTTTCGCTGCTTCACATTTTTTAAGGATTCAACAGCATTCCTTTTGAAAGTCCTTATAAATGTCTTGAACTTTTGATCAATTTATTGCATCCTTGAATTAAGTATGAACAGTAGAGTATAGATATAGATGTAGATATAGTATAGATACACACAAA
>JAQIUQ010007049.1:102500-150000 GCA_030378365.1 Hybognathus amarus | reverse complement strand
TTGTAGTTTTTTAATACACTTTTAATTTGCTTGTAGTTCTAATTGAATTCTCATCCAACATGCAATGGGTTGGGGGCAGTTAGACGTTAAATGACCCAAATGCCAATCTTTATACTTCAAGACCATAGCTGTGTCACATTTGTCACATGCTTAATTGCAGTGTGCTTTAAAATTAAATGAAGATGAAAATCTAGTACATCCAGAGTGGTTTATGCTCAGTTGATTTTCATTTTCACATCATTTTCTCAATATATTTAGCAACTGACAACATAGCTACAACTTCAAGTCATACTATACAAGGCCTCTAAATCCCAAAACATCCACAGAGCCTTTCTGAAACCTGTACCAGATGTCGGGACGTCTTCATGAGCCCCTCCTCAGACTGGAGCACAAATGTGCCACACACTTGAACCTCAGCAGCACCTCTCAAACAGCTTTTACAGGCCCCTCTTAAAAGGGATCTGCAGAACACTTTCTCAGACCTTCAGTGTGGTTTGTGTATAATATTTAAAGGCTAGTATGAACACAAGACACAGAGTTCAGTGAGACGGTGCGGTTAAAATGTAGTAAATCCAGCTTAGTTATTCTAGAACGTCAAACAGCTACACTGGTCTAGTTCTTCCAAGCTTTTTTGAGTCTGATAATGTATATTTGCAGTGTATTAAATAAGTGTGATCAAAAGAAACATGCTACTGGGTGTAAATGTGGAAAATCACAATGGCTTCTTCTTCCCTATGTATAGAAACCCATTTTCGCCACAAGAAAACAAGGTTACACTTTATTTTAAGGTGTGCGTGTTCCTGTGTAATTATACATTTAAGTACTGACTCATAATAATTAACTACTTGTACTTACTATAAGGGTAAGAGTTAGAATTAGGTTTAGTTTTAGGGTGAGTTCCATGTAATTAAGCACAATTTATAGTAATTACTAAAGTAAGTACATGTAACGAGTAACAGACAGTAAAATAAAGTGCTTTTAAAAACAAAAAAAACATCCTTTGGTAAATCATAAATAATTATCACATTAAAAGTTGAAGTGATGAGATGCAAAGTCAAAAATGATGAGATACTAAGTGAAAAAAGACTAATTTTGACATTGATTTCGTCACAATTGCGACTTTTTATATCATAATTTTGATGTCAGTTATGACTTTTCTTTATTTTATGGAAATGGTCGTTCATAAAAATAAAATGCACTCACAGCACATTTTACTTCCATAATCTGACGCATTTACGAGTGAAGTGGGATATTGAACAAGATATATAATGTGGAACAATTGAGAAATGATTTAAGCACTGCCAACAGTCGTGAAACGCAACTTTTCTTTCATGTACAAACACATATTTAAGCACAATAGAGGATTTAAAGGGATAGTTCACTTTGAAATACATGTTTTAATATGTTTTATCTTACCTCAAGTGCATCCAAGATGTTGGTGTCTTTGTTTCCACAGTAGTTTCAATTTTGATATTTTTAGGTCAAACTGTTCGTGTCTGTCATATAATGCAGGTCTATGGTCACCACCTCAAAGAGCATGCACAGAGAAGTCCAAATTAAACATGATTTAATGACTCGTAAATGTAAGTACACATTGATGGCCTAAGACACGAAACGAGTGGTTTGTGTGAGAAAACGAACAGTATTTATATTGTTTTTACCTCTTGTAACCACAGCCACGTCCAAGTGATCTGAGGGCACGGGCGCTTTGTGGCTGTGGTTAGCTAAAAACGATATAAATACTGTTCGTTTTCTCACACAAATCGCTCGTTTCGTGTCTTAGGCCATCAATGTGTACTTACATTTACGAGTCATTAAATCATGTTTAATTTGGACTTCTCTGTGCATGCTCTTTGGGTGGTGACCATAGACCTCCATTATATGACTGACAGACACAAACGGTTTGACCTAAAAATATCAAAATGCTGAAAATACTGCGGAAACAAAGACACCTACATCTTGGATGCACTTGAGGTAAGCTAAAGCATATCAAAAATTAATTTCAAAGTGAACTATCCCTTAAAACATGCAACAGGCCATTATAATGCATGCAAGAAAAACACATGCTAATCCTAAACAACATCAACAGGAACAGCAGCGTCAAACGAACAAGTTTGGAGTTCAGACATTTTTGTAGCTTCATCACGAAATCCAACCACATGGCGTCTGATTTCAGCCACAGATTAAACACCCGTTAAGAGCTTGACCCGTATCCGCTCCGCATAGTGTCTGACATACGAGTGTTATCTCTCTGTCGCCACCTCACCAGACCGGTTTCTTTTGTACACGCTGCGCACGCTTCTCCCACCCATGAGCGGTGCAGCTGGCAGACCCACGAGGCCACAGACATTCTTGACGCTCGTGCATGAACAGGCTTTAATCCAAGATGTGAAGTTCCTCACGCCCATGACATCAGCCAGGGGTCACCGACGGGTCAACTGTGACCCGCTCCTTGTTTGACCTAAAAATACACATGAGGGGTGGAGGCGTCTGAAGGACGTAGATGAACACATCAAATGGACCACTGGTGTAAACGCCAAACGGACGGGTTCAACACAATGAACCGCACCGCAGGAATGTAAACAGATATTACGAGGAAGGGACTGTATATAAATGATGTATATACACCGCATTGTTGCGCTGGCTTCCTGATTTGCTACAGGCGACGGTTCCTCTTGTCCATCACCGAGATACAAGTTAAACTGCAGTTTATAACAATAAACCACAACATTTTAAATATATAACAATGCAATTATAATAAATATAATAATGCAATTTCTTTTTGCATTTAACTGGCACAGAAACAATGCATGTGATAACATTATATGGCATTATTTATTCCAGGCTAAATCGTAGGCGTTCTGAAAACGTAAAAATGCTGCCTTTGGAGAATGCAAATCCGAATCCGAATTCGAATGTTCGCTTCACATTCGTGTCTCCTGAGTATGGAGCTTGTTTCCGCCACAGAATGAAAAATAAAAAAGTAATTGCGACTTTTTATCACACAATTCTAACTTTTTTTTCTCACAATTACGAGTTTATATCTCGCAATTCTGACTTTATTTCTCAGAATTGTGTGATATAAAGTTAGAATCGCGTGATCGCAATTGCGTGTTATAAAGTCAGAATTGCAAGATATTAAGTCAGAATTATGAGATATAAAGTTAGAATTGCGTGATAAAGTCGCGATTGCGTGTTATAAAGTCAGAATTGTGAGATATAGTCAGAATTGAGAGATATAAAGTCAGAATTGTGTTATAAAGTCAGAATTGCAAAATATAAAGTCGCAATTGCAACAGATATAAAGTCAGAATTGTGAGATATAAAGTCAGAATTGAGATATAAAGTCAGAATTGAGATATAAAGTCAGAATTGAGATATAGAAGTATGAGAATGATAGAAGTCAGAATTGAGAAATATAAAGTCAGAATTGTGTTATAAAGTCAGAATTGCACTTTCTAAAGTCAGAATTGCAAGATATAAAGTCAGAATTGCGAGATTTAAAGATTTGCGAGATATAAAGTCAGAATTGCGTTTTCTAAAGTCAGAATTGCAAAATATAAAGTCGCAATTGCAAGATATAAAGTCAGAATTGCGTGATATAAAGTCAGAATTGCGTGATATAAAGTCAGAATTGCGTGATATAAAGTCAGAATTGCGAGATATAAAGTCAGAATTGCGAGATATAAAGTCAGAATTGTGTGATATAATGAGAATCTGCTGATATAAAGTTTGCATGATATAAAGTCAGAATTGCGAAGATATAAAGTGGAATTGTATATAAAGTCAGAATTGCGAGATATAAAGTCAGAATTGCGTGATATAAAGTCAGAATTGCGTGATATAAAGTTTGCATGATATAAAGTCAGAATTGCGTGATATAAAGTTTGCATGATATAAAGTCAGAATTGCGTGATATAAAGTTTGCATGATATAAAGTCAGAATTGCGAGATATAAAGTCTAGAATTGCGTGATATAAAGTCAGAATTGCGTGATATAAAGTCTGCATTGCAATATAAAGTCAGAATTGCGAGATATAAAGTCAGAATTGCGTGATATAAAGTTTGCATGATATAAAGTCAGAATTGCGAGATATAAAGTCTGAATTGCGTGATATAAAGTTTGCATGATATAAAGTCAGAATTGCGAGATATAAAGTCAGAATTCATTGAAAGGCCTCATGGACATTCAACTATACTCTGAAAACAAGTGTTATCTTACACAATTCTGCTTGTCAGGTTAATGTCTGAAGAAAAATAGATATTTTTACTGGACATAGGACAAACATTTGGATTAAAATTGCATGGACAACTAAACCATTTGTGCTTGTCTACAGTTAAGGTTTTGTGCCAGACCATTTCAGCCCACAAACATCCTGGCCTGCACTTTGGTGACCCTGAGGAGCCCGGCTGTGGGCGTCTCCACCGGGACTCTCCTGTGTGAAATTCTGCAGTGCTTTTCATCCATGGCAGAAGAAAAAACAAAGATCAAAGGTCTCCTCCTTTCCTGTTCTCCTACTGCCCGTATTTGCAACACATTTTGAGATATTTACTATAAAACACAAGACCGTGACAAGATTGAGACTAAACCAAACAGAGCTGGCTTTCTGTCTACCGCCCACTTGTACAACAATTAAATGCAGGTAATTATATGTCATAACTGACTAAACTGGAACAGTCAACTTTGTGTGGAAAAAAGTCGACGACCAATTTCAATAGAATTTGACATAAGAACGGGGCTAAGCTAACGGCGTGGCTGAAAATAAGGACTGAAAACACAAAAATAATTGACATTTAACTTTTTATCCATATGTTTAACAATTAAATGAGTAATATTGAAATTTAACAAAATAAATAAATAGGAAAAGTACATATTAAATATGCAAACTACACACTTTAACCATTATATAATAATTATAAACAAAACATTATAAAAAACTAGTGAGTACAACTTGCAAACAAAAAAAATAGCTACAGTACAATAAATATGAAGTGACATTTGGGAAGAAATATATATATATATATATACACTATTGGTCAAAAGTTTAAGATTGGTAAGATTTTTTATGTTTTTAAAAGAAGTTTCTTCTGCTCACCAAGGCTGCAATTTTTTGATAAAAAATACACAAAAAACACAGTAATATTGTGAAATATTATGACAATTTAAAATGACTTTTTTATGTTAATATATATTAAAATGTAATTTATTCCTCTGAAAAAATAGCTGAATTTTCAGCATCATTACTCCAGTCTTAAGTGTCACATGATCCTTCACAATTAATTACAAAGGAATAAATTACATTTTAATATATATAATAAATCTTTTTTATATAGCCGGGCTTTTATATACATTTAATATATATATATATATATATATATATATATATATATATATATATATATATATATATATATATATATATATATATATATATATATATATATAAAATCTTTTTTTAACATAAAAAAGTCATTTTAAATTGTCATAATATTTCACAATATTACTGTGTTTTTTGTGTATTTTTTATCACAAAATTGCAGCCTTGGTGAGCAGAAGAGACTTCTTTTAAAAACACAAAAAATCTTACCGATCTTAAACTTTTGACCGGCAGTGTGTGTGTATATATATATATATATATATATATATATATATATACAATTCCTCCTTTGTATCAAGATTTGTCTGAGCTTTAGATATCAGTAATTTTGTACAGTATATACACACACAAACACACACATATATATATATATATATATATATATATATATATATATATATATACACACACACACACACACACACATACATTTCATTATATATTTATATATAATATAAATATTTACTACAACTACTATTATTTATATAATTAAACAGAAGAATGTATATTATATTATATGAGCTTGTCATTTAAAAATGAAAAATTAAATATGCAAACAACATAAAACTACACACTTTTAAAACATCAACAAGCTGTAACAGACAGACACAGTGAGAAACCGATGGGTTCATGGGTATGAACAAAAACAAAGAGCTCCAATGACACAAAGTGACGTTTGACAAGAAACAGGAAAACTGTGCACTTCCCAGCCATGTAAAACGGTGGAATGAGAATGGGGTGAAAAGTTCAGATGATGTGGTGATACGGTGATGTTTTAGGGCAGATATGATCAGCCAGGCCCATATCAACATACAGAAGAAGTGGTGTACTAGAAAAGCCCCGGACGAGGAGAAACTATAAAAATGCATCCTAAAAAAACCCTCTGACATGTCAGTGGAAATTGTCAAAGTTTAGGTTTATTGCATCTCAAGTTTCCAAGCGCCTCTGAAATCAAAAAATGCCCATTTTCCTCAAATGCCTAAAAACCACCCAAACATCAAAGAGCAAGTGTACCGTGAACAAAACGCTCGGCACACAAAAGACACGTTCCCTCCATCCGACGCGAGTATTGAATATCAGGCTGAATCACTAATCGAGGGTGAGTTTCACGAGACCGGCTGTTTGTTTAAGAGGAATCTGCAGGTCAACGGAGCGTTAAACAGCAGACAGACTTATACCGGCGTTTGAAGTCACGGTGCCTGTGGAGGAAGTGGGTGAGAGAAAAGAGTTTGCTTTCAGGAAGAAAATGAAACAGTGGCGTCTTTCAGGCCTTCTAAACCCTCATCAAGTCCTCATCTCATCATGAGATCCCGGCGTTCCTTAGCAAAGAGCCCTGTGGCTGTTCTGAGAACCACAACAGACAGTAATCGGCTAAATATCCAACAGTGTCGGGAAAAAGAAACTCTATAGTCTCTAATTAACTACATAACACTCATTTCACAAAGCAGTTAGCTACTCTTCAAGCTACTAATATATATGTAAATAAATGCATGCAATATATATATATATATATATATATATATATATATATATATATATATATATATATATATATGCATACATACATATACATATACATGTACATGTATATATATATATATATATATATACATATGCATACATACATATATATATATATATTTTTTACATGATTTATTTATACATTTATATAATATATTTAAATAAATAGATGTAAAAAAATATACATTTATATAAATTTAAATGTTTGTGTGTGTGTGTATATATATATATATATATATATATATATATACACACACACATATTTAAATTTATATAAATGTATAAATAAATCATGTAAAAATATATGATTAATACATACAGTATATATTCATAATTTACATATATTTAATTATAAATTTACATAAATAATATGACATATATACACATCTACTTTTTACACCATATGTATATATTTGCATATATTTATATATTTATAATATATAATGTGTATTTAATATATATAGGGCTGTCAAACGATTAATCGCAATTAATCACATCCAAAATAAAAGTTTGTGTTTACATAATATATGTGGGTGCACTGTGTATAATTATTTTGTGTATATATATATATATATATATATATATATATATATATATATATATATATATAAGAACAAAAATATTATTTATATGTAAAATATTTATATTTATATATAATATAAATTATATATAAATCTATATACAGTATATACATGAAAATATTTTTCAAATATATACAAGCATGTGTGTGTATTTATATATATAAAATAATTATACACAATGCACCCACATATATTATGTAAACACAAACTTTTATTTTGGATGTGATTAATCCCGATTAATCGATTGACAGCCCTATATATATTAAATATACATTATATATTATAAATATATAAATATATGTAAATATATACATATGGTGTAAAAAGTAGATGTGTATATATGTCATATTATTTATGTAAATTTATAATTAAATATATGAAAATTATGAATATATACTGTATATATTAATCGTTTGACAGCCCTAATATATATATACACACACGCATACGGTTTAATTTGACATAAAAGCAATCAACTGAAATTCTTAATTAAGCTGACAGTATTAAACTAATTACAGCAATTTACATTAAATACCACCAAACAGATTTCACAACAAAATACATAATCACTGCTAGATAAGATGACATAAAATGCAGCACAGACATCTGTGCTGTGATTCAAAGGAATCAGTGAACCCCATTTTGAACTAGTTGAAGCCAAAAGAGTAAATGAACTGATTCACATTTCCCAATGATCCTGCAAACTGTATACAAGTTAGTGGTGTCGCTATTTACCTAATTACTCAATTCAAATTTCTTTGGCGCCTAAATTTCAAAGACCAACCAGAGCGTTTCGCTTCAAACGTGGGACTGCTGCATCAAGCCCAATATGCCTCATGAAAGATAATGATTTAAACATTTGATTCTTGCAGCGGAGCCACATCTGGAAGTGGCTTTTGATGGAGAGAGCGCGTCCAAGTAACAAAGGCCCATTTGCAGCTATTCCCAATCTGAGAGGAACTCAGTCCCGCTCCGACTGCAGCTCGCTTTGAAGCTGCCAGTGTGTTTCGACAGCTAACCACTTTCAGATGTGGCCGTGTAGTTTTATGGCTTGAATAATAGCGATACCTACACATGTGCAAGCTAGAGGTCCAGAATGGGGAGTCTTGATGGTTTTCTGAACAAGAGAAAAATGTGCTTCCACTCACTTCAGCTTTTCTTGTGTCACAGGACAGGAATATGAGGCGGTTCTCACAGTTTTTGAACAACTCAAAGGTTTAAACTACACACAAATGACCGAATGACAATGTGATCAGACTGGGTGGTAGACCAGTTGCATAAACCACTAAGATAGTCTTAGCAGTCTAGTTAGTCATCCAATTTTTTTCTTCAAAACTGTTCATAACTTTTTAAAGTTGGTTACATAAAAACGTACATTGGAACAGCAAGACGGATTACCACTAATTAACTCCTAGTTGGTCACACTATTTCTTAAGACACCGTCTTAACATAATGGCTATGTTTATGCAACTGGCCCCTGAAATAATCTTATCAAAGCAAAAAATTTAAAGGTTACGCTCGAAAAAGGTTCTATATATGTAGCATAGGGTTCTTTACTCAACTGCAAAGGACCTTTTATGCAAAACAATGATGATAATGAACTGAAAGAACCCTTTATATGCTATTATTCATTCATATATTACATTATTCTGCAACTCTTTGTAGTTGTAATTCAATTATTGTTAAACTGTTGTAGTAACTTAATATCCCATTTTAATCATGCTGATTTTTAGAGGATATTAACTGAAATGGCACTCTTCGTGTGATACTGATTAATTACACTACCGGTCAAAAGTTTAGGGTCGGTAAGATTTTTTATGCTTTTAAAAGAAGTCTCTTCTGCTCAAAAAGGCTGCAATTTTTTGATAAAAAATACACAAAAAACACAGTAATATTGTGAAATATTATGACAATTTAAAATGAATTTTTTATGTTAATATATATTAAAATGTAATTTATTCCTCTGAATTTTCAGCATCATTACTCCAGTCTTCAGTGTCACATGATCCTTCACAAATCACTCTAATATGATGATTTTATGCTCCAAAACATGTATGATTATTATCCATGTTGAAAACAGTTTTTTACATTTTTATTTCAGGATTCTTTGATGAATAGAAAGTTCAAAAGAACAGTTTTTATCTGAAATGGAAAGCTTTTGTTACATTAAACACTACCCTTTAAAAAGTTTGGGGTCAGTAAGAATTTGTATTTTATTTTTGGGGGAAATAAATAAGAAATCAATACTTCTATTCATCAAGGATGATTTACATTGATCAAAAGTTACAGTAAAGACATGTATAATGTTAGAAAATGTTCTAATTAAATAAATTATGTTCTTTTGAACTTTCTATTCATCAAAGAATCCTGAAATAAAAATGTAAAAACTGTTTTCAACATGGATAATAATCATACATGTTTTTGGAGCATAAAATCATCATATTAGAGTGATTTGTGAAGGATCATGTGACACTGAAGACTGGAGTAATGATGCTGAAAATTCTGCTTTTCTTAAGAGGAATAAATTACATTTTAATATATATTAACATAACAAAGTCATTTTAAATTGTCATAATATTTCACAATATTACTGTGTTTTTTGTGTATTTTTTATCAAAAAATTGCAGCCTTGGTGAGCAGAAGAGACTTCTTTTAAAAACATAAAAAATCTTACCGACCCTAAACTTTTTGACCGCTAGTGTATATTTTTTAACCCCCATATCTTGAATTTTGTGATCATTCATGCATTGCATTTCAGGGGTTCCAAATATGTAGCGCTTTAGAACCTTTTAAGGTTCTAAATAGAACCTTTTCTTCTAAGAGTGTGGTTCACTCAAAAATTCTGTCCTCACCCTCATGTCATCCCAAACCACGTTCATCTTCAGAGCACAAATGAAGATCTTTTTGATGAAATTTGAGAGATTTTAGTCCCTCCATTGACAGCTACGCAACTACCACTGACGCTTCAAAAAGTTCATAAAGAGATCGTAAAAAGCATTTTGAGCGTTTTAGTCCATCTTAAGAGACTCTTTTCTATTTATATGATGAACAGGTTTAAATTTAGACCTTGAAACCTCTAAACCTCCATCGAACCCAATTATCATCAAAAAGATCTTCATTTGTGCTCTGAAGATGAACGTGGTTTGGAAAGACATGAGGGTAAGGAATTAATGACAGAATTTTCACTTTCTTTAAGCGTGCAAATACTCGAATTCTCAATCAGATTCAAAAATACCATGCATGTTTACACACATTTAAGTAGTACATATATGCATATATTTATTTAGATATGGCGTCTTAGAAACTGGCTGATAATAGTGATACCTAGAGGTCCAGAACGGGAGTCTCAGAAGAAAAATGTGCTTCCAATCATTTCAGCTTTTATTATGTCACAGGAATATGAGCCAGTTCTCACAGTATTTAAACAGCTCAAACTTTTAACTTCACAAAAGTGTGCCTGTTTTTTACTGCATTTCTGAATGCAACAATATGCAGCACTCCAGGTGCCTTCAACTTGTCCTACTCGGCAAAAAGGCGCAGTGTGTCAAAATGCACAACAGACCTCTCCGCTTCTTTCTCGTTCCAGTGTTTGTTTAGTGTGCAGACAGGAAACTGGGTTTAGGGTGTCTGTTCGTAGCCGTTGGTCTTGGGGGAATGTGGAAAAGGATGAGGTTTCTGAGGTTTTCACAAAGAGGCTCTAGGAATCTCTTTGAGACAATACTGCATAAGCCAACACTGATACAGCATGCTAACAGAGTTTGAAAACGACACGGGTTGAGTTTAAATGATCAGATTTATGGGCCAGGTTGTCTGTTTGCAGCACCTGAACAAAGAAAAGGAGGCTTTTCTGTAATCAAATGGAAAGCATGTCGCAGGAACGGTTTAAAATCTCCTGAAACAAGCCACAAGCAGAAATATCAATCAGAGAAGACTTATGAACAATATGTATTGCAAAGCCACAAAGCACATAATTGTCCAATCTCATTTAAACTTTGTGAGGAGTTTGGCGGTATGACATACTGCTAATTATATTAGTTTATATATTGTGTTTTGAACATGTGTTTCATAATTTGAAGCTATTTTCGCTGAAATCTATAATGAATAGTTTAATGTCTTTCAAAAGAAGAGAAAACAAATCAAAATGGCATGAAGGACCTTTCAGGTGTTTTATACACTTAATATATATATATATAGCGTATAACATACATATATATATATATATATATATATATATATACGTATATATGTATATATATATATATATACACATATATATATATACATCATATATATATATACACACATATATATATATATATATATATTATTTTTTGGATGCGATTAATCGCATTTAATTTTTGCACAGCCCTAATATATATATATATATATATATATATATATATATATATATATATATATAGAGCGTGTAAAATTTATATACACACATATATATATATATATATATTTATATACACATATAAATATATATATAAATATATTAGGGCTGTGCAAAAGTTAATTGTAATTAATTCGCATCCAAAATAAAAGTCTGTGCTTACATAATATATTTGTGTGTGCTGTATATAATTATTTTGTATATATAAACACCTATGCATGCATGTATATATTTAAGAATTATTTGCGCTTAAATTCTGTATATATATATATAAATCTTAATATATATATATAAATCATAATCTATATTATATAAATATTTTATATATGAATAACACATTTTCTTAAATATATACATGCATGTGTTTTTATTTATATATACAAAATAATTATATACAGCACACACAAATATATTATGTAAACACAGACTTTTATTTTGGATGCGATTAATTGCAATTCATTTTTGCACAGCCCTAATATATATATATATATATATATATATATATAGAGAGAGAGAGAGAGAGAGAGAGAAAGAGTGTATAAAATGTATATACACACATATATACATATATATATATATATATATATATTCAGAGATGCACCGATATCAAAATTTTGCCCAATACCGATAATTCGTTATATTTGGAAGCCGAGAACCGATATGTTGGCCAATATTTATAAATCCAAATTTGTATATAATTTTTGAGAGCCTGATTACAAAAGCATTAATTTTATGTAGTCAATATGACAGACCTAACTGTTTCACTTAACTGTATTTTCCTTGATTCCTTGAAGTGACTCCAAATCATATTTTACGCAATTCAAAAACAATCTTGGCGAACAGTGCGTGTCTGAAGCTGAAAGGAAATAGTCCATTATTTATTGGCCCGAGTAATCAATAATATTAAAAATGAACATATATCGACCGATATATCATGCATCCCTAATATATATATATATATATATATATATATATATATATATATATATATATGCTTAAGTAAGCAAACAACACAAAACTAGGTTAATGCTTTTGTCATTATGGCTTCTTAGTTTCCCTCTTAACAAACATTTCCATTTTACTTGTAAAGTTTTTCCAAATGCCTTGTCATAAAATTACTGATTAAAACACAAGTATTCAATTAAAACCCCTTTTAATAACAACCACAGTACCAAAAAAATAAATCAAATATTCCTTGACTGTGCTAAGGCTTGCAAATTGTCCGTTTGGAGATGAGCTAAAGCTTTCTACAGGGGAACCGCGGTTTATATGGAAACATACCTTACACACTAAAACGCAATAACCTTTGAGTCTCCTGCTGTTTGACTTGGCTGAGAGCTGCGCGAGATCAAACGCTGACTGGGATCCAGCAGTCTCGGCCAAAAGAAAGTCACCGCACAGGCGCTCTGGACTCCAGCTTCAGGTATTTTCTTTCCTTCTCCTGTAAGCGACGCAAAGTAAACGGCTGCCATAACATCCACCGCAAACGCTTCATTTCCATTCACTCATTCGGCGCAGACTGACCTCAACGGCGGCCCTTTAAACATCACGCTGACACCAGCCCAACGTGTGCAAATTTATGGCGTCTCACATCATGCTTGTTTACACAGTGAGCAGATCTATGCATTTTTTTAAAGAGATTTTCAAAACATGGCATTATAGAAATGTTTTCCGGGTCTAGTACAAGTTAAACTCTATAGCAGCGTTTGTGGCATAATATCGAACAGAAAATAACCAGGCCAGCGTTATAGACAGTTCAGAAGCAGAAATATGAACTTACGTGAATCAAAGTTTGTTTATTATTTGAGCTGTAATTTTAAATTTTCCTTTTTGAGGTGTAGTTTATTTTCTAGATGCACTCTTAAAAAAAGGGTTCATTGGGGTTCTATATATGAAGCATATAGGGTTCTTTACTCAACTCCAAAGAACCTTTATTGCTAAAAAAAGGTTCCATAATGACAAGAAAGAACACTTTAGGCACAAAGGTTCTTTATAGGCTATTATTCATTAATATATTACATTATTCTGCAAGATTTTGTAGTTGTAATTAAATTATTGTTTATTAAACTATTGTAGTAACTTAATATCACATTTTAATCATGCTGATTTTTGGAGGAGAAACACTGAAATGGCACTCTTCATGTGATATTGATTAACTACATAAAATGATATAAATATATACATTTTATAACCCCTATATCTTGAATTTTGTGATCATTCACATGCATTCTTAAATACATTTTAGGATCTTGATGTCTGTCAATAATATGAAATATTTAATCCAAAAAGGACAAAACAATAATGAATGAACCCAAACCTGGTTTCCTGGTTACAAAGATTATAATTATTACAAAGATTACAAAGATACAAAGATTTCGTATTATTAAACCCTTAAAAAGGCTTCTGTATAGAACATTTTAGGGGTTCCAAATACATGGCGCTGATGGAACCTTTTCAGGTTCTATATAGAACCTTTTCTTCTAAGAGTGTGGATGCATTTCTGTGATGTAATTCCTAATTAGTTAGTGTGCAAACACATCCAATTGAATTCTGTTCATTAAACGCATCATGACATCCAGGTTTTCTTTAAATGGGACCTATTATGCCCTTTTTAAAAGTCTTGTTTTTGTCTTTGGCTCTCTAGAACAGATTTTCATGCATGAAAGTTCAATAAACATTATTTTTCAAGTATTTGTCATTGTTGCAGCTCCTCTCTTCCCAGTCTGTCAGTAACGCTCTCTTTAGTTCCTGTCTCTATGAAGCCACTCCTTCTGAAAAACACAATGTGCTCTGATTGGTCAGCTTGGCCAGTGTGTTGTGATTGGTCAACTACTTTGAGTGTGTTTGGGAAATGCCCCGCCCTTCCCATAACTATAAGTTTCAACACATTACTAAAGTAACTTAGCCAGGCCCGCCCATTTATCCAGCAAATGCTTTGGGCGGGAATTATTTAAATTAGGAATATTGTGTTCGTTCCTGGAAGAAAAACGATTTTTGATAAAAGATTAGTCAAAAGTGCACTGACAAATTGTTCACAATAAAGGCCATTGCACACTGAGTCCGAAATTTTCATATGCGTTTTTCGTATTCGTGATTCAGTGGCTCTGAATTGTCAAAACACCATTCAAACTCTTTGCGAAAATGCGAAAAACGCAGAAAATTTGAACACGATTAGATTTTTTTTAATTACGGACGAAAGTTTTGGAGGCAGTGTGCAAGCGTGTATTGACATAACCTGAGGTCATATTTATTTTTTAACGTGCGAAAATTTCGATATGCAAGGCCCTTAAAGCTACACTGCGTAACTCTTTTAGTTTATTCTTAGCTAAAAACACTTAGTTCTTTCAAAAATATATGTGCTCATTAATGTATATTTACTTCGTTCAAGTAATAAAGTATTCTCGTGAGTGTATAATATGCCATTGAAAATACATACGGATAGGGGGTTCTAATGCCGGTCGCCATGTTGCCCCTCCATCTTGAAAGTACATTAGCCAAAGAGGGACATACCCGTTAATTCAAGCTTCGCCTTTCGCATTTACGTTTGAGTACACTCATGGATGAGGTCGAACTGGAAGCCATGTTAATCTTGGACTACATTGGCCACCGTAGGAGTTAAAACGAAATCGGAATTGAGAGGAACAGAAACTAATCTTTACTGGATGGTCATATACCTTTTCACCACTAGATGGGGGTAAAAATCACACAGTGTAGCTTTAAGATGAAGAATGTGCATTAAGAAAGTACATAGTCAATTTTGACTTTAAACAGCATGAATTGCCGTAATTATGAATAATTGCATGTCAAAAGTCTGGAATGAGGAAAAGGGAATCATTGGTGGCATCTGGAGGAGATCTAACCGTCATCCAGTGCTCAACTTGCTCCACAATCTAACGATGGCAACTCAGTGTCTTTGAAGCCGTTGAACGCTCAACCCGCTCGGAAAAGAGTGCTTAGACAAGGAACTGGAGGAACGTAAGCAAACACCTTCAAAGTGCCTTTTGCAGCATGAATATTCTCAAATAAATAAACATGCCATCCGCCTGCAGCCACAGCATTGTTCAGATGTCGTTTTCCATTAAACACAGGCCTTGAAAAGCAAGAGAAGCGGGGAGAGTTAAAGAAAAGATCTGCTCATATGCAGTGTAGATGTTCTGACACAAAAACCATAAATGCTAACATGAATAATACTATCAGCGGACTTAAAGCCTGACCAGATAAAGGATTTTGAAGGCCGATACCGATAAAAATATTTTTGGGTTTTAAAATCCGAATATATCGGCCGATATAATTTTTTAAATATTTTTTTTATTTTATTTTTTCCCAGAAACGCTCAACAAAACATTAACAGATTTCCCTAACATTAGTTATTTATGAGATTTAACTATAATAATATAATGCATTATAAAAAATTTGTTGCTTTTATTGTTAGAACAGACTGATGATAGTGGCATTAGCTAGCTTTGTGGTTAGCTGAGTCTATTATGAGCCATAATTTAGCAATGGATAACGTCATACTGCAAATTGTAAAACATACGTTTTCAATATAACAGGCCAAGGAGAGATGATACGTCTCATTGCTATAACTGTCACGCGCTATTAAAGAAATACTTCAGTCACATTTCGTCCGTTTTTATTTTATTTTTGAAATATTAATTTATCGGCCATTATAACTGCTGATACCGATAGTTTGGAAAATGCCTAATATCGGCCGATAATATCTGAGTCTTGCCGATATATCGGTCTGGCTCTACAGCGGACAGCACATCCTGAAGTAAGATTCTTTACATGCTTTCATAGAATGAGATCCACAGTGAAAATTTGCATACCGAGTCATGATTGGTCTACTTTCTTAGAATATTTGCATAGTGAATTGTGATTCTCTATCAATGAAAATGCTAACACCAGCATATTCGTAAAGATTTGCGCTTATATTCCGCTACAGCATTTAGTTTTCTTTCCTAAAAAAATAACTAAATGTGGTAACTACAGAAAAGTTCATACAAAATGAGATTAGAAAATGAGATTAATCATGATTAAATATTTTAAGTGATTGACAGTTCAGAGCAGAGAAGTATTTTAACACTGAGGATCTCAATAGAGCTGTTCAGATTGAGATCAGTCAAAGCAAACTTTTCCAGAGTTTTCACTTTTCGCGAACTGTTTAAACTCCTGAAACAAACACCAAACGAACTTCGTATTGGCCTGATTTTGTTTGAAATGACGTAACATCAGTTCATTCTTTGGTTTCGATTAGAAGTTAAAGCCTTTAGGGTCCATAATATAGAAACTTGTAGAATGTCTTGATTCAATTGCTTATTTTGTACACTTCTTTTTTTATACACTAACAGTCAAAAGTTTAAGAATCGGTAAGATTTTTTATGTTTTTAAAAGAAGTCTCTTCTGCACACCAAGGCTGCAATTTTTTGATAAAAAATACACAAAAAACACAGTAATATTGTGAAATATTATGACAATTTAAAATGACTTTTTTAATGTTAATATATATTAAAATGTAATTTATTCCTCTGAAAAAAGCTGAATTTTCAGCATCATTACTCCAGTCTTCAGTGTCACATGATCCTTCACAAATCACTGTAATATGATGATTTTATGCTCCAAAAACATGTATGATTATTATCCATGTTGAAAACAGTTTTTTACATTTTTATTTCAGGATTCTTTGATGAATAGAAAGTTCAAAAGAACAGCTTTTATCTGAAATGAAAAGCTTTTGTTACATTAAACACTAAAAAGTTTGGGGTCAGTAAGAATTTGTTTTTTGAATTTGAATTTGAATTTTATTTTTGTGGGAAATAAATAAGAAATCAATACTTCTATTCATCAAGGATGAGTTACATTGATCAAAAGTTACAGTAAAGACATTTATAATGTTAGAAAAGATTCTAATTAAATAAATGCTGTTCTTTGAACTTTCTATTCATCAAAGAATCCTGAAATAAAATGTAAAAAACTGTTTTCAACATGGATAATAATCATACATGTTTTTGGAGCATAAAATCATCATATTAGAGTGATTTGTGAAGGATCATGTGCACTGAAGACTGGAGTAATGATGCTGAAAATTCAGCTTTTTTCAGAGGAATAAATTACATTTTAATATATATTAACATAAAAAAGTCATTTTAAATTGTCATAATATTTCACAATATTACTGTGTTTTTTGTGTATTTTTTATCAAAAAAATTGCAGCCTTGGTGAGCAAGAGAAACTTCTTTTAAAAACATAAAAAATCTTACCGATCTTAAACTTTTGACCGGTAGTGTGTATTGTTGTCTATTGATGTTTTACTGGAAAGCGGCTTTTTGGCTATTGTAAGGCACTCTACAAATAAATTTGATTGACTGATTCGAGAACTTTGAGAATCTGAAATCTGATTAAAATCCGTTCCTAAGAAAAGTGCATGTAAACACCTAACGCAAGTAAATGGGAGATTTCAGATTTTAATTTTAAAATAGACACACAATACTGTAAAAAAATGTCTGAATGTTAATGATTTGGGTTCATGCGAAACTAATCAGCATGGTGCTGAAGTGTTGCTATGTGGTTGTTAAAGAAAAAGAGAACAATCCAGGCTGTCAGTGCCACATCTATTGAACACTCCCCGTTCCCCCAAAACAACACCCTTCATAGTGCCCCACCACCTCAAAGCCTTTAGGAAAAACAGGCCCTTATCGGCCCCCTGTTGCCCCTCTTGAGCTCGAGGATTTCTGCTGTACAAACCAGGAACAGATGTCCACAGCGGCCGCGCTGAAAGACCCCGCTGTTCTGGACGCCCGCCACATGCTTCTCATTCAGAGATGAAGGATCATGCCTCGCCTTCTTGTGAAGCCAAAATAAAAAAAAAAGCCCAAACTCTTCAAATGTCGCCTCAAAAACCTGCATACCATACGAGCACGTCTGAGCTTTCCTTCGAAAACCTCGACAGTGGTTTTGACCAGGATAATGTCAACTATTAAACAAAGGCAGAGCGTCGGGCCAAAAGCATCTGTTCAGCTCCATCAAGACAATGGGGTTTCTCCATTTGCTCCAAGTGGGAGAAAGATGTCATTGAATGTGACACTCTTAAATATAGGCCAGATATCCACAACACATTTCCAAAGCAAATACCACCAACTCAAAGTTAACATGAGGGGAGAAGATGCCAGAAAACGAACAAGGCCAAATAAAACATCCCTCTCCAGGATAAAGCAAGAAAATACACAGTTCTGTTGAGGTGAGAAATCTGATTTCTAAAAGTAAACATGAGATAATCGAACACGTCCACTCTGACTGGCTGTTAAGAAACAACTTCTTCGATCCTGACCTCATCCGTCAGGGCCCGTTATATCTGGGAAGTCAGTTTGTTCCCCCATGTTCGGGAAATAATCATTAATAATAATTATACTTCAAGAGTTTAGCTTTGGCTGCGATTTAAAAAAGAAAGATAAAACTACAACAATCAGTTACTGTAAACAATTTCAGCTCACTTCTAAATTAGACCGTCGCCATTGCATCAATCAAACGATTGTTCATTCAAACAACATGAGATATTGCCTGAAAAATTACATGATGTAATATATATCCTGAAATATATATTTACCGAAAAATTACATATATATATATATATATATATATATATATATATATATATATTTGGGCTGTCAAACGATTAAGTCCGATTAATTGCATTCAAAATAAAGGATTATATAATATACTATGTGGGTGCACTGTGTATAATTATTTTATATATATATAAATACACACACATGCTTGTATATATTTAAGAATATTTTAATGTATATATAGTATATAGATTTATATATAATTGATATTATAAATATTTTATATATAAATAATATTTTTTCTTAAATATACATGCATGTGTGTGTATTTATATATATATAAAAATAATAATACTCAGTGCACCCACATAGTATATTGTTTTAACACAAACTTTTATTTTGGATGCGATTAATCCGATTAATCATTTGAAAGCCCTAATATATAAATGTATATATAAATATATATATATATATATATATATATATATATATATATATATATATATATATATATATAATTTAATAATAATGAAATACAATAATAAAATATTATATAATGAATAATTTAAATAAAATAATTAAATTTAAAAGTACATAATGGACAGTAAATTACAAAATCATATATGAAATAAAATTTTAAATGAAATGTCAGAATAGTTTTATTTTTTTTTTATTTATTTATATATATATATATATATATATATATATATATATATATATATATATATATATATATATATATATATAAACAAAAAATCTATTTTATTCATTATACATTATTTTATTTATATACTTTACTGTACGTAATTCCCTTAAAAAATATTTTTTTAACAATTATTCATTATATAAAACTGCATTATCTTTAATAAATTAACTTTTATTTTATGGACCGTCATTTACCAGAATGCAGTAATATGTAAAAGTGTCCTTGTCGACGTTGTACTAATGAAGAGGTTCTTCTGTTGTTGTGACACTGTTGAATTTAGTTGAAGTTGCACTCTGGGTTTGTTTTAACTCAAATTTGGGTCAAATATGGATAAACCCAAATGTTGGGTTAAAAATATAATTTAAACATTTAACCCAATGGCTGAGTTTGTCCATATTTGACCCAAAGATGGGTTAAAACAACCCAGCATTATTTAGAGTGTGTGAAGCCAATTCATTCAAATTCACACTCATTCTGAATTGTGTCCGACTCTGTATTGCGTCCCTCAGCATTTATCAGATTGTTCCTACTTCACTGGCATCCCGTTAATGGCTTCATGCCTGGGAACGTTTAAGACAAAAGAGGTGTTGAAAAGTTGAAATGAGCGAGTGTGTCATTATTTGGGCATCCAGAGAGCTGAAGAAGCAGTCAGTGTGCTGCAGACTGTTGATGTTTCCAGTGTTGAAGCACACTGAGGCCTCACAGGCTCTTTAAGAATGGCGAGTCTCTCTCACTGGAATCAAGCGCTTTCCGTGTGGATTTTTCACAGAGGCGCCTCTTGTCCGGCCTTCCAACAACATTCGGAGCTGCTGCTATTTTGGCTGCTCATATTGACTGGTCATTTTGATCTTTCCTCTGAAGATCTCTCTAGCCCCGTGCCAGGTGTTTATACAGGTAAGAGCCGAACACCTGCAATGATCGTATCAAACTCACCCTTCTCCAAACCAGCCAACTCATTCTTTCCCTATCGCGGTCTCCTAGAGGAACAAAAACAAAGCCTGTTTTTTCAGGGAACGTCTTTGATCAGCCAACAGTCACCTCTGAGTCCAAGTCGTAATTACCCCATTTGCTGCTCCTGCTTTTTTGCTCCTTTCACTCAACATGCTTTAATCTGAAGGACGTGACAGCAAAACTTTCAGGAATAGCTGAACAAAAAATGAAAAGTCCATCATGCTGTTCCCAACCCTGCTGTTATTGTTTCTATGCAACATGAAAGATGAATTTTCAATGAACTAAAAACAAATGCATGCATTTTAAGCCAAATCTTCTGAAGTCTTATGATTTATGTGAGGAACAAGCCTAAATCGAAATAAAAAGCCAAAACATAGAGTTTCTCACACAAAACTGTAATTTGGCTAGCGGTGCATTAACTACTTTTATGATACTTTTGCAGCTTGATAGATGTGTCTGCAAAAAGATTAGTGTTATTTTAGAATGAATTTAGTATCACTATTATAGCACTATTTAACTATTAAATGTTATTTAAATATTTATATTTATTAATTAAGGTTTTATTCATTTTAATATATATATATATATATATATATATATATATATATATATATATATATATATATATATATATATATATATATATATTAGGGCCGGGAAAAGATTAATCGCGATTAATCGCATCCAAAATAAAAGTTTGTGTTTACATGATATATGTGTGTGTAGTGTGTATAATTATTTTATATATATAAATACACACACATGCATTTAAACATTTAAGAAATATTTGCATGTATATACTTTATATATATTTATACAAAATTAATATTATACATAAATATTAATATTTGATATATTAAAAACACATTTTTCTTAAATATATACATGCATATATGTGTATTTATATATACAAAATAATTATACACACTACACACACATATATTATGTAAACACAAACTTTTATTTTGGATGCGATTAATCATGATTAATCTTTTCCAGGCCTAAATATTATAGTTTTAGTTTTCATTATGATGATAAACCTGATAAAGATGATTGATTAAAGTGACAGTTCACCGAAACATATAAATTCTGTAATTAATTACTCGCCCTCATGTCGTTCCAAACCCGTAAGACTTTTGTTCATCTTCAGAACACAAATAAAGATCTTTTTGATGAAATCTGAGAGATTTCAATCCCTCCATTGACAGCTGACGCAACTACTGACGCTTCAGAAAGTTCATTAAGAGAGCATGAAGACGAATCCATAAGAGTTGAGTGGTATAGTCCAAATTTTCTGAAGAGACTTGATTTTATACGATAGAACCAACATGGCATTCGTGACTTTTGCATAAACATACACACCACTTTCAAGTCAAGTTTTATCTATACGCATTTTGAGGTATCCGCGTGTATGTGTGCATGTCTTACGCATTAAATGTCTGAGTGATTCATTTAATTTAATTTAATTTTCATTTTATTGTTTATTTTTACAGGGACAATGCACAATTAAAAGTAATTGCACTAGAATTAGCTAATAGCTACACTCTTAGAAAAAAGGGTTCTATAGTATATATGTAGCATAGGGTTCTTTACTCAACTCCAAAGGACATTTTATGATAAAAAAGGTTCAATAATGACAAGAAAGAACACTTTTGGCACAAAGGTTCTTTAAAGGCTATTATTCATTCATATATTACATTATTCTGCTTATTAAATTATTGTTTATTAAACTGCTAATATCACATTTTAATCATGCAGATTTTTGGAGGATAAAAACTGAAATGTCACTCTTCATGTGATATTGATTATTACATTTTTTAACCACCATATCTTGAATTTTGTGATCATTCATGCATTGCATTTTAGGGGTTCCAAATACGTAGCACTTTAGAACCTTTTAAGGTTCTATATAGAACCTTTTCTTCTAAGAGTGCAGTGTATTCCGTGTGTATGTACACACCGTTAAATGTCCAGCGAAACGAAAGCAAAATGTGGATCTACATCTGGGGAGTGATATTTTTTTCCTAGGATGGTAGGGAAAGACTCATAACTCGTATTAACCCCAGTGACGGGTAGGTCATATATTTATATATACAGTAATGTAACGTTAAGTCAACGGCGTTCATAAACACTCTGAAAACCGATTATGCGTGTCTGATAGCATGCCAAAAATGGAAATACGAATTGGCGAGTCATACATTCGCCATTTCATGAGATCAGTCTGGATGAACATTGAATTTAGGCTTACATTCTCATATAAACATTGAATGCTAGTCTTAGGGTTTGGAACGCCATGAGGATGGCGTATCATGTTTGAGTGAACTATCCCTTTAAGTAATTCGGCTTTGGAAAGACATGATATTCCTTTAAGGAAACATCTGACTGCACTAATGAGCTCATTATTGCCCACTGAACACTAATGGCTTTCAGAGTTAATACTCGGGAACTCCACACCAGGAAAACCCTCTGGGACACTCACCCGTCTGTCTCTCCCGCGGGCCTGTTTGTCCGCCAGCCCTTCCCCCAGATACGCGGCTCCAGTGATATCAGAGAGCTTTAATAACTCCCAGCTCCGCGCTTTGAAGTCGCGTCCAGGCAGCTGAGGAATCCCATTCCCTCCGCTTCCCTGACAATGGGATGGGGATGGGGGGGCTGACCAAACACCGGATTTGGCCCGTTTCTAATCTGTGGCCATCAGGATTTTACCTGCCTCCAAAATCCTAAAGCTGACTTTAAAAAGGCAGCCAGACACAATTATTGGACTCAATCCCTCTTTTCCATTAACTTCAAGGAATGTTCTGGGTTTAGGACAAATTAAGCTGTTTCAACAGCATCTGTGGCAGAAAATAACTCCGAGTCCTCCATCATGTCTTTTTTAGCAAAGTTCTTTCAATGAAAGTGCACTGAGAGATGCAACACAAAATCAGCTGATAGTGTTTATTTGCATGTGCCAGAATTACTAAACGAATTATGCAAATCAAGTAATGCATGCATATGAATAAAGGTATTCAAATCTCTTTTCCATATTTTGATGAATTACTACTGCCATGATCCATGATCAACCCAGGGAGGGTTGATGTAAATAGGTTAGTTACGTATAAAACTCGTTACGTTTTTGTTGGCATTAAACTTCCTGATTTTTAAAAGACGATATCTCTGCTTATATTGCACTTTCAGCGATTTTTCACTTTCACTTTTTTTAACCCTTTGATGCACAACATGGGTCTAAATAGACCCGACTGAGTTTTCATTTTCTATATCTTTGCAAGAAATTAATTTTGCTGCAGCCATGCATTAAATAACATAGGAAATGAAATACGGGTCTTTTTAGACCCATGTATGTAAAATTGATGTAGAAATACAAAAACTGTGTTTGTTTATAAAGTAAGAAAGGAAACATAAACACAATGATTTGTGGAAATCAAATACCTGGAATAACAAATGATAAAATACATATTCAGCAAAGCAAACACTCGGTCATCACTGAAATAACATAGGAAATGAATACGGGTCTTTTTAGACCCATGTTGTGCATTAGAAGGGGTATCCATAGCTTGTGCATCAAAGGGTTAAAATAAAAACAGTGAAATCGCAATCAACCACCCCTTTAAAGTATTAAACATGAAAAAGCAGTGTCAGTATATCTTTCAATTAGAATTACGAGTTTCAACAATAAAGCAGCTCTACAGTACTCAAAAAACTCATATACTTCACTTAATGTAATCCAGAAATACGTCATTCTTAAAGAGATCCTTAAACACTGAGTGTCAAACTATATATCTACCCTGGTGGTTTGTCACGGACTCGAGCATCAGTCCATGTAGAGATATCTCCTTTCAGTTCATTTAGAGGACACAATTACAGCTGCTCTGAGGTGCAAAGTCAAACCGCACTTATAATGACAATACAACGCTACAACCGGCTCGACAAACGTCAAACAATCCCTAGGGGTGAGACGTCATTCTATTCTTCTTACACTCGTGCATCATAAACCAATCGTAAATGACACAGACTATCAGAGAAGATTATGGCAACAACAGAATAAATCTGTGCTGAAATGTATGGAGTTTGGAGTCATTTCAGCATCAAAGAGAAATGCCATGTAGACAAAAATACTTTCTTTAAATGTGGTCTGGAAAACAATTACAACAGCTCAACCGCAATTATAAACTCAAACATCCCTCAATATTACTGAACGGAGATGTTCGAGAAATAAACAAACTCGTTTCCATGTTCAAAACATGATTCAGGCTTCAAATACAATACATTAAACACATTAAACATTCAATTTGCTGTTTTTTCCAGCCTAAAACTCAAGAGACCAGTAGTTCTGGTTTCCCAGTGGACTCGTCTTTGATGAAATAATGCAATATTACAAAACTTAAGATTTTGTAATCATTTACTCAATCAATTACTCATAAGAACTACTTGCATAATTACAATATTTTCCAAAATATAATATGCTGCAACTTGTATTACAAAACAACTTACAATGCAAGAATGCAAAACATGGTATTTTTTGCCCAAATTACACATTTTTAAGGTTGCTTATAATGAATGCCACTGTAGTTTACGATTGTTTTATACTTATATTTTTCATTCCTGTTCTGTTCTGATTCTGAATACCATTAGTTCACTTTAAAAAAAAAACTTTCGCTGATATTTTAAATGAACGAATATTTTTCTAATATTGTTGAATGAACCAAATTACACGAAAAAAGATTTGTTCATTTTGATGTAACGAGTTCGAACAGGAGAGTCACGAACGCGCATCACAGAACAGAGCAAGACGAGCATATCAGCTTATTAAACTTAAACTTTGTTATTTATTTTTTAAATGAGCGATCGTTTTGCTTGATTAGACCCTTATTCATCGTCTGGAATCGTTTAAAGCCCATTGAACAGTTTGCAGTTTGCACTGAAACTGTCTTTTGGACCTTGAATCGTTTGGTTCCCATTGAAGTCCATTATATGGAGAAAAATCCTGGAATGTTTTCATCAAAAACCTTAATTTCTTTTCAACTGAAGAAAGAATGACATGGACATCTTGGATGACATGGAGGTGAGTAAATTATCAGCAAAAGTTTATTTTTTTAAAGTGAACTACTCCTTTAAAGGGATAGTTCACCCAAAAATGAAAATCTTGTCATCATTACTCCCCCTCAAAACCTGTACGAAATACTACAAAAACCTGTGGTATTTTTTCCATACTATGAAAGTCAATGAGGTCCATCAGCTGTTTGGTTGCCCATATTATTCAAAATATCTTGTTTTGTGTTCAGCAGAAGAAAGAAAATACAGGTTTGGAACAACTTGAGAGCGAGTAAATGATGACAAAATGTTTATTTTTGGGCAAACTACTCATGTAATACTAGGTATACAGCTTACTTGCTGCAACTGCCAATCACTCGGAGTAAAATATAGTACCGGTAACTCCAAAAAACCTTCAATCAAACCAGCTCTGATCACACAACAATGACTCTTCATCCCTGCAACTCATCAAGATGTTATATTACAAGGTTCACTGCAGAATAAACATGGCAGCACAAATCTGTGATTATGATGTTTTCAAAAATCAAATAGCAGATTAGACAGAGAAACGTGATCGCCTGAGTTCTAGCACACATGCATTTGTTTTGTTTGCACTGGACATAAATATGCACATTATGCACATAATGGGCATATGGCAACACAAGAGAATGCGTATTGTGATGTAAACTGCAACATGTTATACAACAAGGCTAATTCAATGATGGTTTGATCCAGAGTTTAACCCGTTTATTAACCAAACTCTGACCTGAATTGGACTCGGATCCACACCAAAAGCCTAGTTTGGAAAGTGCCCTTAATTATACAGACGTCTTGCACTTCAACCAACCTTAATAAACAACCCAAGTTTGTCTTATCAGCAATCAAAAGTGCTCCTGCTCACAAGACTCTTTCAGGTACTTGATGACTGACAAAACACAAATCAGAGCCAAGACTTAGATTAAATCAAACCCTGGACCTGCCCATTAATGACGTACCCTGCGCCGCCGGTGGTTTCCCCTAAAGATCGCTGTCAAATTTTCCCAAATAACTTTTCCATTCATGAAGGGAACAACTTTTATAAGGCTTCTAATAGGGCAGGTTAATCATCAGTTAGTGTTTATACTGTGCCGTCCTTCAGCGTGACGCTAATTGAAATGATGCAATGCAAAGAGTCTGACATAATGAGGCACATCGGCTTCTGTTCATTTCAATGAATCAATTCAAAATGGGTAAAACTGACTTCTGAATTGATTCAATGAAATGCACAGAATGAACTCATTCACAACAAACTGGTTATAGCTGGTTTCATATCCTAAGAATATTTGTCCATTTTTAGATTTGCATCTAGGTGCATTATCCTGCTGGAAGTAGCCATCAGAGGATGGGACATGGTGGCCATAAAGGGATGGACATGGTCAGAAACAATGCTCAGGTAGGCCGTGGCATTTTAAACGATGCCCAATTGGCACTAAGAGGCCTAAAGTGTGCCAAGAAAACATCCAACACACCATTACACCACCACCACGCAGCCTGCACAGTGGTAACAAGGCATGATGGATCCATGTTCTCATTCTGTTTACGCCAAATTCTGACTCTACCATCTGAATGTCTCAACAGAAATCGAGACTCATCAGACCAGGCAACATTTTTTTGATAATTTTGGTGAGCTCTTGCAAATTGTCGCCTCTTTTTCCTATTTGTAGTGGAGATGAGTGGTACCCGGTGGGGTCTTCTGCTGTTGGAGCCCATCCGCCTCAAGGTTGTGTGTGTTGTGGCTTCACAAATGCTTTGCTGCATACCTCGGTTGTAACGAGTGGTTATTTCAGTCAAAGTCGCTCTTCTATCAGCTTGAATCAGTCGGCCCATTCTCCTCTGACCTCTAGCATCAACAAAGCATCATTTACCGAAATGATTCGAACAAACTCTGAGAGTGTTTTACTAAAGTTTAAAAAAGAGAGACACTATCAAGAACAAGTACAAGTAAAAAGTGCAATAAATCATTGCAATATTCACAATACTGATGTGTTTTATATAAATCCGTTTCAAATGTGCAATATGAAAAGAACTGTGTTCCTTACATACGTAGGCTATGCCATGAGGAAAAATGTCAGAAAATTGCATTATTGTGTGATCGGAGAAAGAGAAAGAACTTGCAAACTGCTTAGGTGGAGGATAAGAGCATAAATTAAACTGCATAATAAGAGATTTGGTTTGCACGAGATGAAACCTCAACCGATCACAATTAGTGAAATTACTCATCAACAACTGACACTCCCAAAAGTCACTGTACATTTCGACACAGTTCCCACAGTCATTATGCATGTGAGCTGCCGTACGTCCAGGACTAACCGAGACTGTCGGCTGTTAGTTAATACAGTTGTCAATCACCGACCGTCTGCCCGGCGCTGATGTCACAGTCCCACCGCAGGGAAAAGGCTGTCAAAACCCATCAATCCCACAGAGGAACAACCACAGCGGAGCTGTCCCACTGCCAAACACGACAAAAACAAAAGCAGCTCTCGTCATCGCAAGGAGCTCGACAAGTCGTTGCATGGCCTTGAGAACACACACTCTGTTCTGTTTGTTTCAGTCGGTGTAATGATGATTTCTCGTCAGTGGGAATGTGGTCTTTGGCAGCAAGAGATGGCAAACGGCTCACCGCAAGTTGCTCCTTCTCTAGTGCAGATCCATTCCATTATGATACAGGGAAATATATTCAACAATCGCAAAATGCACTGCTGTCATTAAAAAAAAACTTAGTTCTGTGTTTTCTGCTTATTAGAATAACACAAAGTTACCTTTTGCAAACTATACTCTTTGGAAATTGAATTGAAATTAGTTGAGTGTCCCAAGCAAGTAGAGCAGATGTTTGATTTCAGTAAGAAGGTCGCTACCTATGTGAGACAGGTCTAAAGATGGATGTAAAGAAGGTTTCAGATTCTTAAAGGAAGCAAATGCACACACACACACACACACACACACACACAAAATACAGGTGCTTCTTACCTTGTAATCTTTCAGATTGGTGCCAGATGTGCCATATCTCTCGCCTTCTTCAACTCCTCTTCTTGAAATAAAGCCATTCACAACAAAACTGTCCCCTGAAAATGGATTTGAAAAAGCATTAGGAGATGTTCTAAGCCATTAATAGTTCATATTAACTATAAAAAGAAAACTGCGTCAAATGCAAATCTCACCCTCAGGATTTTCCCGACGTTTACAAGCTGCATCCGAATAGCAAAGACAAAAAGCAGAGCATTATTGATAATAATAATGTGTTTAATAATAATAGTGCATGTGTTCCAATGACAGCCTATATGGATGATATGTATTGTTTTTTTCGAATTTATATATTTGAAACGTCTATAAACTGTTCAATTTGTGTTGTCCTGGATTTAATAGCCTATGGTTTTTATCGGAAATTACATTGTCCAGTTTTTAGACAAATAAGTTTCACAAGTGATGATTTATCAGTCAGTCATTTGGTAGTAGCTAACGACGCTAATTTCATATGGAAAAAACTTATAATAATTACATTTCTGAACTTCAAACTTTTATGCTGTTCTGTCAGAAATATCACACGTTACTTCACATTTTCAATAAAATCAAAAAGAAACTTAACAACAATAGCCAACAACCTGGGAAATTTTACCTTTGGTGCATATAAATCAACACTTAAAATTTAAAAGAAAACTAAACCTATTACATATATATATAAGTTGCGCGTTTCCATAATAACACAAATATGCTGCGATTTTGTAACTTCTAGATGTACCAACTCACCATGTTTTGAGTGAAGTTTCCCCATTGTATCACAGCTGTAGTTAACAGAAGTCGTGCATCTCTCGGTCGCAGTTGTTACATTGTATCCCGTTCAGAGAAATGAAAAGTCAAATCCTGCAGATTCCGGAAACATGCGAGCACGAGCAGCATCAAGCGCGCGACCCCGCAGAGTCCCGTTCACTGAGTCTGTAATGCAGAAGAGTGAAGGAGAGGATCTGTCGCAGGAGCTCTCGAGATGATCTTCTGCTGCAGATGATGTGATGTGAAGTGAAGTGCGAGAGAATCACACACACACGCACACACACCTTCAGACCAGCCCCTTCAGCATCTCTGCTGCCCTCTGACTGACACTCGCATGACTAGCACTGACACTACAGGTGAATCAATGCATTAACCTGCATATTTCCAGAACGTTGGATAAACCAAGTTTAAAATGACTGTTTTATACAGATGACTGTCTACTCAACGTACATGTGCTGTTGTTCAACATATTACATATCGCAGTAAGTTAGTTAGTCATTCAAAGTAATGTGCATGACACGAGGCCTGAGTGATTAAAGGAGTTCACTTTAAAAAAAAAGAACTTTTGCTGATAATTTACTCACCCCCATGTCATCCAAGATGCTCTACGTCTTCTTTCTTTATCGAAGAAAGTAAGTTTTTCATGAAAACATTGAGGATTTTTCTCCATATAATGGACTTCAATGGGGTCCAAACGGTTCAAGGTCCAAATGAGAGTTTCAGTGGAGCTTCAAAGGGCTTTAAACGACACCAGACGATGAATAAGGGTCTTATCTAGGACCCTTCGAGTCATGGCATAAAAAAAATTGAACGAGTTCAAATAGGAGAGTCACGAACGCGCATCACAGAACAGACACAAGGCGACCATTTGTGCTTATAAAACTTAAACTTTTTCATTTATTTTTTAAATGGGGATCGTTTCGCTTGATAAGACCCTTATTCATCGTCTGGTGTCGTTTAAAGCCCTTTGAAGCTGCACTGAAACTCTCATTTGGACCTTGAACCGTTTGGACCCCATTGAAGTCCATTATATGGAGAAAACAGCTTTACTTTTCAGCTGGCGTTCATTAATCCCTCTTATTTCTAAAGAACAAGTCTACACAACTTTCATAAAGAGATTGACGTTTATGATGCTTCCACGGTATGCAAAAAAACAGTTGGATAATCTCTTTATGACGGAAGACAAAAACATGTCAAGTTTCAAATTAACATTTTTTTTTTTAGGTGAGCCAGTCAGCAACCCCTTTCTACAGAAAATGCAAAACTCTAGTTGGTAATTCATACATGCACGATTACCACAGGAACATTTTTATCATGCAATCAGCTTGAGAGAAAAAAACGAGATGAAAGCATATTGCATTTGCATGAGTGAAAAGAGCTTTTGCAACCCTGAAAGAGGGAGAGATTTGCAATACTGATTTGCCAATAAGCAGCATAAATCGTTCTTTTATTTCAAACAAAAGCTCATATATCTCTCTGCAATCCTACCGAACAGCCCTGAACGCCAAACGTCTTGTGTTGTTGTACGATACTTGCCCACAAGTCTATTAACTCTTCAACTAATGTATTGCTATTGGCAGCTCTATTGATATTCCAGTGCTTGGAGCCAGATGGAAATTCGTCTTTATTATACTGTTTGCTTTGTTTAGGAACTCTCTGGCAGTTTCTAAACCACAAAAGTGGTATAGAACTCTCCAACAATAAGGCTTTTGAGGATTTTTTTCTTCCTCCACTGATTACATTTAAGCAGTTGTGTTTTTGGAAGAGGAACTGTCAGGAAGAGAAAAAAGCCTGCAGACACTGCAATTATGTGTCTGTTTATCTGACACATTTTAATCTCACATCATATCAGAAGAATGCGATACAGATACCTGCACAATGACGGCTCGCAGGTGTTTACCTGTTTGATCCGGTATTGTCGGGTGATGATACACATCAAACAGCTCTTTGCGATTTTGGCATTCTCATAAAACAAATTCTCACACAACTTGACACTTTCCAACAAAGCAGGCCGCTTTAAATATGGTGTCGAACAGGTTTCTTACCATGTTAAAAAAGTCCAGAGTGAATTAATGCACATGTGTTTTATAACTTTAATGCGTTCAAATTACACAAAACAATCAGGCTTTGGTAGACAAGTAGCAAAATAATCATGAAATCTCATTTATACAAACTAGCCTAATGACAATATGTAAGAGTTGAATTGAAAACCAAATGCAGTGTGAATAAAGCCTGTAAGCACACAACTCTGAATTGGTTTTCAAATAGTTTCTAATATAAGAGTGAAAAAAGACAGGCGATTCACTGAAGCATTTCATGCATCCAGTTTAACCCTCTGGGTTGTTCGGCCCAAATGGACCCGAAGCATTGAAAAAAAAAATGTTAAAAATCACAGCTTCTTCGGAATGGTCTGAAACTTAGTGACTTTGTTGGTATTTGGTATATGAACACCCAAAAAATTGGGGACAGGATGTGAACAGTCAAAGTGGTTGTAAAAAAAATAGTCACACTTGGGGTGTTCGGGTCCAAATGGACCCCATAGGAAATGAATGGGAAATTGGCAAAAATGTGAAAAAAAAACAGAGTTTTTTGGTGCGTACAATCTACAAATCAGCCACAATGCAGAAAAAAGCACACAACAGTGAAGGGGTGAATCTATAAAACATCAAGAGTGCAAAACAGACACAGCCACACACACTTTTATACACTTTCACACTCATAAATTCAGATTGCATAAATCTGTTTTGAATTTTTTTTTTAAAAATTGGGGACAGAATGTGAACAGTCTAAGTGGTTGTAAAAAAAATAGTCACTCAGGACCTTCGGGTTCAAATGGACCCCCATAGGAAATGAATGTGAAATTGTCAAAAATATGAAAACTGAAAGAATTGCATTTTTATTAAGTTAGAATAAGTTAGAATTAAACATTGGGTAACAAAATGCTTTCCATTTGTTCTCCATGCAATGTTCAGATTTGATTGTATAATACATTAAAACTGGCACTTCAAATTACCATCTAAACCAACCAAACAAACAAAAAACAAGACAAAAATAGTTTTGAGAATCTATAAAACATCAAGAGTGCAAAACAGACACAGCCACACACACACAATATGTTTTTATATTTTAAAAATCAACAACCTAAAAAAAATTTGGTATATATTTGCAAAAATCACTAGAATCCCCAAGCTTTTCTACAGAGAGCTGTACTGTAAATCCACTATAGTGGTAAAAATGTGCTATTGCGTGATAAAAATGCTCAGTGTGTCTACCAGATGACATCTATCTTTTTTCAAAAATTGCTTTCATGAGGCCTAGGCTTCACTCTAAAATGTAGTACAGGTTTGATAAAAAAAAAAAGTAAAAAATTTTTAAATAAAAAAAAATTCAATTATGTTCAATGGAAAAAATGGGTCACAATTATTGCATAAATATTAATTATGAATCATAAAATTATCTGAAAACACCAAATAAGAAAAGAAAAAAAATATTAAAAAAACAAGTAAAAAAAAATTATGATTTTTTTTATTTTTAAATATGAATCCTGCCCTTTGGGTCCATTTGGACCCAAACACCCCAAGTGTGACTGTTAACCAACAACCCCAGAGGGTTAATTCCTGCATGTTTATGCCACCTACTGGAAGCAATTTATGAATTAGACACTTAGACACACTAGACACAAAATCCTGACTCAATTTGAAGAACTCTTAATGCCAAATAAGAACTTCTAAGTACTTTAAGGATGTCTTAAATGGTTGCATAATATTTTCATGTTTAAAAGTTATTTAATTTTTTCCTAGTGATAGAGTATGCTTATGAGCTGTTTAATTCACAAAAATGATTAAAAACTAAAATCCATAAAATGAACCCCTAAAAGGTTCTATATAGAACTTTTTTCTTGTGAAAATTAAAAAATAAACAAAAAACAAAAGGACTTAATTTTCTCATTTTAATCAAATGATTTAAATATATAAACATATAAAAACTGAACATAAAAAAGAACATTTTTTTCATATGCAGAGAGCAGCTGCTACATTATAAACTCGGATTCAGGACACCAAAACTTCAGCTTACTTGAGAAAACCATCTAGAAGATGACAGTCTCATATAGATAAGTGCGGTTTTAAACTTTCAAACTTGAACACTGGTTTGTTCTAGGACATTTTCAGAGGATGAAGCTGGTGAACGGAGCAGAAATATTGAACTAACAAACAAAAAACAAGAAACCGTTTCGATTCAACAGCAGAACGTCAGTTTGCTTCAGCTCAAACACAGTTGACCAAACTCGCCTGTTCCTGTCTCTGTTTGTCCACGGCACGGCCCATCGCTTTTAGAAAACTCTCGACTGTCATTGTGGCAGTCTGGAAACACAACAGGAGACATGATTACAACAAAAACCAAGACTAAATTGTATATTCAAACCATTGTTTTTTCATGCACTGGTCAATTTTAAGTGCTATTTTGCTGCAATAACTCTATTTGAAAGAAAATAACCTAAATGCACCTTCACAAGTTTATTTTATTACACATTGGCCTAGTTAGCCAGGATTAGGCCTTAGTTCAATTACAACATAAGTAGCTTTTATAAACATGCCTTAGAAAACACATCACTGGTGTGCATCTAGAGAGAAAACAATGACATTGACATATTTTAAAATATGTTTGTGCAAGTTGCTTTCAGTTAAAACAGATCAAACATGCATTTTAGTCTGGGACTAGACTTAAGCCCGGTCTGGGAAAAGTTGGGGTTTATCTATTTGCATCTGTAGATTTCAATGACAGTACATATCTTTAAAAGAAGGTGATTTGTTTTTTCACCCTGTTCAGGTTTACTCTATAACAACTGGCTGGACGTACATTATTCCTTACTTACCACATTTAAAGGATTAGTTCACTTTTGAAAAAACTTTTGCTGATAATTTACTCACCCATGTCATCCAAGATATCCATGTCTTTCTTTCTTCAGTTCGAAAAGAAATTAAGGTTTTTGATGAAAACATTCCAGGATTTTTCTCCATATAATGGACTTCAATGGGATCCAAACGGTTCAAGGTCAAAAAGACAGTTTCAGTGCAAACTCTTCAAAGGGCTTTAAATGATTCCAGATCGATGAATAAGGGTCTTATCAAGCAAAACGATCATTCGCTTAATAAATAATTAACAAAGTTTAAGTTTTATAAGCTCAAATGCTCGCCTTGCTCTGTTCTGTGATGCATGTTCGTGACTCTCCTGTTCAACTCGTTCATCAAAATGAACAAATCTTTTTCAGAGTCATTTGGTTAATTACGAACAGAAACGAACAAATTGACTTGGAAAAAGATTTGTTCATTTTGTTCATTGAGTCTACGGAAGCTCGTCACAGAACAGAGCAAGGCAAGCATTTGAGCTTATAAAACTTAAACTTTGTTAATTATTTATTAAATGATCGATCGTTTCACTTGATAAGACCCTTATTCATCGTCTGGTGTCGTTTAAAGCCCTTTGAAGCTGCACTGAAACTCTCATTTGGACCTTTGAACCGTTTGGTTCCCATTGCAGTCCATTATATTGAGACAATCCTGGAATGTTTTCATCAAAAACCTTAATTTCTTTTCGACTGAAGAAAGAAAGACATGGACATCTTGGATGACATGGGGGTGAGTAAATTATCAGCAAAAGTTTTTTCAAAAGTGAACTACTCCTTTAAGGATTTAAGACTAACAACACCCCATATTTGTGGAAAAATCATTGTCCAAAGACGACTACCTTTCCAAAAAGCGCATGAGCCAGAAATGGGATTTTCCTCAAAGCTCTTCCACTGAGTCCCACACTCCTCCTGTCAAGAAAGAGACGCTTGTGAAATATCAATTCTCAAAGACTTTCAGAACTGGTTGTGTCACCAGCAAACACTCACTGGGAGATGTTCCTCAGGCTTAAGCTCAGATGGGTCACGTCATTCTCCTCGAAGCTCATGGTTCCCAGATCCTCATAACTCAGCAGTTGCTGTCTGGGGTAGATGATCTGACGCTGCAGGGAAAGATCAAATCCGAATTGTGGAGTGGAATGGAGACGTTCAACAGTTCATGGAGCTGAACACACACTCAGGGTTCCTACAGGTTTCTTCAAGTTAAATTCAAGTCTTTTTAAGACCTTTTTAGACCATTTATATAAAAAATTAATACCTATTTCACGTCCCTACCAGCGAAGAAAAACAAAATCCTTCAACTTGTGTTCATTTATTTTTCAAATGTGAAATGGGTAAAAGATGATAAGTCAAGCAGGTAAAAATTAAAACATTTCAGTAGGCCACAGAGAGTTTGTCGAACAATGTTAAGTTGTGTTGTAAGATTAGCTACACGCAGGACATCAGTTCTGACTGGATCGCTTCCCAGAATTTTTTAATTTTTATTGTTCGTTGACGAAAATGTCAATAGACTTTTGTTATAGTTTTTGTCATTCAAAACTAGGTTTTATTTAGTTAGCATCTCGTTTTCGGCAGTGAAAAAAAATTTGTCAGTCATTAAAGAAAATTTTCCATCAATGAAATTAACACTGACATACAGCACAATTTTTAAGACCCAGACATCAAAGACTTTTTAAGGTATTATTTCCAAATTCATAAATTCAATGCTTTTAAGGCTTTTTAAGACCCTGACTCACCTTCATGAGTTCCTCCAGACAAGACAGATAGATTTTGAATATGGCGCTGACGCTCGGTGGTCCGATGTACTGCTTTATATCAGCTCTATCCACAAAGGCCAGATCGATCTTTTGCGTGACGTTGGATGTAGTGAGGATGACCACATTCGAGTGGCTGAATCCGAAAAACAAGTAAGTTTATATGAACACAAATGGAAAAACTGCACAGAAAGCCCCAATTTAAGCTGCCATAATATGAAATATTCCAAAATGAATCAGGTCATTCAATGGCACAAAAAAGAGGGCAGGATGGCATCAGACGAAAAGGACAAATATGGCAGAACAAGTTATTATAATTTGATGGAAGACTACAAAAACAAACTTTTATTTATTTGCAATAACCCTGACGATGAATAATGCCCAATAAGAGCAATAAAATGCATTAAGTAAATAGTCATTTTGATTTCAAGCATGCCTTTGTAGATGAAAGTGCAGCAGAGATAAGAGAAACTGACCGTTTGATCTGGTCGAGCTGGGTCAGGACAGAATTGACCACCCTGATAGCATCAGACGGTTCTGTTCCTGCTTGAGACGCGCTCCGAGCAGCTGTGAGACTCTCCACCTGACAAACAGAGCAATACTGAACCCTCAGTGATCCAGCCTAGCACAACTGCAATGTAATAATATACCTAACTTTCACTAAATATGGGTATATACAGTAGCAAGCAAATTATCACACGTTTTGGTGGGGGAAAATGCATATTAAACAATCATTGCTTGCTAAAGTCAAAACTGCAATGTAATAATACCTTAGTTTCATTAAATATTGGTATATATAGTAGCAAGCAATTTATCAAAAGTTTTAGTGGGGGAAACAATGCATATTAAATAATCATAGCTTGCTAAAGTCACACAGAATAGCACCAGCCAGCTGAAATGTATTAATAAGCTTATGTAGAAAACATGTATTTGACATACTAATAGGCTGTCAAATGATTATATCGATTAATCGCATCCAAATATAAGTTTACATATATATGTGAGTGCACTGTGTATAATTATTATATATATATATATATATATATATATATATATATATATACACACACACATGCGTGTATATTTAAGAAAAACAAAATAATTATTTATTTATAAAATATTTATATTTATATATAATATAAATTATATATAAATCTATATACATGAAAATATTTCTTAAATATATACAAGCATGTGTGTGTTTATATATATATATATATAAAATAATTATACACACACGCGCACCCACATATATTATGTAAGCACAAACTTTTATTTTGGATGCGATTAATCATGATTGATCGCTTGACAGCCCTACAACTAACACACACACAAAAACAAGTATATACAAATATAATATTTATTTTAATTAAGTGGTATTAAAATTACTATATTTGAAGCATGCTTTGATATAATTACAGTATTTAAATTGTGTTCGAATTGTGACTACTTATGACTGTATCCTTACTGGTTGAAATATATAATTCTTTAAATACATTTGCGTGCTGAACAGTGTTGTGAATGTAAAATGTTCACTTATTGTATTAAATAGTAGTAAATATAATTTGCATATTGATTTAATTTTAACATGGTGATTTTTTCTGCCTGTTGCCAGTATTTTATGGAGATATAAATAATACACTCAAAATCTCCTCTGGAAATGTATCCACAAATTAGTGCCTATTTAATTAGATAATGTCTCGTTCACCTGTTTAAACATAACAGAGTTGCACTTTTGCAACATTTTCCAAATTATACCCTGATGCAAATTTTGACTAAACAAAATGTTGTATATATATATATACATATATATATAAAATAATGGTTTCATAAAACAAGTTAAGATAAATAAGTATATAAGACGAATATCAATGTGTCCCAATTATTCAGGCCTGTAAAATACTATCCTTTATAAAACTGCTTTTGAATGATTGTACTGGAACTGAAATCAACACAAGACTGATAATCATTCAGAATCCATTATAATAAAATGATGGTTCATAAAAGGATTTGAATAACAGTGTTTCACCAGGGTTAAAGAGACCATGGCCTCTCTTCTTCACTGTGGCAATAACACTGTAAAGCAAGGGTTTATTACTTTTATAAACCAGTGTAAGGTGGTCTGATCGTCTTAGTTGGTTACAGCTGGTTTGGGGAAATCAGTCTGAAAAGCTGTTAAAATCACCAGTTATGATTTTAAGATACTATGCATTATTTATAATTTGTCTGAGATATTTTCCATTCGAATAAATATGACTATTTTTCAATAAATGCAATATTTCACAAATAAAATAGAGTGAAGACCTTTAAAATTCATTTTTAAGTGAGAATAGTGGCACCTAGAAGCATTAAAAAAAATAAAAACTTGAGTAATATAAATATATATTTATATAAATATCTAAAGAGGTTTTTTAGACATATTATCTTAATTTTATAAGGCTTTGAATTTAGATATATCATATTTAGACACTCTAAAAAGACTACTTTTTTCAAGGTGTAGATATTTCTTGTTAGATAAGTATCAGATTTTGCATTATGATCAATCAAACGAAAAAAAATTGTTAGAAAGGGAATACATTGATTTAATACTCTGTATTTGGATAATTCAAAAATCTAACAAAATTTAAAGCGATAATTCTACATTAGAGTGCACTTTTTTTCAGCACAGTGGCTGATTTGTAGTTTGTACCACCAAAGATTCTCTGAGTTTTCATATTTCCCATTCATTTCCAATGTCGGTCATTTCTGAACCGAAGAGGCCCAGAGGGTTAAAGGAATATTAATGATGTTAACAGGAGAGTACCTCATCTATTAGGACAAACACCAGGGCACTTTTATCATCAATGAGCTCCTGAATCTTCTGAAACATCTTCGTGACCAGTTTTCCACTCTGTAAAACAGGCACGTGTGTTCACAGCGTTTCAGACATGGATCTGAGGAAGTGTTTCAGATGTGACGGATCAAGCTGTACCTCTGAGAACCACTTGGAGAAGAGACTGTGGCTGTTGATCTCCATGAAGTGGCTGTGCGCATACCTGAGGAAATGTGTGAAGAACAATGGTGATGACTTCAGTATGTTCAGCAGCAGCCTTTTTTGATTTTATGAAAGATGTCACACCTGCCAGACAGTCTAATGGAGAGTTTCTGAGCAAGTCCTTTACATAGAGACGTCTTCCCGGTGCCAGGCGGCCCTGAGGGTTAATGAGAGAGAGGCAACTGTATCAACATGGTAGCCGTTCAATTGCTGAACAAACAAGCTTTTATTGTCTTACCATGAAGCAACACGACACGATTCCAGGCAATTAAATTGCTGTCAACATTTTTGTCAGAGAAGAAAACTGTTGTCGAAACATAATCCAAGAGCTGGAGACCAAAGTAAAGACAAAGATCATGTTATGGGATGCCAACAAGTTGGGATTGGCATTGAAATGTGTCAACCCACAAAGATTTTGCAATAATGCTTGCTTACACTGCTGTAGATATACTGTGTGTGCATGACTATCAGTTGGAGGATATGGAGAATAATGTGTCCCAAACATTGTTAAACAATTATAATTGATGTTTAATAGATTTTAGTCTCTTAGCTCTGAGCTCAAATATGCAACTGTACTCCGTCTTTTAACAGACAGGCAGATTTAAATTTTTCTTTTCCAGGGAAATGGACCAAATATTCCTATAAATGTACATGTAAGTATTTATATACACTACCGGTCAAAAGTTTTAGATCGGTAAGATATTTTAATATTTTTAAATGAAGTCTCTTCTGCTCACCAAGGCTGCAATTATTTGATAAAAAAAAACAGTAATATTGTGAAATATTATTACAATTTAAAACAACAGTTTTCTATGTGAATATATAGTGAAGTGTAATTTATTCCTGTGATCAAAGCAGAATTTACAGCATCACTACTCCAGTCTTCAGTGTCACATGATCCTACAGAAATTATTATAATATGATGCTCAAGAAACATTTATTTATGTATTTATTAAACATTATTATCCATGTTGAAAACAGTTTTTTACATTTTTATTTTAGGATTCTTTGATGAATAGAAAGTTCAAAAGAACAGAATTGATCTGAAAAGGAAAGCTTTTGTAACATTAAACACTACCATTCAAAAGTTTGGGCTCAGTAAGAATTTATTTTCTATTTTTGTTGAAAGAAATTAGAAATACTTTTATTCATCAAGCATGAGTTAAAGTTACAGTAAAGACATTTGTAATGTTAGAAAACATTATATTTGAAATAAATGCTGTTCTTTTGAATTTTCTATTCGTCATTAGAATTTTGGGGAAAAATGGTACAAGACTGTTTTCAACATTGAAAATAATAATTTATGTTTTTTGAGCATAAAATCAGCATACTAGAATGATTTCTGAAGGATCATGTGACACTGAAAACTGATGTGTAATCAGCAACAGTAATGATGTTGAAAATTCAGCTTTCAAATTACATTTTAAAATATATTAAAATAGAAAAGTCATTTTAAATTGTCATAATATTTCACAAAATTGCTGTTTGTCATTTTTTTTTCATCAAATAAAGCAGCCTTGGTGAGCAGAAGAGACTTCATTTAAAAACAAAAAATCTTGATCTAAAACTTCTGACCGGTAGTGTATATTGATATGCATTATACAAATGCAACATGCAATATGCTATATATATATATATATATATGTGTGTGTGTGTGTGTGTATGTATGTATGTATATATATATATATATATATATATATATATATATATATATGACCTCTACTGTGACATAAGATTTTGGTTAAACCACCTACTTCTGCTAACAAGCATAATTCTGCTCATTTATTTCAAATAATTTCAAGATGACTGTGAATAGAGGGAATGCGCGTGACGTCACCTCCGGCCGGAGTGCTGCAGTTTCTCACAGTGAGTGGCAAAAAGACTGAGCGGCTGTATATGTGTTCAGCGTGAATGTCGCGAAAACAATCACAACACATATAAAGTGGGAAAGAGCTTTGCGATTGGCTTTACAACTAGATTTGACAAAAAATCGGAGATATATTTTTACAGACTGCTATAGAAAGAGGAGCAAATGGATCGCTGCAATTCACAGAAACAACTGGACTCCAGTCAGCGAAAGGTGGATACTGCAGTTTTCATTTTGTGTCAATATGCTGAATTTAGCTGTAAAACCATACCCATATATTTTGTATTGTTATATATATATTAACAACTCATCAATTAAATATGTATCATTCCATATTCTGCATTATTGGTTTTTTTTATAAACATTGACTAAAAAAAACTATAAAGTTTTAGGGCTGGACGATATAGTGATATATACGGCTATATATAACACTGATATAAGTAATTCACCCGGATTTAAGACCTATATTGTATTTATATAAAACGTTCACAGGCAAATTTGCTTTATGTTTAGGTCTATATTGCTTTCCCCGGTGTCGAAATCAGGCAAACATAAATGTCAGGCAACACGATTCCTGGCTGCATGTCAATAATATACATGGATCACTGGATCTTTAGTAAGTTGTAAGGAACACTATATTGAGTCCAACATTTAATTTAAATTGATAAAATTGTTCGTTTTAGTCTCATTTTCGCAGTTTCCCCTATTAAATCCAGTCACGCAGCAGATCTTTTGCCACTCGGTCAGGCTGAGAGGGGTTGTTCCGGCGGGAAAGTCACGTGAATGCATTCCCTCTATATGCAGGTCTTACTTGTGTTTTGATGCCATCCTCATAAATCAAGCTCTCCCAAATGCCGTGAAACTCAGCTGGAACACACGAAGAAAAAGATGATGTTGAAAGTCTTAAACATGGGTCAGACCACAATGTATTGTTTGTTTACATGTCATGCTAGCTACTTAGCTATTTTTAATGGCGAAAACAATACTTGAGTTATTAAAAATTAAAACAGAAACTAAATAAGATGAGACACATTTGTCCCAAAAATTCTAAAACTACATTTGGATTAATTAAACATCTTTTCAAAATATCAACAGAATAAAAAAACATTTTCTACAATGAGCTCTGACATACTTAGGATTTGTTTTCTCCTGATGGTAAATATGCATGTGTATGGGAAAATTTATGTTGTGTTCAGGATAAAAAAAAAAGAAAAATATGAACCCTGGAAAAATTTCCAAAATAATATAACCCAGTGATATGGAGATAAACACAGAGGAACATTAACTCAATTAATTAACCACTTTTAGAGGAACAGTTCATGCTAAAAATTTCGAGAATAAAGTCTAAATACAATCTTGAGATTAAACTCATTACATTTCGAGAATAAAGTCGTTGTGGAACCGAAATGGAAGTGTGGCACTGCAGCAGTGCAAAGGTTTTTACAAAGTAGCCATGGAGACAGTTCCTCGAAACAGGACTTTATTCTCAAAATTTAAAGAGCTTTTTTTCCTCGAAACACAACGGCTTTATTCTCAAAATTTGATTAATTTATTCTCAAATTAATTTTTCTCAAAATTTAACACGTATTTTCTCAAAACACAACGACTTTATTCTCAATATTTAATGAGTTTATTCTCAAGATTGTATTTCGACTTTTTTCTCGAAATTTAACGAGTTTAATCTCGCATCTTTAATCTCAAGATGATTTTATTTTTTATTATTGCTTGGCCCTAATCCTCTTCCGTAGAATGTTTAAGATGCTATTGATACACAATAAAAGCAGATGCAGATTTAAACTGCCAAACTCCAAAAAGGACAACATAAAAAAAACCAACAGTTTTTTTGTTTTTTTTTAACAAAATCATCGCAAACTAACCGCATACGGATTTGGAACAAGAAAATAACAACTGAATTTTAATTGGCTACACTTTATTTTGGTATTTATAAGGTGTCGTAAAATACATTACGCTTAACTTTAAGTAATTTGAATTTATTACATGTACTTACTATAGAGATACGGTTAGGGTTTGGTTTAGGATTAATTATGCATACTGTTATTACTATAGTAAATACATGTAGTAAAACGTATCGGCAGGTTTTTGTGAATGTGCTTGAAAGGGGCGTGTCATGGATAATCACCAGCTGGGAGGAGCCAATGATTGGCAGCAGATAGCTCCTCCTCCTCCTCCAGATTGAGCGTGCTTGGACTGTCATCATTCAGGGAAAACACATGGATACAGAGGTTGTGAAACCTTCAGATCCACAAGCTGTGGAACACATCAGAAATATCACATCCATAGACTGAAAAATGATGTAAACCTCCCCTTGAACAGATGTAATAAACATTTTAAAATTCAGCATTTAAAATATAAAGCAGAATGTACACGGATGTAAAAAAATGAACTATTTACTTTCGGACCAGCTACATCTCCAATGGTGACTGACTCCACATTTTTGGCTAGAAATTCATCATCAAACTTCGTCCACTTGAATGACCTTAAAACCGAGCTGTGTCGAATCCAGCAGCAACAGCACATGCGTCCTACGTCAGACCTCTTGGCTGTGCTGCAAACACATATTTATACCTTTTAAACCATGCAAAGGCAAATATAGACATGTCAACATGAAACAGAGCTCACACCCCATTACTTGCTTTATACCAAAATATATTTCACTTGCATTAACTACTGATCTGATCTGATTATGCAACTGATTTTATGGCTTAAAAACACGTAATTGTTTGTCATGTTTTGCATTCTGTAACAACTAAATCAGAGTCTAATCATCCTATTCAGTTCATTCACTTATGAAATACCTCTGAGATTTCACATGAACCTCTATGTGCACATCAGGGTGCGATGATGGCAACTTCAGTCATGTGATGATCAGAAGTGTCCATTACTCAGAGTGCTGTTGGCTGAAAAACAAAAACACAGTCAGAAGAACTATAATGTACATAATTTATAAACGTCAAATATGATGTAACGATTTATATAACAAACAAACCCCTTAGCGATCACTCTTCACAACTGTTGTTGGTTTAACTTAAAAAGTAAGTAAACTGGTTGCCTTAAAATCGATCTCATTGAAATTAAGAATTTTAGCTAATACAGTTGAAATGGGTTTAATCAACAGAAACATTGAAGCACAATAATTATCCAAGTTGATTTGATAATAGAAGTTGTGATAACAAATCGTCAAAATTATTTTTTACAGTGTAACTTTACATATTTGTGAAACTGCCTCTAAGCAACCACCTAAAACACGTTAGCGCTAAGTTATATAGCATTAGCTACCACGTACCAATAACAATGCATCATGGTATTTTTTTTTCTGTTATTTAAACAGCAAAACATACCTTCTGTTTTGAAACACAGCCTTTATTGTCATAAAACGTCACGCGCGAATCATACGCCGCAGCGCATGAATAGATTTTACGTTCATATTATAATTGTAGATTGTGTTAACTGTCATATTTATTAACACGTCGATTAAATAAAGACCTGTGGAATTAAACTCACTCACCTCTCACAACAGCGACAGACAAACTCGAACTTACCGCGCTAACGGTGACGTCACTCCTGCGCCGGAAACGACGCCACCTGAAGCCGGAAGTTAAGCATAGCGGCTAATGTTGTTGTTGCTGTGGCAGTGAGACAAAAATACGCAGATTTACAAGATTAAACCAGATTATTTTTCATATAAATAAAGACGCAATATGGGGAAGAAGCACAAGAAACACAGACCCGAGTGGAGAGCGGTTGAAGGAGGTGAATATATGCATGTGAAAATGTTCTTTAATTCTATTCTGAGTGTTCTGCAAGTGTGTATGTAAACAAGTCAGTGAATGCGATTATATATATGGTTTTATTTATGCAAAACCACACAACATTTTATAATGAATAATTGTTTCATTTGGGCGTTGTATAAAAACGTGGTTTTCAATCTTTAGATGTTACGGACCCGACAAATGTGATCATTCTCATCATATATTTTCATACACCTAATTTATACTGTGACATATAATGTGTAATTTGTAAATCATTAAAATATTTAGTTTAGTAATATATTGCATTATTACTTTTTCTGTTCACTGTTAGAAGTATTATTTATTAATTTATTTGTTATTTTATTAAAATGTTTTATTTATTTGTATGTATTTAGTTTAAACTTATTTTATTTTATTTTTTTACCGTTTCATATTTATTTATTATTTTAATTAAATGTTTTTTTTTAATTTTCATAATTATTTTATTTATTTTGTATTTATTTGTAAAAAAAAAATACACTTGTTCGCACTTATTTGCAATCCTCAGGCCCCAGTTTGAAACCCCTGGTCTAAATGATTATAGTGATATTGTGGGTTTGATCTGATAATGATGAAGCTTATTACTGCAGGTTAATGAGAAGTCACAGAACAGCAGAATTTTAAAGAGCAGAAATGTCATTAACTTCAATGCTTATATAAAACATTCATGCATAGAAAAAAAAACGTCTCTTAATGTCTTTGTGTGTCATTTTTCAGACTATGAGGACAAACCCTGGATAAACCCCTGAAGCTGGTATCTCAAGGTGGGCGGCAGTGAAGTGACCGAGCTCTCCGGCTCCGGACATGACTTCCAGTTACTATGACGACCGCTCTGATCACGAGTGGGAGCGGCACAAAGATAAAGAAAAGAAGAAGAAGAAGAAATCAGAGAAGGAGAAATACGTAGATGATGATGAGAGGAGAAGGAGAAAGGTGAGAGAGAAAACAACGACTCTTAAACACTCGAGAAGTCAAGCATCACTATTATTTAATGATTGCTCACGATTCCTTAAATCCTGTATAAATCATGCACAGTATGAGAATATTCAGCATGCATATTCATCATATCTGCATGACCTAATGCTACTAAAATGAACTAAAAAATAGCCTCTTGCCTTGTTATTTGCTGATCAGGACTGTCAAAAAGACTTGACGCATGACTACTTACCAGAGCAAAGTAAAATTTCATCGCTGCTGAGAAACTAGTTCATGTTAATGTATTGCGGTCATTGAGATGCAAGAGTAGTTTGATTTTTAACATATATATATATATATATGTGTGTGTATATATGTGTGTATATATATATATATATATATATATATATATATATATATATATATATATATATATACATATACATATACACATATATATATATATATATAATTACTAAAATAACACTGGATTGCACAGACAAAAAGCACTCACATTTACTTAAGAAAAAAAATCTTGTTACGTTCATCTTACAAATTCTGTATGTGTTTTTCATCCAGGAGGAGAAAAAGAAGAAACGTGAGCGAGAGCAGTCAGAAAGTGCCGCCAGTGGACCAGTGGAACCAGTTCACCCTGCCGAAGCCTGTGGAGGTAAGGCACTGAACGCCTGTGTAAGTATCCAGAGGTTCTATTGAGTGCTGTTACTAAAGGAGTGTATTGCCACAGGTGGTTGTAGAGGAGAAGAAGAGGAAGCGGGACAAATTTGAATCGGAATCAGAGGCAGATGAATTTCATCCTGGAGTGAAAGTAGAAGTGGAGCAGCCAGCGGATTCGACCCGTACGAGCCTGTTCGAAACTCAACAAGGTACAACTAGATTAGATTAAATAAATGATTTAATGCATTTAAAAAGTACTTTAGATAAATACTTAAAGGGATAGTTCACTTTGAAATTAATTTTTGATATGTTTCAGCTTACCTCAAGTAGCATTCCAAGATGTAAGTGTCTTGTGTTTCCACAGTTGTTTCAATTTCAAACTTTTTTAGGTCAAACAGTTCATGTCTGTCAAAGTCATATAATGGAGGTCATATGGTTCGCACCTCAAAAAGCATGCACAGGAAGTGATCTCTCAGTTCTAAGTGTCTTAGGCCATCAAATGTGTACTGTACATTCACGAGTCATTAGAATCATGTTTAATTTGGACTTCTCTGTGCATGCTCTTTGAAGTGGTGACCATATGACCTCCATTATATGACTGAGAACAAGA
>JAQIUQ010007049.1:0-97500 GCA_030378365.1 Hybognathus amarus | reverse complement strand
TGAATAAGGGTCTTATCTAGCAGAACGACTTCAATTATTAAAACGACGAATCTTTTTGAGTCATTTGGTTGATTCAATGAGACGAAACGACTTGAGAAAACATTCGTTCATTTTAATGACCAAGTTCAAACAGGAGAGTGGACCTTGAACCGTTTGGTTCCCATTGAAGTCCATTATATGTTGAAAATCCTGGAATGTTTCATCAAAAACCTTAATTTCTTTGTCGACTGAAGAAAGAAAGACGTGGACATCTTGGATGACATGGGGTGAGTAAATTATCAGCAAAGGTTTTTTAAAAATGAACTACTCCTTTAAGGACTCTCTTAAGAGACTCAGTCTGACCAACTAGTAGTCGAGGGGTAATCAAATTCAGCATCGAATTAGAAATCTACTTTTTGCTTTAACTGACATAAAGTTATGACCAGTCCTAAAGAAAAAAGTTAGATGATTAGCTTATGCAACTGACCACAGAATCACAACCAGAATCTGTACATTTATGATTCACATCATATTATGCATGTCTGTTATTGCAATTTTGGCCTGTTGTTTTGTTTCAGTGACGTTTTTGAGCAGTGCGTACAACACTCAGACCCTTCAGAACAACTCTGTCTATCCTGACCTGCTTCCAGAGGAGATGGACATGCTTTACTCCGCATATGAGAGACGAGACCGGAGTCCAGTGCGCTCTCAGGTGTTTGGTCCAAACCTTTGGCTCATAAAAATCTGTTGCTGTTCATTTGACTCACTTGATTGATTGTTTTTGTGTGTGTGTGATTTAGTCTGCAGGAGTTTGTTAAGGGCTGTGGGGGTTTTACCAAAAGGCTTGTGGATGATTTACTGGATAAAATGACGGCTGGTGATCACTCGAAGGCTGTCGTTCAAGTCCGACAGGTAGTGACAATCAACAAATATGACTCTTTTGATCATTTTTAATCCTTCTTAGTGTTTTGTGAACAGTAAATACCAGCAATATGCACTGCTGTGTAAAAACTTTCGCAAGACATTAAATACTTTTATTCAGCAAGGATGCATTCAATTAATTAAAAGTGACTCTAACAACATTTATAATGATACAAAATATTTCTTAAATTAAATTCTGTTCTTTTGAACTGTCTATTAATCAAAGAATCCTGAAACAAAAAAATGTATCACGAGATTTTCACAAAAATATGAAGCAGCAAAACTGTTTTCAACATTGATAATAATGAGAAATAGAGCTGCAAATTAGAATGATTTATTGAAGGATCATGTTACTCTGAAGACTGGAGTAATGATCAGCTTTGATTACAGGAATAAATTACATTTTACAATATATTTAAATAGAAAGCAGCTATTTTAAATTATAATAATATTTTACTCTATTCTTGACTAAATAAATGCAGCCTTGGTGAGTAGAAGTTTTTTCTTTCAAAAACATTAAAAATCGCGACCACAAACTTTTTAAATGGAAGTGTACACATTAATACATTGAATTATATAATATAAGCGTATAAATAATTATAACATTTTATAATACTGTCTTTGTATTTCAGAAAAGAAACATGCCGATTGATGACGCTAAGTCTAGTTTATGTGGCATACCGGTAAGAATTATACATATTACATGCTAAAAGTTTCAAACCTTTAAAGGTACCATTTAATGAGACTTTCTGGTGTATATTTTTTACCATTTAAAAATATTACTTATCTGTGTTGTACTTCTGTCATGTTATCACTGTTGAAGCTGCTTTGATACAATCTGTATTGTGAAAAGCGCTATATAAATAAATGTGACTTGACTTGACTTACTATATGGGGAACAGATGAAGCCGGCTCAGTGCTTCGATTTCATGTCCATGAAGAGCTACCGGACATGTCTCTAGTATATGCTCAACACATTAAGTGAGTCATATATTACACATCAACACCTCACGACTGTAAAAGACGTTTGTTTTTGGTTCCATTGATGTTCAATTGATGTCCGATCTGTAGGTAAATGTGTGAAGAAGGAGCCGGATCATGAGGACGGTCATCAGCACTTTGACGACACAGCCAAACTCTTGCAGGAGTTCCAGGATGCAGCGGTGGACCGAGTTCGGATCACGGCCGTCCTCCAATCTCTCGTCCCTGTCGAAACGCTTCAGAGAGGGATCAGCATCATTTAGGTACTCCGTAGCATATGTGTGTGAGTACGCATCACAGGCATTAAAGGCGTAGTTCACTTTTTTAAAAAAAACTTCTGCTGATAATACTCACCTCCATGTCATCCAAGATGTCCATGTCTGTCTTTCTTCAGTCGAAAGAAATTAAGGTTTTTGATGAAAACATTCCAGCATTTTCTCCATATAATGGACTTCAATGGGAACCAAATGGTTCAAGGTCCAAATGAGAGATTCAGTGCAGCTTCAAAGGGCTTTAAACGACTCCAGACGATGAATAAGGGTCTAATCTAGCGAAACGGTCGCTCATTTCAGAAAAAAAAAAAAGTTTTATAAGCACAAATGCTCGCCTTGCTCTGTTTTGTGATGCGCGTCGTGAGTTTCCTGTTTGAACTAGTTCATCAAAATGAGTCATTTCAAGTCATTTTGTTCATTTCGCTCGTCGAGATAAACTCAAATGACTCTGGTATTGTTTCGAGCTTAAGCCCTTAAGCTACTCTGAAACTCTCATTTGGACCTTGTAACCGTTGGACCCCATTGAAGTCAATCACATGGAGAAAATCCTGGAATGTCTTCATCAAAACATCAAAATTTATTTTCGACTGAAGAAAGAAAGTCATGGACATTTTTGATGACTGAGGGTCGGCAAAAATTCTTTTTTAAAGTAAACTACTCCTTTAAATGCTGCTGTCCATCATGCCATCCTTGTGAAACTCTAAATGACTGTTAAACATATTTTACTATTGCAGTTTTTATTGTAAATAGACTGACATGTTTGTCTTAATTAGTTCATTTATAAATGCTTTGGAATACAGAGCTAAGGTTGATATCTCTTTAAAGAAGACACTCAGCAAATTATTGCTGAAGTGAAGGTAAAATATGAAATATATATTTAATAAAAAATAATCCTGTAACAGGTTAGCTCTGATATGACTGATGACTCGTTTTGGCAGTTCACAATAGATTCTCTCTTTTAGAAGTCACAAATAGAACTTCATTCAGACAAGCACTTTGATCTGTAGAAACTTTGCAAACCTTTTACATTCATAGTTATATTACACACTGCATGAAAGGTAATATTGGAAAACAGCATAATATGTTCAGTTTTATGCATTCACTGAATGTATTTTAGAGTGTATTGTATTAATTCATACATTTCTTCATTAGGTTTTGTGTTAATTGCATGGCTTTTGTTATTCACTTTGTTTCTCACCCTCCAAGATAGCCTTGCTACAGACATAATAATACATAAATAAATATTGCTGGAAAATTTAAATGGTCTCATGGACTAACTTCAGTGTTTTGGTGCTAATTTTGCTGTTTGTCCCCAAAAAAACAGTGTGGGAAATTTTCAGGGTAAATGTGGGGTAAAAGAAATCTTAATTTTCTGAATGATAACTTAAGTTTGTTTGTTCACTGTGACCAGGGAGTTCACCTCATTCTGGGTGTCGGAGATCAGACTCGAGATGGTCCAAGACCCGCACTGAGTTCCTGCAGTCTCCAGAGCCCGTGCTCTAACCGTGAACAGCTGATGTCATCAACCCACTGTAATAAAGGACTGTAATCTTGTACAGGTTCATATTTTGTTTTTAAATAAAAGCTCCGTGACTGATTTCCTTTTTCACATGGTTGTTAAAGTTTGTTTTTCCCAATTCAGCCCCTGACCGTATGTTTGATCTGTAGGAAATCACATTTATGCTGTACCTGAGCCATAGCTTCTCCATTTTTTCATCTTATGAACTCTATGAAGAAGCATTCACATCTTGTTCCTCAAAGCGCGCCAGTAACACTGGGATTCTCAACTGGATTTGCTTCAGGACTCATTAATCAAGCAGCAGCCCAACAAAGTGCCAGAAATCTTTAGTGTACAAAAATAAAAAAACAAAAAGTCTTTATTATTGATGGTTAGTCATTGCTAAATGAGGGACAGAAAATGATTTAAAATTCTACCTACGTATTTTCACTTTTACATTGTGATGATGTGAAAAAAGGCTAGTTTATTTCATACACAATGGTAATTCAAAGTGCTTTACATTAAAAAAATTCATAACAGATGCATGAAAACATTTTAAATTTGCAAAACAAATATAAAGAATACATAAATAAGGCAATCCAATCAGTATACACAAACACAGATTCATTGTGAGTTTAGTATTTCATGCAATATATTAAGATATGTGATGGGAACATGAAAATGTTCTCCATAATTGGCTGCAGTGTAAAAATGTGCTGAGCTCTCTCATGTCTTCAAAGCGCTTTCAGTCGAGAGTTCTCATTTGCATTTGGCTTTGCATTTTCTAGTGGTAACTAGGTAACAGTTAAAATCTTCCACCCCTGAGAACTTCCATGTTCTGTAGATATATTGTTTCACAATGTTTGAACTTTGCAATATCAAATTACAGTTACACAATAGTCCCTTCTTTTTAGATGTTTTAAATGGATAATTCACCCAAAAATGAAAATTATGTCATCAACTCATCCACAAGTTATTCCAAACCTGTATGAGTTTCTTTGTTGCATTGCGCACAAAAGAAGACATTTTGAAGAATGTTGGTAACCAGGAAGATAATGGTAGCCATTGACTTATATTTATGGCTACCGATCAAATGTTTGATTACCTACAACATTCTTTGTAATATCTTCATTGTGCTTTTCATTGTATTCAATAGAAGAAAGTAATTCATTCAGGCTTGGAACAACTTGAGGGTGAGTAAATTATGACACAATTTTCATTTTTGGGTAAACTCCCCCTTTAATTCCACTTGAATTTCCTCTTAAATGTTTACATTTCTTTGCGGTCTTTTGTTGTTTGATTATCTGATATAAATAAATCTATATAATATACATATTTTTTTATTTATATATTTTAAGCGCATTCACGTATCAGTTTCCACAGCAAAAGCGCCGCAGTCTAAATTTATCTCACTTAATATTCATGAGCTGTTGCGTGTGCCGCTCGCCATTGGTTGGCTACTAAAGCGTGAACGCAATTAATATTCATTAGTTAAGCTTTCGCCGTGGTGTGTTTGTCGAAGTCAGATGAGCACCGCCTCACGCGTGAGAATATTTGTTATAATTTTTCTTGACGAATAATGACATTATAAAGATTTGATTGGTTAAATATAGGAAAAAAACGTCTTCTGACCGGATAGATAGTGACTCTTCGGCTGTACAGTGGACTGTGAGGAAGATCATTAAGAAATCAATGGATCAGCAAACTGTATCCAAGAGATCCAAATGATCAACATCAGCAGAAGGAAACCGCTGGAAGCTGTTCAATGACGAATGTAAGTAGGCGTTAGGCTTTGAAACATAGGGAACAGCCTATCGCTTGTTATGGTTAAGCTGTTAAAATCATTTAATATGAATTATTTGCCACTGTAGTGTCATTAAAAAGTTAAATAAAGAAACAACATTAATTCTGTTTGAAAAGTTAATGTTTTACATTGCTATTCTTAATACAAGAGTTCTTTGATGAAGTGGAAGTTACTCATTACACTGTTTTCAAACACACATTGATTGTCTTTATGATGACATTTGCTAGGCAACACACTATTTCTGTTCATGTTCAACAGGACAAGCACAGCAGGAGTCCCCATGTCATTGCTAATTTGTGCATTTGAAGGTGAAAGTTAGCAATAACACTGAAGTTTTGAAAAAATAAAAATTATATATATTATATACCTATATATATATAAATAGGTTTAGGTTGCTGGTTTGTCTAAATTATTTAGCTGTGGTAAAAAAAATTGTTGAAGATTGAAAGCAAGAACTGGAGTAGGAAAATCTGATCTAGATAGATAGATAGATAGATAGATAGATAGATAGATAGATAGATAGATAGATAGATAGATAGATAGATAGATAGATAGGAGATAGATAGATAGATAGATAGATAGATAGATAGATAGATAGATACATAAGAGGCAGAAGGCTCTATGAGTTGCATTTTGACATTTTAGTCTCAGGTTGGGTTTTAGAGAAAAAAAACTGTAACTCAAGGTCAATCCTGTACAGTAACAGCTTTGTCAAGCCAATATAATGATGTCAGGCAGAGTCTTTTTAAAATGTTTCATTGTTCATGCTGCTTGAAGAGACTGTTCTCGAAGCACAGTGCTTTATTAGCCTTTCATGCATACATTATAGAACAGTTCTGTTTTTTCATATTACTCCCATATTCGCAAGCTGTCTCTGTCTTTTGCAGCTGAACTGCTTTGGGCGTCACCGTAGACAGACGGCACCCCAAAATGGAGGAAGCAGAATTGAATTGGTGGGACTACCGATGCACTCCAGGGTCAACGGATGGTCACCGCCTCTGCACAGTTTCCAGCTGATAGCCTGGCTGATGTACAGCTTCATGGCCATCGTGGGGTTCGGGATTTACGTTCCTCTTCTACCAGCACCATGGAGCTTTGCAGCATATGGCGTATCCTTTACAAATGAAAAGAAAATAGAAAGGTTTCATGGTAGTGATTGCGGCATATATGACCTGAGCCAAACACAAGCTTTATGGGAGTGAATGATACCTGAGATTTTCGAAGCCCAAAAAAGTGCATCCATCTATCATAAATGTAATCCATACGACAGCCTTCTGAAGCAAAGTCATGCGTTTTTTGCTTTTGTGAGAAAAATATCCATAGTTCTGGCTTAAGAGTGACCCCTACGACCTCTGAATGATAATTTTTGGGTGAACTAACCCTATAACTAATGGGAACATATTATAAAGCATTACCTAAACAACGCATCATTTCCATCGCATTGCAATCAAACCAGTTTGTCCAGTTAATGAACAATTGACTGATGTTTAAAGGGACATTCCACCCATTTGCATTAAGCTTTCCATTGTTAGAAATCCAGTTATACTATTGAATGGTTGTGCATAGGGATGGGCAACGATTAATCGCGATTAATCGCATTTGAAATTAAAGTTTGTGTTTACATAATATATGTGTGTGTAGTGTGTATAATTAATTTGTATATATAAATACCCACACATGCATGTATATATTTAAGAAAAATCTGTTATTAATATATCAAATATTTATATTTATATATAATATTAATTATGTATAAATATATATATAAGTATATACATGCAAATATTTCTTAAATATATACATGCATGTGTGTGTATTTATATTATACAATCTAATTATACACACTACACACATATATTATGTAAACACAAACTTTTATTTCGAATGCAATTAATCCGACTAATTGTTGCCCATCCCTAGTTGTGCAACACTCTCTCATTTTCACATAAAATTACGCGTGTGGCGATTGTCTGAAGACCATATAGAATCACGCCAATCCATTGGCTTATGGCACGGGCGCCGCCTTGACGCTCTTACGTCGTCATTTTATATTAGCGCGCATTATCTGATTTCATTGTGCGAAATGATTTCCAGGCGGTAGTGTAGAGTGGAGCTCAACTCTAGTCTACATTGATGGGCGGAGTAGTGGGAGTGGCCTGCGAGCTGAGCATTGCAACGCACTATGGGGATTGTTGTCTGCAATCCACAAGCACTAAAAAGTTATTTTCTGCCTTTTATCGGCCAAGAAGGACCCAAATTAGAAATTTATGATACATATACACTACCGGTCAAAAGTTTAAGATCGGTAAGATTTTTTATGTTTTTAAAAGAAGTTTCTTCTGCTCACCAAGGCTGCAATTTTTTGATAAAAAATACACAAAAAACACAGTAATATTGTGAAATAAATCACTCTAATATGATGATTTTATGCTCCAAAAACATGTATGATTATTATCCATGTTGAAAACAGTTTTTTACATTTTTATTTCAGGATTCTTTGATGAATAGAAAGTTCAAAAGAACAGCTTTTATCTGAAATGGAAAGCTTTTGTTACATTAAACACTACCCTTTAAAAAATTTGGGGTCGGTAAGAATTTGTATTTTATTTTTGGGGGAAATAAATAAGAAATCAATACTTCTATTCATCAAGGATGAGTTACATTGATCAAAAGTTACAGTAAAGACATTTATAATGTTAGAAAAGATTCTAATTAAATAAAAGCTGTTCTTTGAACTTTCTATTCATCAAAGAATCCTGAAATAAAAATGTAAAAAACTGTTTTCAACATGGATAATAATCATACATGTTTTTGGAGACATAAAATCATCATATTAGAGTGATTTGTGAAGGATCATGCGACACTGAAGACTGGAGTAATTTAGCTTTTTTTCAGAGGAATAAATTACATTTTAATATATATTAACATAAAAAAAGTCATTTTAAATTGTCATAATATTTCACAATATTACTGTGTTTTTTGTGTATTTTTTATCAAAAAATTGCAGCCTTGGTGAGCAGAAGAGACTTCTTTTAAAAACATAAAAAATCTTACCGATCTTAAACTTTTGACCGGTAGTGTATGACCCACTTTCAATACATATTATGTCTCCACCGGTGGAATTACCCTTTAAATGCATCATTCAAAAAGACTCCTGAGTTAATCATGTGAATCAGTCTAAGGAACAAACTGGACAGCAGCACACAAGCATCTCTGAGGGCAGATGTTCTTCTGCGCAGCATGAGCTCAATTACAGGCTGATGTCAGCAGTGTGTGTTTATGCAGATAATTGGAGGATGTAGGAGACAGGCTCTCAGCTTTCACACAAATCAAGCCATCCAGTGAGTTACAGTGAGTTAAATGAACCCATAGCCCTTTCTGAAACTAAATCTCTGTGTGCATATCTTTGTATTGTTGTTGAACCTTCACACTTCCTATCTAGATGATTGGCACTGCGTTTGTTCTGCATTTGGTCACTCACGTGGCGGCCGTAAACAATTGACCCTGCGGATCTGAGCGTTCGTAGGAGGAAGGATTATTCCAACCCCATGCCAGTGTTTGACAACAGCAAACATCTACATGTGATTGACAATCTGCACTGCACCCTCTGTGAGGTGGATGTGTATGTACATTAGCAGAAACAAGACGTTTTAAAAGGAATTTTTACTAATATTTAGAGTTGGGCAAAATTTAGAAATGTAGAATTCACCTTTTAATTCATGAGTGGGAATTTAAAAATAGGAAGATAAATTTAATGTATTGGTTAGTGAGATTTCCGGTACATTTAAATTTAATTTTTTATTTATATGTAAAAAGTACATACACACAGACATATATATATATATATATATATATATATATATATATATATATATAATTTATATACACATATTATGTTAACAACATTTTTTTTATGTTAGATGCAATTAGTCGATTTGACTGCACTAATAATATAATGTAATATACAATATAAAATAAACTACACTTACTGCAGTTTTAGAATTTGTATATACTATTATAATATTTACTTAAATTTTTAGATTTTTATTTTAGTTTAAGGTTTAGTCATTTTGTTATGTGCTCTTTTCACTTTTATTAGTTTTTGTTTTTTTATATTCTATTAAGCTTTAATTGATTTTATTTAAGTTTTAGTTATTTTATTACAAACTTCAAGTTTTTTGTTTTTTGCAAAGGCAACATTTCTAATTTATTAGTAGCTAGTGTAGTAATAATTAGCTTTTTTAATGTTTAAGTTTTTCATCTAACATTTATATTTTATTTGAGCTTTATTTTAATTAAAGGTGCATTGCGCAACATTTCATGTTAAAAATAGCCATTTTTTTAACCTATGCATGCTTAAACAATTGCCTGATAGGCTGAATGACCCTTCTCTGATCACTGCGCAAGCTTTCAACAAATGGAGAGATCTCCTGTCGGCTCTAGGGCTCAAACGGGTCCTATACAAAGTAATAACTTATATTGTTCATGAACGTGTTTCCATAATAATACAATCATAAGTGGATACAGTAAACACATAAAACAGTTCAACATGGAGATAGATGGAAACAAAAAGCGAAGTTTTCTACTACTTCCCTTTTCCCCTCACACACACATAAGTGTGTAATTTACTCAAATGCCTTACTTTCATATATTTAAAATGACTTGCAGATTTATAACTTTATTAACCCTGACGACATTATGACTGTAAACAAGATTTGTGCGGCTGATGCTCCTTTGGTTATGAACAGCTCATGCATGCGTGTGTGTGTGTGTGGTCCATGAGCGTGACACCTCTGGTTGCAGTTTCGCTTGTCGCCAGAGGGGGCGTACTTCTGCAAAAACTTGCGCAATGCACCTTTAATGAAATCATTTTTTTCATAGTTTTAGTTTACAATAGCAACGTTTCATTTGAATTTTTGTTTTATTTAAAATGCAGTTTATTATCCTGTTTTCACCTCGATTCAAATTTAGGATTTGAATTTGAAATTCTCAGAGTGGCACACAGTACTGGTATAGAAATGTCTAAACATCCTAACCGTTTGCTTTAGGGAATAATCACGTCTCATTCTGCAGGGGACCTAAAGCCAAACACTGCAGTACTTGCAACAAATGCATCGCAGACTTTGACCATCACTGCAAATGGCTGAACAATTGTGTCGGTGGAAGGAACTACTGGTGAGCAGAAAAGTCATTTGATAGCACAAAAATGAAGAACAAGCATTTGCATATTTATTTCACAATAGATGAACATTCATAGGAACCATTTTTTCCAGGTTCTTTTTCATAACCATCTCCTCTGCTGTTACTGGAATGATCCTCCTCATTCTTGTCGTCTTGTTTGTCTTCATTGAGCACTATGTGAATCCTGCTGTCCTACGCACTGCACCGCAGTTTCAGAGTAAGACTAGTCCGTGTCCCTGGACTCATTTCCTGTTGTTCGTCTGCATGGGTCATCATGTGATTTTCCCTTAATTTCCTTAGTTTAAAGAATAGTTAATGGTTGCTTCTGATAGGAAGGATTGAGTACGCTTGACAACTAGTTGATCATTTTATTTAATTTTAATTTAATTTTTAAACTTTAATATTTGTAACAGCAGTGCATTGAATGGAATGAATTTGTAGATTTTTTTGTAGTTTTTTGTTGAAAGAAATCAATACTTTTATTCATTAAATTGATTAAAAGTGACTGTAAAGACATTTATGTTACAAAAAAAATTCATTTCAAATAAATGCTGCTTTTGAACTTTATATTCAAATCAGATTCTTGAAAAACAAAATCACGGTTTTCACATAAAACTTTGTTTTTAACATTGATAATAATCAAAAATGTTTCTTGAGCAACAAATCAGCATATTATAATGATTTCTAAAGGATCATGTGAATCAAGACTTTAACAGCATTTTTTATGTTAGATGCAATTAGTCGGTTTGACAGCACTAATAATATAATGTAATATATAATATAAAATAAACTAAATCAGAATTTGTATATGCTTTCATAGTATTTTTTTTTAGATTTTTAGATTTTCATTTTAGTTCAAGGTTTAGTAATTTTGTTATGTGCTCTTTTCACTTTAATAGTTTTTTTATGTTTCTATTTAGCTTTAATTGATTTTATTTAAGTTTAAGTCATTTTAGTACAAACTTCTTTAAGTTTTTTTTTTTGCAATGGCAAAATAATTCTAATTTATTAGCAGTTAGCGTATTAATAATTAGCTTTTTTAACATTTAAGTTTAAATTTAACATTTATATTTTATTTGAGCTTTATTTCAATGAACAAAATAATGTTTTTTCATAGTTTTAGTTTATAATAGCAACGTTTCATTTTAATTTTTGTTTGTTTTAAAATGCAGTTTATCATGTTTTAAAATTAAATTTAAAATATATTCACAATTCACATATAAAACTTATTTTATTATTTTAAATTGCAATAATTGTCATTTTAAATTGCATTAATATTTCACAGTACTTTTAATCAAACAAATGCATCTTTGTTGAGCATAAGAGACTTATTTCAAAAACGTAAAAAAAAATCTTACCGACCCCCAAATTTTGAACGGTGACGTAACGCCTCATTTACTAGTTTTAATTTCTGTTTTTTTATTTCCTAGCAGTGAACGGGAATGGAACGTGGCTGGTTTTCCTCCCGGCGGCACCTGTAGAGGCCAGCTCATTAGTCTGCTGGTGTTGGCGTCGTTACCATCCTGCTGGCTCTGGCTGCTCTCTTACTGCTCTCCCACTTACTGTGCTTCCATATTTACTTGTGTAAGTGTTGATCTAAGCGTTATTGACTTTAAAAGGTGGATAGCAGCTTTTATTCATTATGTATCTTGTCACAGTGTTTCAGGGAATCAGCACATATGAGTACATCATTAGGAAGCGCCAGTCACCGCCACCGAACCCCAAAGAGAAAGAGCAGGTTCCTCCCGGCTGCTGCCGTCTAACTGGAACCACTGCACTGGTACCAACACACGCCACAGATATAAATAAAAATACAACACAATAAAATAAAACTAAATAAAAGGGTGGGGCCTGTCTGAGTTGTGTTAGTATAGAGTTGTGCAGGTATGACATCACTTTGTTGGCCAAAACGTGCTAGCGAGTTAGCATTTTAGCACTTCGGGTTCCTTTGTGGTAAACCATCCATTTTGGTTAAATGGCTGAAATAAGGTCTGTGGTGAACACAAGCTCAAGACACTTTCACGTTTTATTCTACGACATAAAATACATCAGTATTGCCTCACTTTGTGTTTTTTTTAAGCTGTTACGTGTCTTAAAAAAGGCAGTTGCTAACAAGTGAGATTAACCGTCATCACGCTGAACTGGTAAACTCAGTCCGCTTTTAAAGCCTCATTATGCTTATAATTGTGCTCCTATACTACTCTAACTCAAACGTTCTAGGAAAATGGTTTTAGATAAAAACTGAAAGGGTTGTCGGAAGCTTAGTGATGGTGACGTTGAAGTCTTGGGACGGTGGTGTAGTTTGTTTATAGGCTACTTGTGACTGCAATTGAGCTTCAAAATTCATAAAAGTTGAGTTCATCATTGAAATATCTTGATAGATAAAACGTGTAAGTATCATAAACGTGATTTAATCATAAAGTTAGTTTTTTTACAATAATCCAAAAGCCTATGGAAAAATTCGATTGGGTTTTTGTCCAGGGAACCAGTGCGATGCTAACTGCCGATTGGCCTAAATAGTGACGTCATACCTGCACCTGACCACTCTATTGTGTTGAAACTTGTGGTTATGGTAAGGGGGACATTTCCCAAACACGCTCAAAGTGGTTGACCAATCACAATCGCACTGGCCCAGCCGACCAATCAGAGCACATTGTGCTTTTCTGAAGGAGGGGCTTCCTAGAGACAGGAACTGAAACCGAGTGTTACTGACAGACTGGGATCAGAGGAGCTGCAACAATGGAGAATATGTGAATAATAATGTGTTTATTGAACATTCCAGCATAAAAACCTATTGTAGTCTGAACCCAAAAACAACATCAAGGCTTTGAAAAGGGTCCCCTTTAAACTGATGCAAAATACAATGTCATTGGAGAGAGAGTCTGATTATGTTTAACTGTATCATCTCATGGGATTAGACGGGAAGCTTTAGACTGAGTTTTATGCTTTGATTTAGATCAGAGGAAGGTCCCACCCATAAACACAATGCACTTTTCACTTCCTCCAAGGGTCTTGGGCTGCTGGAATCACCTGTGAACTGTGAAGCTCCGCTGTCCAGCAAGTCTTGGTAAGCTTCAAGTGCACACTTAAACTAATAGTGTTAGTGGTTTGGTTTTTTCTTACACGTTCTGCTACTTTTTCTTCTTAGTATCTTCAAACTGGAAGATAGAGGACAAACATCTAGTCGACTGCCTGAACCCATCTGTGCTGAGGTAATCGGACAAGCTACCCTCTCTAAATCCTAGTGAGCTGTCTATCTAGACAGGATTTTAAGACATCTTAGTATGCAACGACTTTTGCGAGAATTATGCAGCATCAAATTAGCATTGCACCAGTGTTGTTATTATTAACTTAAACTTAAACACCAAATCATTTTCGGGAATTGAAAATAAAAATAAAATTCTAAAATAAAATATTAATATTAGATGGAAACTTTAAAAATTACAAATGTTGCTTTGACAACTAACTAAAAGTTTATAAAAAAAAACTAAATTGAAATATTTAAAAAATTTACAAAAATGACAAAAGGTCAACAAAATTGCTCAAATCTAAACTAAAATAAGAAAAATGTGGATAATAAAAGCTAAATAAAAATATAAGATACATTCAATGCAGTGTTTTGTTAGAATTTATAAATCAAGTTATTGATTGTAATATTTGAAACATGCATTTTCTGTAAAGCTGATTAATACTAAAATGACACTGCATTGAATTGATCTTTTTCTGGAGAAGGCAATCCCATGATGCATTGAAATAAAAAATCCTTTCAAATGGCAGACTAAATGAGAAAATTGTTTGATATAATACAACCAGTGCCAAAAAAAGACTATTTTACCCCCATATTTGTTATTATTGGAGCATAATGTCATTACAGATGGAGGAAGCCAGTGGAGAGAGACACCTGGAATCAGCTCTGACGCACCAACACAAATGATTCCAGGTAAAAAGCTGCGGTGATTTAAAGTAGTTCACTTTAAAAAAAAACTTTTGCGGATAATTTACTTACCCCAAGTCATCCAAGATGTCCATGTCTTTCTTTCTTCAGTCGAAAAGAAATTAAGGTTTTTGATGAAAACATTCCACGATTTTCTCCATATAATGGACTTCAATGGGGTCCAAAAGACAGTTTCAGTGCAAACTGTTCAAAGGGCTTTAAAATGATTCCAGACAATGAATAAGGGTCTTATCAAGCGAAACGATCGCTCGTTAAAAAAACAATTATATAACAAAGTTTACGTTTTATAAGCTTAAACGGTTTCAGTTTGCACTGAAAGTGTCTTTTGGACCTTGAACCGTTTGGTTCCCATTGAAGTCCATTATATGGAGAAAAATCCTAGAATGTTTTCATCAAAAACCTTAATTTCTTTTCGTCTCAAGAAAGAAAGACATGGACATTTGGGATGACATGGGGTGAGTAAATTATCAGCAAAAGTTTTTTAAATGTGAACTATCCCTTTAAGCAATCGCGTGATAAGTGTTGACTGAAGGTGCAGCTGATTGTCCTTCTGTATCCTGCTGGTAGGTGAGCCTATGATGTCACTTCCTGTGGGCTGGAACCTCAGTGGATGAGAGAACCTCAAGCTCCAGGACGGAGCAACGAGAACGAGAAGTCTGTGGAGGGCCGGCCCATCGTACAAGACCCGCTGGGAAGCTCCATCATGGACGCAGCGGCGGTGCATCAGCAGCTGATGACTGACACACATCCTCAGTGTTTAGTCTTCAGAGAGCACACGCCAGAAGATCAAGCACACTGATCGTTCTCGTGCATAGTACACACAAACATCTGGCTTCTTCTGACTTTATGCAAGTTCAGTAAAGACACACACAAGTCTGAAAAAAAGTCATGGTGATATAACGATTGGATTTACCAATATATATATACTCAGCAAAAAAAGAAACGTCCCTTTTTCAGGACTGTGTATTTCAACAATAATGTTATAAAAATCCAAATAACTTTACAGATCTTCATTGTAAAGGGTTTAAACAATGTTTTCCATGCATGTTCAATTTACCATAATCAATTAATTAACATGCACCTGTGGAATGGTCTTTAAGACCTTAACAGCTTACAGAGAGTAGGCACTTAAGGTCACAGTTCTAAAAACGCAGGACACTAAAGAGACTTGTCTACCGACTGTGAAAAACACCCAAAGAAAGATGCTGATGCAAAGAAAGATGTTGGATCGCAGGGTGAGGGCTAGGGCCATAGGGCCCCCCAGAAATGTCCAGGAACTTGCAAGTGCCTTGGTGGAAGAGTGGGGTAACATCTCACAGCAATAACTGCCAAATCTGGTCCAGTCCATGAGGAGGAGATGCACTGCAGTACTTCAAGCAGCTGGTGGCCACACCAGATACTGACTGGTACTTTTGATTTTGAGCCTCCCTTCATTCAGGGACAGATTATTCTCTTTCTGTTAGTCACATGTCTGTGAAACATTTTTAGTTTATGTCTTATGGTGTTGACTCTTTTAGTGTTCATACAAATATTTACACACATTAAGTTTACTGAAAGAAAAAAACAGTTGAAAGTCAGAGGACGTTTCTTTTTTTGCTGAGTATTAATACATATATTTCAAAGATATTCTATTTTGTTTGAGGCATCGTAGTCTCATGATTCACAGCAATGTGAAGCACGATAATACTTGCTCACACCATAAACATATTCCGTACTCAGCAACAAATGACTGAAATCTTTGTAAAATTGCACAATGACATATAAGTTGTTCTATTTCTGTAATATATGTTTTTGTTACATTGTAAAGCTGGTTTTATTTTATGATTTATGTTGATTGTAATTACTGAGGATTCAGTCACACAACTATTAGATGAATTAATGCACCACTGTATTTGTTCTTTTTATATTTTAAAATAAATGCCTTAAGATATTTCTCAAGATGGCGTGTGTTTGATGCAGCACTAGATGGGGCTGTTGGGTGATGATGTCATTAGTGACAGTCTTCCTTATTTCTCTCATGGAGAGCACCAGATCACTCAGCTGTCTTATTTCTCCATGTATGTAGGTACTAACTAATGCAAATATCATCATATACTAGTGAACATAATAAAACCATACTAATATACATAAAGATAATACTATACAATATACTTCATTTGCACCCTTAGGGAAATTTATATTGAATTCAGTGTGTGCTTCATTTCCAGAATTAAAAAAAAAAATTTGATAATTTATAAATCACAGAATAAATCAATCACATGTATTTCACCTAAACAATCCATACAGACAAGCAAAACATGTAGAACATGTTTAACAATATTATATATATATATATATATATATATATATATACATACATATATATACATATAAATATATATATATATATAAATGTCTTTGTCAGTCGGTTTTAAAATATATACGTTTTTCTTTACAAAAAAATGTGTTTTGATTTTTATTTTCATCACATATACACTAACTCCTAATCAAAATTTTGGAATCAATACATATTTATTAATTATGGAATATTTCAGCTATAAATTCAGCTTTGATCACAGAAATACATTAAACAATATACAAGGTATTTGGCCTGAAATTAAAAAAAAATAAACCTCCTAAGAAATATTTGCTGGAGCAACAAGACTGTGACAACTAGCCCCAGACTCCCTTATATTATTCAGATGGATTATTACACTAAAAAAACTCTCTGAATGAAAAAAAAATCAAAATACAGTTGGTGAATTTAAAAAGGGGCTCCCTGATGTGATTCAGGTGTTCAAATTCATAATATTCATTCATCCAATACAGTAATAATATTTATTATTGTATTACACTAACCAAATGCTCCACTCTTCTCCACAATGATAACCCACTGTAATTTAAATGGTACTAATAATTGCAATTCAACATTAAACACAGCTATGCACTATAAAGTCTTCCCATTGTCTCATTTTCTCAAAAACACATAAAATATCACTTAATTCAGACATTTATTCTCTTTTAATTCAGCCAAATGCAAACCACGTCAACATAATGAACAAGCACAGCCCAGTTTTAGTTAATGCAACACAAATCATTCATGTAATCCAACACAAACGGATTAAGTAAACTTAAATTTTACATAATTAAGTAGATTGAACACAATCAAATTAAGTTTGGACAAAATGTATAGCAGTGTTGCTTAAGCTCAATTTGGACAAGCAGCAAAAATCATTTTTGAGTATTGCTGGTCAAGAACCCTTCCCAGTTGTGTAACATTTTATGGATTTTATGCTTTATTCTGTATCTCACAGTGAAGAAAAGCGTTGCTGCAGGAAACAAACACACTAGGCCTCTACTGTATTTATAAATATGCAGTTTATTTAGTCATCTTTCCTGCATTCCAGCACATTTCATCTGCATTAACACACTTCATCTTGATTGCATTGAGCGGAAATACTATTCTCTATGGGGATGCTCCTGAAGACATTCTGTTCTTTCCTTTTCCTTCATTTGATTTATTTGTTTATGTTTAGTGTCAATTTGGATTTCCGTGCAAGAATGTAAACCTTCCATTCTACTGACTCTATGAATAGTTTAATCGCTTTTTAGATGGTAATATTATGGTGTTAGATGGTAATAGAGTTAACTGTCTGAGAATCATAATATTAAAAACAGTTGGAGACACGCCAACACACGCAAGCTAAAATGTGTAAAATAATAATAATAAAACTAAATAATATGTTACATTGTTGTTGATGTATTTAAACGATGATAAGTTCATATGCAAAAGTCTGTAATTCATTAATTAAGTCATTTGTCTCGTTCAGTCACTCACGCGGGCATATTGAGCGCGCGAGCCAATCACCGCGCGGCGCCTGCTGGTCCTCGAGCGCGCTCTCCAGCGCGGCGCACACTACGCGCGGATGACAGCAAGCGTCGCGTCGCGTCTCTCAATCCCACGGATGTCTCACGTAAACATGTTCTGCTCAACACTAACAGAAAGAAGAAAACGACCGAGACATCATTCAGGTAAGACTGTGTTTTGACCGTTCTGGCAGCGTGTTTCTCACACCGTCTGATTTAAACGCAGTTGAAACGTAATTAATCTCGAGCTTCTTTATGTTTTCATAATTCTACCTCAAAACCAACCCGAGAACATTTTGTGCTTCATTTTTGATCGTTGTCACGGTAAGTCCATTCGATTTGGTTTCGTTTTTGTTTTGTTGTTGCGCAATTGTGTGCTGGTTTTGTTTTGTATTCGTCAGTATTGTTGCATGTATGGATGCAGAGCTGCAGTTACATGCATGAGATGCACAGTGTTCATGACAATAACAATGATCACGTGTTTCATTATGATGCTCATGGTGAGTTTATATAACGCTTGTGTGATGCTGGAAATGTATAGAGCTGTTACATAAACCGCCAGGAGTGTGTGAGTGTCGATTAAAAGTGGAGAATCAAACGAGATGAAGAACGTAATTATGTCTGTCTGTCTATCTGATCTGTCTATCGTTCGTTCTGTCTATCATTCTGTCTTTGGTTCTGACTTATAATTTCATACACCATTATCTATCTATCTGTCTGTCTGTCTCTATCGTATCTATCTATCTATATCTATCTATCTATCTATCTATCTATCTATCTATCTATCTATCTATCTATCTATCTATCTATCTATCTATCTATCTATCTATCTATCTATCTATCTATCTATCTATCTATCTATCTATCTGTCCATTCACCCATCCATCCATATTTATCTGTCTATCCATCCATCCAAAACTATCCTGTCCATACATCCACATCTCATCCATCCATCCATCCATCCATCCATATCTTTGTTTATCCATCCATCTATCCATATCTATCTGTCTATCCATCCATCCATATTTATCTGTCTGTTCATCCATCCATCCATCCATCCATCCATCCATCCATCCATCCATCCATATCTATCTGTCCATCTATCCATCCATCCATCCATATCTATCTGTCTATCTATCCATCCATCCATCATCCATCCATCCATCCATCCATCCATCCATCCATCCATCCATCTCATCCATCCATATCTATCTGTCCATCTATCCATCCATCCATATCTATCTGTCTATCCATCCATCCATCCATCTATCTATCCATCTATCCATCCACATCTATCTGTCTATCCATCCATCCATCCATCCATCCATCCATCCATCCATCCATCCATCCATATCTATCTATCTATCCATCTACATCTATCTATCCATCCATCCATCTATCTATCTATCTATCTATCCATCTATCTATCTATCCATCCATCCATCCATATCTATCTGTCTGTCTGTCTGTCTATCCATCCATCAATATGTAATATAAAGTATTGACATATCTAGAGTGAATTTTAACATTCATTTATTTGAGGATTGTGCGTTTCAGATGAGGAAAAAGGCTTGAGGTTTTTCATTTCATCTCCCATCCCAGTTGTTTTGTCCATATGTTCATAGATTAGCTACGCCTGACCAGAGGACGCAGCCATTCGCCGAGTTTGGCCCAGATTTTTCAGTTCTAGGTTATGTTGTTAAAAACACTGACTTTTGACGCCAACTATTACCCCAACATCTGAAACAGACGTTAAAAGTCGAAGCCTCAAAGCATGGTTTCAGACTGTACACCTGACATGTCATAGTCAGCATCATTAGTGCATCTGTTGCAGAGTCAGTGTATGTGGAAATTGCCATGCTGGAGACGAATAGCGTTCAGTGTAGGGACATGGGGAAGACATGTCTATATAAGTGAGGAACGGGCGGCGGGTGATGTAATGAAAGATGTCGTTGACCCCATCATTGGCAGCAGGGTGATCTGGGGTCATCTCTGAAACATTTGTGAAGCCACACTCAGACATCATGGAGATGTGTTTGTCTGCTCTAGATTTTCTACATTTAGATTTATGCATTTCATTACATTCAAGGTTTTGCATTCTCTCTAGACATTAAACAGTCAACATTTGTCATTATTTTTCTTCAGTGAACTGATACCAGTTTGCCAGTGTTTACTACTGATAGGTTCAGCTTTATCTGTGTACTCTTCCTGTTTATGCATTACATCATATCCTGTTTCTGTGTCTTTTGACAAGTCCATTCTTGTCAGTCTTTTTATGTTGTTGACATTTATTGAATTACATGTTCATTTTTTGCTGATATAAATAGTTTTTTGGTTTAAAATAGGTCAGTTTATTGTCTGAGCTCTCATCTGTGCAATGCATGACCAGAAGGCGAATGCATATCATAATACGCTCCACCAATCACAGATTCTCTTGAGGCCTGTGTGTGTGCGCATGTAAAAAAAAGCATTTCTCCCTCTCCTGACGCCTCCATCATACTCTGTTCTGTTCTGAAGTTCAGAGAATTACCTCCAGTCCAGCATTAGACACATCAGCAGATGTCTGCCTTGATTGCTATGTTATAAAAGCATTCAAATTTCACTCAAAATTGCATAGTTATGTTTCCATACATCATATGATGAACTAAGAGATCTCTTATAATCAGTTCAATCATTAGCAGTGTCGGTTTTATTATGTTAATGATTGAAGAAATTTTATTGACTGGGTGTGTTCATGTGAGTATTTATAGGAACTTCTTGTTTTGTGAGTTCTTGACTGACTCTTTTATATAGGACTACATAATTTTTTATCACAGTTATTTATGTCACAAGATTTTAATATATATGTATATATATCACAAGATTGTAATATATATATATATATATATATATATATATATATATATATATATATATATACAGTATATCACGCATGTATATATATATACACTCACCGGCCACTTTATTAGGTACCCCATGCTAGTAACGGGTTGGACCCCCTTTTGCCTTCAGAACTGCCTCAATTCTTCATGGCATAGATTCAACAAGGTGCTGGAAGCATTCCTCAGGGAGTTTGGTCCATATTGACATGATGGCATCACACAGTTGCCGCAGATTTGTCGGCTGCACATCCATGATGCGAATCTCCTGTTCCACCACATCCCAAAGATGCTCTATTGGATTGAGATCTGGTGACTGTGGAGGCCATTTGAGTACAGCAAACTCATTGTCATGTTCAAGAAACCAGTCTGAGATGATTCCAGCTTTATGACATGGCGCATTATCCTGCTGAAAGTAGCCATCAGAAGTTGGGTACATTGTGGTCATAAAGGGATGGACATGGTCAGCAACAATACTCAGGTAGGCTGTGGCGTTGCAACGATGCTCAATTGGTACCAAGGGGCCCAAAGAGTGCCAAGAAAATATTCCCCACACCATGACACCACCACCACCAGCCTGAACCGTTGATACAAGGCAGGATGGATCCATGCTTTCATGTTGTAGACGCCAAATTCTGACCCTACCATCCGAATGTCGCAGCAGAAATCGAGACTCATCAGACCAGGCAACGTTTTTCCAATCTTCTATTGTCCAATTTCGATGAGCTTGTGCAAATTGTAGCCTCAGTTTCCTGTTCTTAGCTGAAAGGAGTGGCACCCGGTGTGGTCTTCTGCTGCTGTAGCCCATCTGCCTCAAAGTTCGACGTACTGTGCGTTCAGAGATGCTCTTCTGCCCACCTTGGTTGTAACGGGTGGTTATTTGAGTCACTGTTGCCCTTCTATCAGCTCGAACCAGTCTGGCCATTCTCCTCTGACCTCTGGCATCAACAAGGCATTTCCGCCCACAGAACTGCCGCTCACTGGATGTTTTTTCTTTTTCGGACCATTCTCTGTAAACCCTAGAGATGGTTGTGCGTGAAAATCCCAGTAGATTAGCAGTTTCTGAAATACTCAGACCAGCCCTTCTGGCACCAACAATCATGCCACGTTCAAAGTCACTCAAATCACCTTTCTTCCCCATACTGATGCTCGGTTTGAACTGCAGGAGATTGTCTTGACCATGTCTACATGCCTAAATGCACTGAGTTGCCGCCATGTGATTTGGCTGCTTAGAAATTAAGTGTTAACGAGCAGTTGGACCAGGTGTACCTAATAAAGTGGCCGCTGAGTGTATATATATTATTAATATCTCACAGGATTTTTAATATATATATATATATATATATATATATATATATCACAAGATTTTAAAATATATATATATATATTTCACAAGAGTTTAATATATACATATATGTATATAAATATATATATCAGGAGAATTTATTATATAGGTGTATATATATATATCACAAGATTTTAATATATAGGGCCTATGTATATATATATATATATATATATATCTCACAATATTTAATATATTATATATATTTATATATGTATCAGAATAATTTTATATATAGGTGTATATATATCACAAGATTTTAATATATAGGGCCTACGTATATATATATATATATATATATATATATATATATATATATATATATATATATATATATATATATATATATATTAGGGCCGGGAAAAAGATTAATCGCGATTAATCGCATTCAAAATAAAAGTTTGTTTACATAATATATGTGTGTGTAGTGTGTATAATTATTTTATATATATATAAATACACACACATGCATGTAAACATTTCAGAAATATTTGCATATATATACTTTATATATATTTATACAAAATTAAAATTATACATAAATATAAATATTTGATATATTAATAACAGATTTTTCTTATATATACATGCATATATGTGTATTTATATGTACAAAATAATTATACACACTACACATACATATATTATGTAAACACAAACTTTTATTTTGGATGCGATTAATCGCGATTAATCTTTCCCAGCCTAATATATATATATATATATATATATATATATATATATATATATATATATACATAGATATATATATATATATACAAGATTATAATATATGTTATATATATATACACACACATGCAATCTATAACTATTCAATCTATAATATGCAAATACAATTACATTATAAAAATGTATTTAAATCACTGGATTATAAAACGAAATGATTGTACATAATTGATATATACTGTATATGTGTTAGATATTGCTTCATGCAATTTGATTGTAATTATATATCCTATATTGGAATTATTTCATAAATATATAAGTTATTTTGATAATCCAGTGATTTAAATTCTTAATGAATGCAATTTGATTATTTCCTCTCTTTATTTGTAAATTGATAGTTCCAAAAAAGCACAATATCAGATTATATTCGATGTCAAATTAATGAATTGATCTGAAATCAGTGCAGTAACACCAACTAAACTCCCAAGTTCTTCCTAGTTTTGATATTTCTATCTCGGCCACTCTTTTTTTCAGCTAGACAGATAAGAATGTTATCTTTTATACTCACTCTGGCCGGCTAATGCCAGCGATAGTGGCGATGTCACTGACGCGAACCGTGTGTATGTAGTACACTAGACTGCACAATGGGCCCATAGAGCTGAATGACATGATTGAGAGTGAATCATAAAGGTTTGTTTCTTTGTTGAAAGAGAAGTAAAACACAACGCCCTTGAATAGGGACATCTTCAAGTGGATTTTAGGGTCCTCTCGTACATTGACTGTACTCGAGGAGTTCACTTTGGCCCTACAGAGCTCTTCTGTCCGACCATAAAGACAGATTCATCTACTGTAGCCCATGTGCCCAGTGTTACGGCCGTGTGACGTAACCTCTCTGTCTGGTTTGGGACAAGATACTGCTAGTGCCGGTCCAGACTGTGTTGTATAAAGATTGACTTAGTGGTTTAAAACATAGAAAAGAAGAGAAAGAGCTTTGGCTTTGTGTCATGACATTGCACTATGGGAGCTTCTGGAAGGTGAGCATTCAGCATCTGTGAGAAAATGAATTACTTTGTGTTTATTTTTACAACCTTAGCAATTAGAAATGCTGTTTAATGTTGGTACCTGGACAAATGTGTGATTAAGGTGCATGTGGTGATGCAAAATCATGTTTATTAGTCTTGTGTAGTCAGACTTCACACGGACAAGTACCGCCCACTTAGACAGGAAAAGACATGCAAAGTGACCAATCACAGTTGTTTTTGTTTTGTAGCCTAAGTGTTTTATAATGTAGCCAAGATATTTCTGCACTGATTGAATCATTTACTTTCTTAATACATGATTCAAATGAAATGCAAACCAAACTTTTTTCTTGAGTTCTTGATGTAAATGTTATAAATAATCTCATATTTTGCTTTGTGTTTGATTTAAATCACATATAGGAAGACATAATAAACAAAGTCATTTAAATTTACTACTGTTGTCATTTCAGCTGCATCAAGAAAGCAAGAGGAGCGAGTCGAAGCGAGCGACACTGACGTGGAATCCGAGCGCTGGAGGGGCAGCAGAGGGCAAAGGTCAGACTAGAGATGCTAGGCTATGTCAGACTTCTACACAATAAAAGTATGTATTTCACTGGTTATATGGAAATACATGCTCTTCAGTATATCTAAGATAGTACGCTGGAAATGAGTGCAAACATAAATTGAATTGGTCACAACATAAATAGCCTATGTCATTTTGAGTTTTAAGGCATGCAATTATTGACCACAGGGGGGCTTTAAAATGTATTTAATATATTTGATTAATTATGTGAATTTGAATACATTTCATGTGTACAGTCAGCCCGTTCTCATCCCAAGGCATCATATACTGACGCTTTTGACATTTCGTCTACATCCAACGCACATGGCACCCTTTAGCGTCAATATGACAGGGTTCCAGACTGCGACCAAATTGGTCGCATATGCAACCATTTTTTGAGAATGTGCGAGTTAAAATTTTACGTGGTCACATATGTGCGAGTGGACGCCCGCGCAACAGAACGCCGGTGTATCAGCTGCTGCAGTCCATAATTTATGTGTTTTTGACTTATCCTGAATCACAACGGTACGCCTATAATAAGTGTTTGTATTCTGACTGTTTTATCCCGGGGTCGACTCGGATGCGGAGTTGCCCAGTGCCTACGTGACTCGCCATAGACATTAACGGAGAGAAGTAGCTCCGGCTAAATTGTTCTTCCGCAAGACACGTGCAGTTTATTTATTGACGAACGTAGACGTCACGCGCATTGCACACTGATAGTGGAACGTGGCAATTACGAAATTCACAAATTAAGGCATATAAAAATGAAAATGTCTCACGAAACAGCTTGCCTGGAAATTATTATAAAATGAAGAAGGTAAGGAGTGTGAGATTTTTGTTACAACTATAAACTTTGATAATGACAAGTCTGTATTAGCTTATTATAATAATCTAATCTTTAAAAATGTAATGCATACATTTAAATGTTTAATTATTTTTAAAAGCTAGAGAGACGATGCTGATAGAAAGATGAAAATAGACAGATAGATAGATAGATAGATAGATAGATAGATAGATAGATAGATAGATAGATAGATAGATAGATAGATAGATAGATAGATAGATAGATAGATAGATAGATAGATAGAATATGATTCAAATGTAAATAGATTGTATATAATTAAAATGTAAAATGCTTAAAATTACAGATTAAAATTACAGTCCAAAATTCATGAAAATCCTGAAATTTGGCAATGATAATTTATATATTACAGGTGTTTATGCTGCAACCCAGAAAGCCTTTGCTAGCTCTGGTCCATTAAAACCACTATTCATCAGCATGCATTGATTAATCCCATGGCATGTAGCCAAAAAAAAAAAAAGGTGCGACCAAATCATATACTGGTGCGACCAACTGAGAAAGTTGGTAGCACCAGTGCAACCAGTGGAAAAGTTAGTCTGGAGCCCTGTATGAGATACAGATATGTATGGGCCAGAAGGCGCCTCCTACTGGTGTAATAAAAAGAAATTCAACGAAATTTCAAAAGTGTCACTATATGACGCCCTAGGATGAGAATACGTTGGTGCAGTGTAAGTGAATAAATGATATGAATTAAAAATAAATTAAATAACAAATAAAAAACAACAAGTGGCATTTCAGACATTGATTATTAATATCATCTAATGTTCCTGAAATCTCAGCTGAAGATTAAACAAGATGGCCTGAACTGATTTTGGATGGGTAGTGCTGAACTGGTTATAGATGCAGTTTGATCACCATTACGATGATCAGTATGAAAGTTGTCATAACATAAACAGTGTGATGGATATACACTACGGACAATTAATAATGTCTAAATGTCTTTGCATTAGATACAACCTATCACATTAAGTGTCAAAAAGATGCACAAACACATTTTAAACTGCAATAATATTACCAGTAATATTAACCGTTAAAATTCACGTTCTTTACCAGCAACATGGAGGAGTTTAAAGTTCAGACCGCCAAACATCCTGTACCCAACAGTTCTCCCATGAGGCCGCACAGTGAGCACTCGAAAGAACACGCAGCCAAACGCCTGTCCTCCGCATCCAACGGCACGAGCGATGGAGGAGCGGGCTGCAAAACGCCTGTGGAGATCACTGCGCTGGAGGAGTCGTTCCGGCGCTTCGCCATTCACGGAGACACGCGAGCCACCGGGAAAGAACTGAACGGCAAGAACTGGTCCAAACTGTGTAAAGACTGCGGCGTCATCGATGGCAAGAGCATCACACTCACAGACGTGGATATAGTCTTCTCCAAAGTCAAGTATGCCATAATCTGCACCACTTTCACACATTTAGGAGTTACGGAAGTAAACGTCCCATTCATTTTCTACACAAAGGCCCGTTCACACCAAGGTCGGTAACTATAACAATAATGATAAAGGTAAAAATAAAATATAAAAACAAACTTTTATTTCAGAAAGTTGCAAATGCAAAAAATCATTCAGTTTAAAAACAAAAATAAAAAAATATTGATATTTAAAAAAAAATGTTTGAAACTTATATAATTAAGTATTATATAAATATTATATAATTTAATAAAAATATGATATAACTAGTAGGGATGCACCGATATGAAAATTTTGGCCAGATACCGATAACCGATAATTCTTTATATTTGAAAGCCGATAACCGATATATATCGGCCGATAAACTTAAATCAACATTTTTATCTAATTTTGAGAGCCTGATTACAAAAACAAAAGTCTCCATGTCCCAAGCGCATGATTATAATGATGTTGTCATTATAGTGTTGTATAGCCGATATGACAGATTTGCGCTGCACATGTTGTACCGAAACGTATTTTAATTTTTTGAAGAGATTTCAATCATATTTCAAGAAATTCAAAAACATAAACATTGCTCAACAAGTGTCTCAGCTTAAGGGAATAATACATTATTTATCGACTTTAATATATCGGCCACATTTTCTTACCAGGCCGAAAACGATTAGTTAAAAATGAACATATATCGGCCGATACCGATATGCTGGCCGATATATCGTGCATCCCTAATAACTAGTATAGTAATAGCAATATAAAATTTTAATAAAAACCAGGGTTCGTACAAGGTGCCGAAAGTACTTCTAAGTTCTGGAAAACCCTGGAAAACGGTCATATTTATGAAGAGGAACTTGAAAAGTGCTTGACAGAATTGGGCATCAAGACCTGCAGTGTAAACGAGGCCTTTGAGTTTGATGCAGTGTATCCTGGGATTGCATGGTCGATGAAGCACACATGCTATTCTTATATTCAGGCTAAAACGTTGTGCATCAAATGCCCAATTTACGCTTTCAACCAATCCGGTATAGTGTTATTAACCCATGTCATGACCCCTTTAAATGAGGAATATTATGAAATGTTCCTTCGTTCCCGGAGGAAAACCTAAGACTACAATGGGGGGAGTGTCAGGGATGAAACAGTGACACTGATATAGAGAATAACGTTGTGCTTTATAAGTTTGCAGACATTTTTCATGCTCAAACAACATTAAAAAATAAAGTAAAAAATGCAAAAAGCATTTAACAACTGGCATAATAAAAATGCATATGTGTCAAAATATTAGATTGGTGCATTAGGCTTTAAAGTGTAGGAGTGTAACTGATATTTTCTGTAACAGTAACATATTTTCCTTCAATCAATGCATGCATTTCTGTTAATGCATATTTCTGAAATACGCAGTGAAGAGGAGTCTTGCTCATCCCCCACAGCCACAGGCCATAATGGCTCATCCTGAATGACCCTGATGAATGCAGGACAGAAAGAGTCATCGCTGCTTCAATAAGGACAGATTTTAACAATGTGCCCTTAATATAGAGCAGCGTAGACACACTGATCCGTTCAGTTTGAGATGTTTAGAAAACACTGCTCGAGGAGAATGAATTTATCAAATCTTTGTATGATTTATGCATTGAGGAAATTCTCTGCCTTTTATCAAGAGATTTGTTTTCCCCGACTGAGAGAAATAAAGAATATTCAGAACGAGAAACCAATGCATGCAATATGTGTGCTTGCACGCTGTGCGTTAACATTTAAAGGAAAAGCGCAAACATTTTCACGCTTTTTCATAAACCATCTGTAAAGCTTGAAAAAACACATTCAAATATCATGACAGTTGTGACAACTCTTACGTTATATATTCTAAGTCTTCTGAAGCAAGCAAAATGTAAGTTATTTCAGTTAAATATGTTGATCATTTTATTTTATTAGAGAAGTTTTTCTTGTCCTCTTTGAACTTGATTTGCATGAACACATGTGCAGTGTGTGTGTGTGTGTGTGTGTGTGTGTGTGTGTACAGAGGCTCAGGCCAAAGATCAGGATTGAGTTTAAAAGGGAGTCGATCAGCATCACAGAAGTAAAGACACATGTTTGCTTTAATCAGTGCGGCCCATGACAGATTAAAGTCCCTGATTCATCCTAATGATGCTTGATAAAGCCTTGCCGCAATTTAAAACTGCAGCACGCAATGCAAACACTAAAGCCCTCCCCTGTTCAGCACATAATACCACATTATAGACAAATACACATGAAAAAAATGTATTCATTTGGGTCGTCACTGTAGCCCTCAAACCGTATTCACTTTATAGCCCTTAATCCTGTAATTGTGGACAAATGTGGGCACAGAGGACTCAGGTGTGATCCTAATTTTTAATTATTATTAATGTTATATCACTGTCTTCGATAAAGTTTTGTCTATCCTTTTATGGTGTTTGTTTTCATTTTGGGTGTATTTTTGAATTTATTTACTTCAAGAAGTACCATATTTTCTATGTAAATTATGCTTATTTTTATGTTTTATTTTTTAACCTTTTTTAACTACATTACAATATAATTCCAAAAAGTTCTTAGAGCTAAAACCTAAAGATAATTATTATGATATTTTGGCTTATTTTAGAATGCTCTAATTACAGTTTTTCCCATTCATTTCTATTGGTGCCCATTTTTGACCCAAATACAAGATTAAGGAGTTTTTTTTCACCCACTTAACATTGTAGAATTAAGTAAAAAAAAATGTGTGTTCAGGAGGCAAACTTAGGAAAAGTAGCCAAGTCTTGTACTGCTCAGATCAAGAGAAGTATTTTTTAAAAATAAATCAAAACTATTTTGCCCACATTTGTCCAGAATACGGTTAAATGTTAAAATGTTTCAATAAAAGCTAGTCAAAAGTTCAGCATATTAGAAGATTTTTGAAGGATCATGTGAGTAATGATGCTAAAAATGCAGCTTTGATCACAGGAAAAAATGACATTTTACAATATATTCACATAGAAAATGGTTATTTTAAAATGTAATAATATTTCACAGCCTTGGTGAGCAGAAGAGACTTTTTTCAAAAACATTAAAAGTCCTTTTGACCAATATGTAGGGTTGTGTTATGACTATGTAAATATGAAAGCATTCAGTGCATACTCATACTTTAGAGAGGGAACAGCGCTGAATTTCTTAGCTGACATTAGGCAGCAGCGAACAGTCGGAACGCTGAAGGATCGCACAAACAAAACAAAGTCAAATTAATTATAAAGCCAAAGAGGCGTGTTTACCAAAGCTTGTTGCTATGACAGCAGGTTGCTGGGGGAGACCACAGGCTTTATGGGGCTTTGTTTAGGTTCTTGGTCACCACGGTAAAACTGTTTGTGTTTGTGTTACTATGCACTGTTTTACCGTGGAAATGAGAAGCGCCACAGTGGAATTAAACACGGTTGCTTTATAGGCCGAACGAACCCGAGTCAAAATGTAAATCCTGCTTTAAGCGCAGATGAATAAATTATTTCTGCTGACTTTGGTGACCAAACACAGAACCAAAACTGTTTATCACACTGACGTAAATGAAAGACCGTCGAGTTTCATTGGACGCTTGGCCCTTGACGGCAAGAAATAAGATATGAGAAGCATCTCGTCCTCTTTAAAAGTTGATTAAAAGTGAATTTGAGTCTGCTGGCCGTGTGTAATGAGCCAAACGCTGGAGCCCTGACATGTTTGTGTTATCGCACACGGCTGTTTACACTGCGCCTGTTCAGGACGGAGAGCATGCCGCACTTTCAGAGGCCTTTATCGAGGCAGTTACCATGCGTATTTCATCCATTTACTCGCCCTCGAGATGTATTATTCTGATGTTAAGCAGAAGAGGTTCGGGACATTATATTTTCATTTGCATGTGTCACTCTCAGACAAGACCGGCCAATCAAATCTAAAGCGTTCCTCGTGTGTTTACAGAAGCTCTTTTAATCAGGTCTTGCAGGTTTGTGCCTCGCTACGTGTTTATATTTGATGCCACAATATATACTGATGAATTTATCATCTATTTGTCTTTGCTTTATGTAATTGTTTTCTAGGAACAAATCTGGCCGCACTATTACATACAGCCAGTTCGAAGAAGCGCTGGCGGAGCTGGCCAGGAAACGCTTCAAAGATAAGAGCAGCGAGGACGCCGCGGAAGAGCTTTACAAACTGATAGAAGGAAAATCACCCGTTATATCTGGAGTCACGGTAAAGCCCAGAGCTAAAGTGCTGTTCTTTCTCCAAATCAATACACATTTCTATTCGGAAACGTTCAAATACTAGCACTTCTCGTGTTCATTGCCTCTTTAAAGGAGTAGTTCGCTTTTAAAAACAACTTTTGCTGATAATTTTCTCACCCCCATGTCATCCAAGATGTCCATGTCTTTCTTTCTTCAGTCGAAAAGAAATTAAGATGAAAACATTCCAGGATTTTTTTCATATAATGGACTTCAATGGGGTCCAAATGAGAGTTTCAGTGCAGCTTCAAAGGGCTTAAAACGACACCAGATGATGAATAAGGGTCTCATCTAGCGAAACGACTTGTTTATCGTTCGTTTTAAAGAACCAAATGACTGAACATTTCAAAAAAGATTTGTTCATTTTGATGATCGAGTTCGAAAAAGAGAGTCATTAACGGAATCACAGAACAGAGCAAGACGACCATTTGAGCTTATAAAACTTAAACTTTTTTATTTTTATTTTGAAATGACCGATCGTTTTGCTAGATAAGACCCTTATTCATCATCTGGTGTCGTTTAAAGGAGTGATGAACTGAGAAATCAAAGTTTCCTTGAGCTTTTGACATCTAAGAGGTCATCATATTATAAGAATATCCTGTACGTTTCAGAACTGAAAACGTCCTCGATTAGTCCAATAAAAGCTTTTATTGACACCAGGCTCAGCAAACGACTCGTTTTTCAAAGTGGGGAATTATGATGTCAAAGAGGTTAAAACACCACCCCGCAGAAGAAGATCAACGCCTACTTCAACACGGCCGGTTTAGCCCCCGCCCACCGATTCGCTGCATTACACACATAGATAAATAACATAGGTCCACCTCGATAATGAAAAACCGATCGAGAGTGAAACTCATTATAATATGCAAAACTGTTATCCACTCACAACTGTGGGCGTTTACTTCCAAGTCTTCAATGCGAGACGGCCATAAAAACCAAGTGTTTTTCAGTTAGGCTCAAAACTAGGGTAGAAAATAGCCTATTACTTATTCATTTTGATGTTTTTTAATGTAAAAACCAAGCGAACGTCTTAAGTTGACCTCAGTCATAAGTAAAAAAAATTTAAAAAGCCAGTTCATGACCCCTTGCACTGCACTGAAAACCGTTTGGACCCCATTGAACTCCATTATATGGAGAAAAATCCTGGAATGTTTTCATCAAAAACCTTAATTTCTTTTCAACTGAAGAAAGAAAGACATGGACATCTTGGATAACATGAGTAAATTATCAACAAAAAACTGATTAAAAAAAAAATTAAGTGAACTACTCCTTTAATTGGTGTATACCTCACTTGTATATAATAGTTTCCTGTTTTTCTCAAACTGGGGTTTTATGGACTTGACGTGAACATGCAAATGTGTTGTTAAATTTAAAAATATTAAATTAAAATCTCAAAGGGAAAATTTAAGGTTAAAGGGGTTCATTTGGGAATCCTTACTGTTGAAATCTACTCACTTTTTTCCTTAATCATTTATTTTAAATGTACAGTATGTGAATAATAGTGTTTACAGTTAAACAGCTAAAATGTCTGCTGATTTCTAAATGCAATAATAGTGGTGATTTTATGAGTTATCTTTGAATTAAATTAATACTTTTATTGGACGCATTAAATTGATCTAAAGTGACAGTGAAGACATTTATAATGTTACTAAAGATTTCCGTTTCAAATAAATGCTGTTCTTTTGAACTTTCTATTTATCAAAGAATCTTGAAATAAATGAAGGGTTTCCTCAGTTCAGTATCAGAACTGTGTTCAACACTGATATAATAATCAGAATATTTCTTGAACAGGAAATCAGTCATATTAGAGTGATTTGTGAAGGATCATGTGACACTGAAGACTGGACGAATGATGCTGAAAATTCAGATTTAATCACAGGAATAAATTACATTTTACAATATATTCAAATCGAAAACAGTTATTTTAAAATGTAATAATATTTTCAAATATTACTGTTTTTACTGTATTTTTTATCAAATAAATGCAGCTTTGGTGAGCAGAACAGACTTCTTTAAAAACATTACAAATCCTAAAGCAAACTTTTAAATGGTATTGTACATGTGTAAGTTTTCACAATGTAATCTTATTCTTCCATATCCATTGTTTTAAATGTCAGAAAATGTTCATTATACTGATGGCTTTAGAGGAATAATACTCCCATAAAAAAGAAAATAATGAGACGACTAAATGAAGAGAACTATTCCTTTTCAAAGTTTCTTTCTCTTCGTCGACACAGAGAGCCGTGGCTTCTCCCGACCGTGTCCCGTTTGACTGACACCACCAAGTTCACCGGATCACACAGAGGAGCGTTTCGACGAGACGGGGTCGCGGAAGGGGAAGGCGGGACGTGTGGAAGTGGTGGACACATCCGGATACGTCGCTGGATACAAGCACGCAGGGTCTTACGAGAAGAAGATTCAAAAACATCCACAAAAACCCATGTGAGATTCCCCATCCAGCAGTGAACGCGAAACCCAACTCTAAAGCACAAAGGGGGTATGTCCTTTTTTCTGTGAATAACATTGAGTTTATGTTCCTCTTCCTTTAAGTGTTTTATTACTTTTAACTGGAACGCTGTTTACATCCAAACACTGACGTCACCAGCCGGTACGTTCCTAACAAACATGATGATGATGCCAAGAGAAAGACAATATTGCACGCTGTATTAGTGTTTCTTGCTAATAATCCGTCGTAAATATTGACATTAAATGCATATATGAATATTTGGCATTTGTGGCTTCTCTTATGGTGTAATAGAGTCAGGCCCGAAATATAACTTACATGCAAACGCTCGAGCAATGCAACTTTCCCATGTTTGTGCCATTAAACAATTTGCATTATAATAGCACACAAAACTGAGCTTGTGATCACGTATTTTATATTTTCCACTTATATTTTAATGCATTTTGCACATGACGTTGCTAGCAGCATGCTTGTAAAATATGTTTCAGGCCTAAGTTAGGAAAAAAACAAGGGGTCATGACATGGATTTTAATATGTTCCTTGAGGGTCATTTAAAAGTATATACACTTCTGGTCAAAAGTTTAGGGTCGGTACAGATTTTTAATGTTTTTAAAAGAAGTCTCTTCTGCTCACCAAGGCTGCAATTTTTTGATAAAAAATACACAAAAAAACACAGTAATATTGTGAAATATTATGACAATTTAAAATGACTTTTTTATGTTAATATATATTAAAATGTAATTTTAAAAAAATATTCCTCTGAAAAAAAGCTGAATTTTCAGCATCATTACTCCAGTCTTCAGTGTCACATGATCCTTCACAAATCACTCTAATATGATGATTTTATGCTCCAAAAACATGTATGATTATTATCCATGTTGAAAACAGTTTTTTACATTTTTATTTCAGGATTCTTTGATGAATAGAAAGTTCAAAGAACAGCATTTATTTAATTAGAATCTTTTCTAACATTATAAATGTCTTTACTGTAACTTTTGATCAATGTAACTCATCCTTGATGAATAGAAGTATTGATTTCTTATTTATTTCCCCCAAAAATAAAATACAAATTCTTACTAACCCCAAACTTTATAAAGGGTAGTGTTTAATGTAACAAAAGCTTTCCATTTCAGATAAAAGCTGTTCTTTTGAACTTTCTATTCATCAAAGAATCCTGAAATAAAAATGTGAAAAACTGTTTTCAACATGGATAATAATCATACATGTTTTTGGAGCATAAAATCATCATATTAGAGTGATTTGTGAAGGATCATGTGACACTGAAGACTGGAGTAATGATGCTGAAAATTCAGAGGAATAAATTACAGTTTAATATAAATTAACATAAAAAAAGTCATTTTAAATTGTCATAATATTTCACAATATTACTGCATTTTTTGTGTATATTTTATCAAAAAATTGCAGCCTTGGTGAGCAGAAGAGACTTCTTTTAAAAACATAAAAAATCTTACCGACCCTAAACTTTTGACCGGTAGTGTATGTGGGGAAACATTTTTTTCGACCTTCATTCTGACCCTCTGTCTGAAATTTAAGGTGTGGCTCCTTTAAGGCTTGTCAGTAAACGCCTTATAATTGGTTAACAATCATTGCATCAGGAATCGAGTATCAGCGCCCACTTTTTGTTCTATTGTGGCACAGTTCGACTCGCTGCGCTTTTCACCGTTTATGCAGTGGCCTGCATAAATATTGGTCGATGTCTTGCTCTGGAGGCGGGCATATGCAAATGTATTTGCCTGTGTGATGTCACAGATCCCTGATTATTCAAACCAGCCGTTTTGAGTATCGAGGATGATTTACACTATGAAACTTTCTGGATAGACAAGGCAAATTTAATTTCTCATGTCATGACCCCTTTGGATGCATTTGTGGCTTTAAAAACTGACTTTTGTTTTCCCTGCTTACCCGAGATCCTCTAGATTTAAAATTTGTAAAAAAAAAAAATCTAATTCTGTTTGCATATTTGATACACATCTCTATGATCTATAACTGAATGCAAAAATCCAACCATCATAAATTGTTGTTCGATGCATAAAGAATTGACCGCTGGTGCTCAAGATTGTATATCTAGTCGTTTGGTTGATGTTTTTGTAGATTTGACAAGTTAATGGCATAACTTTGTATTTCTGATTCTATAACGGCATAATATGAAACACTGCCTGTGTTTTTAATTGTGGAATGATTAACCATATTATGTAAAAGGAAACACCATCAGCAAAAGGTTCAGTGTTCTTTCCCTATTTGCTCTTCATTACAATACGTTATCATACCTCAATACAGACTGAGTAATGTCAAACCAGCAGGGCTTAATGCCCTTTCAAAACTCCTCTGTGTATCTTAAACAAAATGCCAAAAACAATAGAAGTTTCTAATGATTTGAACACGTATAATCAGACTTGCACAGAACCTGCAGCGAATGAACCAGAACAGTTTGATATTCGTTTATGAATTATTTTGGCTAAGCTGATAATCTTTCTGCCTCTTAATTAGCACATTTTACCATATTTAAACGCATTATGCAGATTTGAAACACGGATTAAGTTTACAGATTTTGCCCGGCCCTGTTTATCAGCAATAGATCAGCCTGCTAATGAAGAAATTTTTGTATTTTGCTGTGGATTTTAGTTTGAAAAGCACTGTTATATTTGACATGGCACTTTGCTGTTAGTGTTTCTGCCTACAGAACAATGTTTACAAGAGAAGTGACATGCTGTAACTAACGCTGGCATGGCATAAGTCTAAATGAATACATTCCCTTTACCATAACTAGTGTTCTGAATTATTTATAAACGCACTGCCATCTGAACACACTGGACAAGATTCAGACCTTCAGGGTTCCCACACTTCTGACCAATACATTTCAATGACTTTTCCATGACCATTCCAGTCGTTCTGTGAAAACTGGATGCGGATTTAAAAAATAAAGATCGTTCTGATTCACTAATGAATCATTTGAACGTTCCAGAGACTAAAGATAAACGACTCAAAAGAATGATTCGGCTCACAAATCAGACCTCGCTAAGTTTTACTCAATCCAAAAGCAATATTTATTAGCTAAAACGGAAAAATATATATTCCTAATATACAATTTCAAGACTTTTTGACGACTTTTCCAGACCTGGAAAACATTTAAATTCCCCTGATATTTATGTGATTGTGGGAACCCTTTGTAATAGATTATATTGTCCATGTCTATGGAGAGAAGGGACGAGTGAGAGTGTACAGACGTATTCTTCTACAAAACATTTATTTTCAGATAAGAAAAGTGGCGACGGATCATAAATGTCAAGCTCTCCTGCAGGTTCTGCTCAGAAAGTGACTCATATTTATGATAATAAACCACAAATAAGCATACATGTCGACGTATTTAACGTATGTTTTTAATGTTTTGTGTGCTTAATGCCAAATACTGTTAACCATCCATTTTGAGGAACAATACTGTCTTATTTTTCAAATAATGTTTTTTAATGTTCTACAGTGTCCTGATAAGCATGTCATATGGTGATAAAATTATTTTAACGTGTAAGTGTTTTGTAGCATTGATATTGAATAAAAAAACAAACTGCCTGGTTCTCGTTTATTTCATTTATCCACATGAAAGCTCAAAGGAATCAAACAATTCTATCTCTGAGATGAGAATAGTGATTGATTCTTAGATGTAGGAATATACAGAACAAACAAAAGGCTTTTAGAAAAAGACATCTTTCAAAGGACAGATTTATAATAAATTAAAACGTCTTTCTCTATAAATGCGGATGTCACACTGTCGATTGGAAGCGTCTTCTTCATTTGCTCATTGCAGCGTCCTCCAACTGCTGCAGCAAACGCTCATTTCTGGCAATCAAAGATCTGCAAAAGAAAAAATGCACAAAATGTTTTGGTTTTTACAGCTGTGATGCGTTCGGATCATCTTGACACCCACCTGTAACTCTCATGCGGGTCATTCGCTCCGTTTCCATCTTGACTTGTATGTCTTTTCTCCTTCAACTCCTCAGGGACTGACTGCACTCCTAAAAAAAAATTATTTTATTTTTATTTCGTTTTATTTTAACAACTCTCATTTTTTAAGCTACTAACCTCTGCTTTTCCATGCGTGGTGTTTTCTTCAGGTGAGAGGACAGACGCTTCTTTTCTACTTTGATTAGCTGTTTCTGTAAAGACACATTCTCCTCCAACACATTCTTCAGCTGCTCATTAAGGCCTGCCTGCATTGAAGACAAGTGTAGAAATATGAAACATTCATTATTTACTTCCAAAGAGGGAAAAGGACAAAAAACACCAAGGGCCTCATGAATATAAACTAGCTTCTTACAGTATGCATAACCTCATTTTACATTTCATTTCCATATGGATATTCCCATCCACGTGATACTACCCTGTTAACGTTACAGAAAACAATGAAAATATGACACTGCAATGCCAATTATGCAATCACATTTACAACATTGCTGAAAAATCAGTCAGTATTTGTCTTGTTTTAGAATGAAAATATCCACGAATATATTTTTTAGAAATTTCGATGTGAATGGAAAAATGTGTATACACATTTCAAAGCCCATTTTTAGCATAAATTCAGTGCAAGAATAATTATTAGACAAGTTAAATTTCTAAATCATATTAAGTTTCCAAGGACATATACTATATATATATACCACATCATATATTATAAATACAATTCATTTTGTAAATATAATTTATAAGTAAATTGTGACAAAAAATGAGGTTTAACATGGAAAAGTCAAATATTTATTATATTAAATTATGATATTAAATGTAAAAATGTATTATATTAAATGCAGAAGGAAGCCATACTACAGAAATTGCCAAATTATGGACAATAAATGCTTATTGGGGAAGCAGGTTCACACGACACACACACACACACACACACACACACAAAATAGGTGAGAAGGAAAGATATTAACTGCAAAATACTTTAAGAATTAAGGTAGAGTTAAGTCTCCAGAAGAATCAGGTTCTCAGAGACTCATCAACAATTATAGCACTTCTAGATGATTATACTAAATTAATAGTACTAGTTATTAAGATTGATGTGGTTTGGAATTGGTAAAATGTTACTTGGAAAAAAATATGAGTAGTATATGGACCTAATAATTATGCAAGCACTGTAATGCTTATACACCACCAGGCCCCAAGTCTTCTGAAGTCATATTAGCTTTGTGTGGCATATTCACTAAAATCTCCTGAAAACTTGCAATATAAAGTAAAGCACAAGCACACAAAAGACGTTGTTCGTTGGGTTTTGTGAATGAGCTAATAATAATCTAGCTCATAAATTTAAGGCGGACCCATTATGCCGTTTTTGAGCTTGACTACAATAGGATTTCATGTTTAAATGTTCAATAAACACATTATTATTCACATATTCTCCACTGTTGCAGCTCCTCTCTTCCCAGTTTGTCAGTATCACTCTGTTTAGTTCATGTCTATATGAAGCCCCTCCTTCTGAAAAGCACAATGGGCTCTGATTGGTCAGTTGGATCAGTGTGTTGTGATTGGTCAACCGCTTCAAATGCCAAATGCCCCGCCCCACAATAACCACAAGTATCAACACACTTCTAACCAACTCAACTCAACCCCGCCCCTTTATTCTACATAAGCACTGGGTGGGAATTTTTAACATGAGGAAAAAATTCGTTCCTGGAAGAAAACTACAATGGACTTACAATGGAGTCGTTTCAGGGAGTTCAGAAACACTGATTTAGAGAATAACTCCTGCTAGAGAGACTTTGGTACACAGATCTGATTGAACTAATCTTCCGATGGACTCCTGCGCCTGCTGAAGCTGAAGTGTCAGTTCTTCAGTCTCAGACTGATGTTGTTTTTCCTGTAGTTCATTCCGAGCGTTCAAGGCTTTGAGCGTCTCTTTAAGAGTTTGGATCTCCTGTTCTCCTCCCGAAACATCCTGCTCCATCATGCTGAGCACCTGGACCATCTTCACTGGACATCACCGACAGAAAGCAGTGGATTAGTGGAGATCGTTTATGGACTGGTCTTTTATAGAGAGGATCACTTACTGAGAAACGTCCTGTTTTGTTGACTTTCCTCCTTCCCAGACCAGAGCTCCTCCATCATGCTGAGGAGCAACTCCATAGGCTTCCTGTAGACACCCTGATTCGGATCAATGAAAACGTGAGCAGTCAGGTGTGTTTGTGTTTGAGGAGATGCAGTCTAGAGAAACAGAGACTGTTACTGACCTTCTGTGGTTTGCGTCTTCTCTCTGATGGGCTTCTATCAGAGGTTCCTGTTAATCTGGGAGGATGAACGACTGGATTTGCTCTGTCCTGATGTTGGTTTTGCCATTTAATGGCTTGTGCAATCAAGTTCTGCAACAAAATAATGTAAATTATTTCTATTTACATTAACATTTATGCATTTAGCAGACACTTTTATCCAAAGCGAGGAACAAAAACGTTTAAATCACAGAGAAAAATAATCATAATATGCAATATCGGGTTTATTAGATAGCTTATTGTATTAATTTAAAAGTGAATAGTCTGGAACTAAATGTAGACATGTACCCTGTGAAGCTGAGCGCACGTCTGTGGGATGCGGTGTGAAGACGTGATTCTCCTCGGAACTGTAGCGCGAGTCAGACTCCTGACTGAATGACGGCTCTCCACGATGGGGCTCACAAACGTGACTCTATGAGGACGAACGGGAGCCTCTAATGGTGTAAATTAGAAAAAAATTATTCAACAGCAATATTGACAATACTGAGTACAGGGGCTGGAATATGAAACTGAAACACCTGGTTTTAGATCACAATTATTTGTTAGTATCATTGTCCTCTTTTTGAACTCTGATATGTCTCTCATTACGTTGTGTGGATTACAATAGTTTATGTACATCTGTGCTATTGCTCTGCTAATTCATCCTTCACACTCAAGTCTCACTCATGAATGTAAAACAGTGAAGGGTCACACATATGTAGGCTTGAATCCTCCAACACTATTGGCCAGTGTTTCAGTTTCATTGTCAAACCCCTGTACAGTAAAAGGTTAAACAGCAAATCACTTGTACAACAAAAGAGGAATAACAAAAAATATTCACCATTTTTATAATCCGAGACCCATGGGAACAGATTCCTACATGACAGACAATTAAATAAATAAATAAAATTAAATATACCCATATATAATCATAATATGCAATATCAGGTTTATTAGACAGCTTATTGTATTAATTTAAAGATAAGAATGCACCAATATGAACAATTTTGGCCGATACCAATAACCGATAATTCTTTATATTTGAAAGCCGATAACCGATATATCGGCCGATAAACTTAAATCAAAATTTTTATCTAATTTTGAGAGCCTGATTACAAAAACAAAAGTCTCACAATTAAATCCATGTCCCAAGCGCACAATTATAATGATGTTCTCATTATAGTGTTGTATAGCCGATATGACAGATTTGCGCTGCACATGTTGTAACCGAACCGTATTTTCATTTTTTGAAGAGATTTCAATCATATTTCAAGAAATTCAAAAACATAAACAGTGCTCAACAAGTGTCTCAGCTGAAGGGAATAATACATTATTTATCGACTTTAATATATCGGCCACATTTTCTTACCAGGCCGAAAACGATAACATTAAAAATGAACATATATCGGCCGATACCGATATGCTGGCCGATATATCGTGCATCCCTAATTTAAAAGTGAATAGTCTGGAACTAAATGTAGACATGTACCCTGTGAAGCCGTGTTCTCCTCGGAACTGTGGCGCAAATACATATATATATATATATATATATATATGTGTGTGTATATATATATGTATATATATATATATATATATATATGATATATGAAATAATAATTGCTACTAATATTGAATAGACGCAGACGCACCTGATTTTGTTTTGGCAACCTTTCACAATCAGAATCATTGATTAAATATATGATATCTGATTCAGATGGATTTTCTAAAAAAAAAAAGAGAGAGAGAGAGAGAGAGAGAGAGAGAGAGAGAGAGAGAGAGAGAAAGAAAGAAAAAAATTGCCAATTACAAGTATAGACTATGTACACAAACAGTAAAGTTTTACACTCAGTGCATTAAACCCGACAGTAAAGCACTGGCGATTTGTATATATTATTTCTCTGTAATGGCTGGGTGATGTATGAAAATTACTGCAGCAGACTATACTGATAAAGCAAATGATATATAGTGTGTAGTGACTGTACCCTGTAATAGATGAGGGCTGCACTCGTTCTCAGAGCGGACGGAAGAGAATGAGGTCGTTTGCTATTCCAGGTCTTGCTAAGAAACATCATTGAGGCGCAGCTTCCTCGTCCCGTCTGAGAAGCGACAGCGTCTTCATCACCTTCTGCATTGCTTTTATTCTGAGCTCACTACTTCTGCAAAACAGTGGCATTATCAATTTTCATAGTTTTACTATTAGTTAACAATAACAACATTGCAATACCTGGAAGTTGTGTCTTGTTATCTGAGACATGTTTCTTATGATTAGTGTCTAGATTTGCATCTGATGAGAGAATGCATGAGAGCCGCCCTTCTTCTCTCTGTCACGCACTGGACAATCATCTATTACAGAAGAGGAAAACAACATTTACACTTTAAAACATTGATTTGCTTGATCCCAGTCAGCCCGACACAGAAACACAGAGAACAGAGATGATGTACCAGAGTTTGCGGAGTTTGGTCATTGCGTGGACCAGGTACAGAACGGTACGTGCGGGTGCTCTTTTGACCACAGGATTCAGCCGTAAGTCCAGTTCCTTCAAATTCTGCAGCTTGTGCAGGGAAAAGATGTCCTGTAGAGACGCCAGTCTGTTGTAGTACAGATTCAGTCTCTCCAACATTTCCAAATGCTCAATCCCCTAAAAATATCAACATGACAGATATGACACAGTGTTCACCTTCCTATAAGTTTTGATTTACTGTCAGTAGTTGCTACCAGCAAGTACTTTTACAGTCAATTAGAATTCACTTTATTTACACACACACATAAATATATATATACATACACATATTATAAAAACAAATGTTTATGTTAGATGTGATTAATCAATTTGACAATAATGTATAATATATATAATGTTTCTATAATTCACCCTAATCATTAATGTTAATTCATTGATAAGGAAGTTATAAAGTTTAATAAAAGCAAATGACTAATTGTTGATGTTGTAAACTACATTAATATTTATTTATACATGTTGATCTTCACCTTTACTGTAACCAGTGCATTATGTGAAAGGTCCAATGTTTTCAGACGGACAAAGTTTTTTAGGGATGTTCCTAAATGAAAGATTTTCCCTTCATATGTTCCTGGAAGAGTAGATGATCGGACATCCGCTGCAATAAATTATTCAAAATATGAGTTTATCAAATTGTGACTATATATAAGACTATATAATGTAAATAACTATATAACTTTGTTTACCTAAGCAACTGTGTTGAAGGTTCAGTTTCTCTCTGATCCATTGCTCTGTTATGGTCAAACCGTCTACCGCCATTGTTTTGAAGCTTGAACACACAATGCGCATGAGCAGCACTGGCTTATGAATATTAAATGAGCTCTGTTGGTGAATTAGCCAATCAAACTTACTAGATACGTACCTCATACATATTAATTACGTATCGTGTTTGAACGGTTTGAACGTTTGAGGGTTACCGAGCAACAGCAGCCACTGAGATGAATATTTCGAGGATGACGCCGTCAAACTACACCAGAAATACATTTCATCAACGGACAGTTTGAAGTTATGGTAATATTCATTTAATAGATTAGGATTGCGCTGGTAAAGTGGTCAGCTGAGAAAGCGTGTAAAGAAATGTTTGCGTATCACCATCTGGTGGCAAAACAACGCCAACGCGGGCCAGTTTTTTCCGATACAAACCACAAATAATGAACAATTTAACACAAAACTTGTAATTCAAAGGATTAATATAAAAAACATTTTCTGTTTTCGATCTATGAATAACGTTATATGAGATGCGTGATCCTCAAAGACAGCAGAGCGTTTAAAACAACTGGACCTGAACATGTATCAATCTATTATATAATGTGGATTATTAAAATGTATTTTAATTCTCATAACGGTATGAAAATGTAAAGAATATCAAACGTTTCCATTCGATTTCTTTGTGTCATATCAGTTTTTTCCACACGGGGCGCTAAAAGGCTCAGATAGCCGAAATCCCATATTGAGCCACATTCAATTCTCCGCACGTTTTGTAGTATTTAATAGTCCAAAGGGTAGCCAATAATTCTTTAAATCTATTAATTATACGTTTCTTGACATTAAATTGAACCTTTACCCATTTATTTAGTAACGACATCCTTGTGTGATACCAAATGACTCTGATTGGTCCATTCTTGCCAGCGCTGTGAAAAGGAACAGATAACACGTGACCTTTTATCTGCTTTAATAATATATCAAGAAAAATGTATACTTTGTTTGATAAAAACAGTGAAAGTCTTTTTTTTATTCAAATGTAATATATATGTGTGTATATATAAATATATTCACGTTTTTATGATATAAATATATTGTATAGGCCTAATTATTATAATATATATTATTTAATTGGAAATGGTAAATTATTGTACAAGTATTATTCGTACTAATGGTCATGCTTATAGTTGTGCCATATTTTTTTTTTTTTTTTTTTTTTAAATGTACACTTATTATTTGAGCCCCGCCTACTTTGACATCCCCGTTTTACGTAGTTCGCCTTCTCTGTGATGCAGAAATAGCAGTGAGCAGCAACAGCAGCATCACACACACCTGATCGCAGGTGCATTCATCTCCGGCTTTCTCTTCTCTCTGCGGGGAAGGATGAGACGATGGCCGCAGGAGAGATGATGATGAAGAAGATGACGGACACACGCTGATAGAAGAGGAGGAGGATGATGATGATGCGCATCCCATCATGGACAGTGAGGATGAAGATGAGCTGTCCCTGGATGAGATTTTACATCTATACAAGCAGCCCATCAACGAGGAGCAGGCGTGGGCTGTGTGTTATCAGTGCTGTCGCTCTTGTTTGGAGGACAAGGACGGTTCCAGTGGCTCTGCTGGTGCCGGAGGACCGGGGGATGTGAGGATTTATAAAGACGGAGCGGTGCGGTTACGGTTACATTCCGGAGACAGATCAGGTGACAAATCAACACCTTCTGCATCCATTACATACATCGGCATGTGCATTTATATATAACTGGTGTTAATTGCCATGCATTTGGGTGCATATGTTTTGGAACATATTTGAAATGTTTGCATTTTATCCTTAGTGTTCTGCATCACAAAATACACATCACTTTATATGCAAATTTGTATTTGACATGTTTTGCAATTGTGTCATGCACCTAATATCTTATATTTCTAATTTCTGTAGTTTTTGCATTTGTAGTTTTTTGATTATGTAACAGAACAAATGTGATTGTGAAATAGGCCTTTATCAGAAGGCCAGTAGGATACAATCAGTGGACTAAAATAACTAGTCTAATAGTCTAAAAACACAAGAAAGTTTAAATTAAGCATAAATAAATGTTCTCAGTCACTGTTGTTTACAGTTATAGATGTTCCCTGATGCACATGCTGATAAACACAATATATGGCTCAGGGCCTGTGTGTGAAATTTCATATTCACATTTCTTTTGTAAATACCGTACAATATATGTTATTTTGAGTATAGATTGGGTCTAGTATGCTATGTCACTCCATATATTTTATTTTGACATAATGAACTAAAATTACCCTGAAGCACATGATTTTTGGATTTAGGATTTGTATTCTGGCCTGGGTGCATCTGAAACAAGGTTATTATTATATTAAAACCATAAAAAGATGTTAACTTAACTAAAATGCCATATAAAAACATAAACTTGTTTTAATTTTAGCTTGTTTCCATGGTTGCATTTCTCATTTGCATTTCGTTTACCTTGTTGTACTAAAATAACAAACACTAAAACTGAAATACTACTTAATAAAAATATATTTATATAGACATATATTTCAAAATTTCAAAAACTTTAACTAAACTGAAAATGGAAAATATAAAAATACATTGAAAATATTAATAAAAGCTCTATTAGTAAGTCATTTGTGTGAAAGTAACCCACTAAGCACCTGTAAATGTAGAATGAGCTTAATATCTTTAGTTCAAGCTCATTTAGAGGCCTTGCGTATATGATATCCCCAATGCTTTAATCGCTTCACATGTCTAAGTGCTGCTGATAATAATGAAATGTGTTCAGTGTTCAGCTTATCCACAGTTTAAAAGATGAACATATTTGTTACCATTCCAGAGGATTACATTATTGCTCTGAGGTTTATCTTTTTTTTCTCATTAGTTGAGTCAGTAGCCAAGAGTATATAGATGTAGATGAGAAAGCATGAGTGAGATTTATGAATATTTCATTGCAAATTTTAAGCACACAGTTACAATCTCTTCTGAAACTACAACAGACGCATGCAAGATTACTGGAGTCTTTTGTCAAGGGAAACATCTGGTCTCTAAACAGTCTCCATTTGTTCTCTTTGCTGTCTATTGTAATATCAAAGAGATCTCATTTGTGGTTTTGCTTTCATTTGTGATTTTTCTCAGAGGAGAGGTGGTGAATTTGCCTTTTAATAAATGCTGTCATTGCTTACATGGTGTCAAGAAGATCGATATGTCTTGAGGAGAAAGCAGGTTGAAGGCAGAGTTACTTTGTCAAAAGTGCCGGTGTCAAACATGCTCCTCATTCGCTGTCGACTGCAGAATAACAGCGGATAGGTCTGTTTCCTTGCTGACTTTGCCTTGTCCTGAGATGAAGTGGATTTCAGAATCATTATCACGTGTTTGCATGTTCAATCAAAGCCGACTGACATTAAGTTATCAATAAAGCTCTGAGCTGTTAACAGTCATCAGATGCATAAAGAATATGTGCATCACACTTGCCGCCTTCAGTGTGTTTTATGTAATAACAAAGCACTGCAGATTGTCCCGTCAATTACATAATGGAAGTCTAGAAGCTGTTTATTTATCTGTCCCTGATTTTCCTCTCTTCTGTTCTCCCATAGGTGTGCGTAATCCGATCCAATCCTCAACACAGGTGAGTGATGTACAGTAACACCTCATGACAGCACGAGCGTCAAATGTGTTTGATCGTTCAGTCTTGACATGGATATTCTTCTCCCTTTAAGTGTTTCCAGCTGTTGCTATGTGGTTGCTAGGGTGTTGTGGAGGGTTGCCAGGGCATCACCACATAGTTGTTAAAGTGTTTTGAGTGTGATTTAATGCATCCGAAATCTGAAAAATACAGCCTCCAAAGGCAGGATATGGAGGTAGGAAGTAATCAGGACACATTCAAATCCAATAATCATGTCACATCCTGTCTACTGAGATACCTTCATTTGATCAATTTTTAAAGGGTAGTATAGATAGGGCCTAAAACTAACTTTATGCCACACTTGCCAATGGCCGGTGACTTACTTCACCTCTGGAAAGATGAAGAAATGTGAAATAATTTTTGAATTTGGAGCTTTCTAGTACTGAGAAAAGCCAGAAAATGAATTTTTGGCTTATGTGGATGAAAGACAAAAACACCCAGAATGCACTTGTTTCGCTACCCTAGGAGGCCACGCCAACCGGTAACAGAGCGAAGTAGTTAAACAACAAGTCTATGCTACTAGTGAGTCTCCGTGATGAGAAAATGTGTTTCGAGATCGCCCAAAATGTCCCGGCTTTTGCATTCTACAGTCGCCATGCATCATGTTTACTGTGGCGACTGTCATATAATGCAGGTCTATGGGGTCCACCTCAAAGAGCATGCACAGAGAAGTCCATATATGAAGAGTTCAGATGCAAAAGCCTCTAAATGCCATTTGAAATTTTCTTCTAAAATGATTAATAGTTAATCTTCATTGCCATTTAAGTGAAATTACTGAACTTTAATATACAAGCTTGATAAAAATGATCATTTTAGAAGAAAATTTCAAATGGTACTTAGAGGCTTTTGCATCTGAACTCTTCATATATTCCATCAAAGTTGAGCTAAAGAATAAATATGGAATCTGAATGTTGTGGTTAGTAGTCAGTTTGTGTGTAAATGTCCACTTTTGTTGTCTTTCTAGAGAGAAGTTACTATTGTAGTTAGTAAATATTCACCAAATCTCTGAGGTACATTGAAAAATGTAAAACCTTTTGTAAGGTACATTGTTTTAAATATTACTTTTTAGGTTTAATTTATTTTTAGTGAGTAATTTTAGTGCTTTAAATGCTAAATATGTTTGTTTTTCATATGATTTTGATATATTTTTTGAATCAACATAAATATTTCTAATAGACTTAATAGTGAAATGAATAAGCTCTATTAACACAGTATCTCCTGCAGCATTTGCAGGCACATCCGTGTTCTTCTAAATTCAGATGTTTTCTGCTCTCTTAACCGGCTTGTCAGCCACAAGTTCATTTTTAATTTGATGTCATCAGCTGGTGACATTTTAAAGGCCAATTAGAGACGTATAGACCTGTGAGATCACTGTTTACATCCCAAGAATCTGACCTTTCAGGTTTATGATGTGTACAGTAGATCGATTAGAGCTGACTGTGACGGACTCTCACTTGACTATTATTTAAATATGCATTGAACTCAACTTAATTCAGTGGCTATGAGTCAATTACTGATTGTATTCATGAGACAGTTATTGTTGTCAGTTACTCGACTATTATTTAAATATGCAATTAACTCAACTTAATTCGCTTAGTCGCTATGAGTCAATGGCAATGAGTCAATGACCGATTGTATTCACGATACTGTTATTGTTTGCTGAACATTCATGAAATTTACTAATGAAAGGTTAGCTATAACGTTAATCTCATTTGTTTATTTTCTCTTTATATGGAACTAATGCGATTGCTAATATAAATTGATCATTCAGCAAATCTCATTAACTATATGTTTCCATCCACCTAATTTTATGCACATTTTGTGTTATTGCATAAAGAAATACTTGGATAGAATTATTAAATTCATAATAAATGGCATAAATAACTGCATAAATTTAAAAAATGCACATAAAAGACAGATTACTTGTTTTCGGGTTAATTATGCACATAAACTATGATGGAAACATTTAATGAATAAATTCCTCGATGTGCAACAGAAAAACTCCCGTGACTTTGCCTCAACAGAGGATGTGGTTTGGATAACTGAACTAATTCAGATTGTACAGCATCTCAAATATTGGTTTGAAATGTCTGAACCAAAGTCTGTCGTCACAATGGTTGGGTATAAGGACTCCCAGGAGTGTCTCACATGATTGTGTTCCCAAACACCAGGCATCCGAACGCAAGATAACATGTTTATTGGGTTTAATCTGCACTCTCTGAGACGCAAGTCATTTATGATGGATAAAAGAGACACCGTTTCTTCCTCCATTGCAGCAACTTCAGTTTTTATTACAGATGTTTTCTGCTAAGTGACGTGGGATGAGAAACGTTGCTTTACATGCAAATTCCACTGCGCATGCGCTTGATCAGAGACTGAAAAATTTTGTTTTCTGTCATGATTCGAGCATTTAAAAACAACATTTATTGAAAAAGTTGTCAGATTTCAAATATGAAATACAATCTTGAATTTGATGAACAGTTTTGGAGAATTTGATGTTTCCCTATTCAAAAAGATAGGAGCTGCACTTGCATGCCCGAGAGGCGTTTCAAAGATGGCGTGTGAAATGACTTGTCTTGAAGAGACTTTGGTATTAGCAACTGTCCCTGAGAGAAGCACTGACAGGTCTAGCACTGCATGCAAGGGTGGATGAGGACACAGACACACACAGACAGATTTGCAGTCTACAGCAAATTCATCTTACAGTATATATGAGACTCACTCCATAATCAAATCCTTGTTAAGCAGCTTTCCAGAAGCGATGCAGAGCTCTAACAGACTGAAAGAAGTGTTCAAAGTTTTTTTCCAAAAACTGTGTATTTTCTGTTTATTTCTGTCTGTTTTAGTTGCACTGCAGTATTTATTTGGCAAGAATAATCTGGATAAACTGGATCGAACTTTATGCTGATGTGCTAGTCTAGTTGTCTGTGTGCCGAGTCTGCATGAAACGGAAGTTGCAATGATCTTTTTATAGATATGCAAATATCTGAGCGAAACAGCTTCTCGAACGAAGAACAAATGTAGGGCGAGGTTTTATTTTGTCAATGGGGAATTGATTGAATAGTTGTGGTTTGCTATTGGTTGATCTCATGTGAGTGACAGGTTTGCCCCGCCCTTGAAGAAGTTATTTTGATTAAAGATTACGAGGCACATAAAAATGATTTGCACGGATAAATAATTAATAATAAATACTGCTATATTCCATTAAAAAAATATCGATTTACTGTATATTGTCAATTTTGTAGATTTTATAGCCCTGTAGGTGTGTATTGTAGTTTGCTCATGTTTATTTATGCTCCTTGTGTTTTACTTTGTTACTGGACTATTTGACATCCATTGGACTAGATGCAATTAAAAAACCCAGGTTAAGTTAGAAACACAGGTTGAGAACCACTGCTGTATCCTACTGTATGTGTGTTATTAGAAACGCTTACAGGTTTTCATTGATGCCTTTCCAGTTTACAGCTGCTGTAACAGGCCTTAAACAATGCAAGTAGACTGACTAGTTTCGGCATATCAGGTCACAGAGAGAGTTTCAGGATTGACTGATCTGCTGTTGTTGGAGCGACTTGTGGCACGAATAGCATTTAGTTTACTTTTGTGTTTGAGGTTTTTAATCAGCTGTATCTGTTTCTTGAGTCTCAAATATCCCCACTTCAGTACTAAGTGCCCTTCTCACATAGACAACATCTTTTTTTAGTGCAAGAAAGTTCCTGGAAGTATTGTCAAAATATTTATTGAAGTTATAGTCTCTGAAACAAGCTTCAATATAATGCAAGAAAAATGATCTTGTTTGAATCATGTTCAGATTGGTTTACTGAAAAACAAGACAAAGAGTGATTAATGAGCACACTTTAAAAAATATATAAAAAATTTTATAGATAAAAAACAGCAGCTGTGGTTGCCAGAACTTTACTGTCAAAAATACGGTAGCAATGTTATTGGTTTAACAGACTGAACTTAAAATTTACGGTAATAAACCGTATTTCATTATCTGATATAATGTTAATTTACCAATCTACTAAAGTATTAATATCTGTTTTGTACCACTGTAATACACTGACAATCAACAATCATCACAGTAATGGGGATATTCAAATTAAATGACCCATCATACCATTGATCAGCTCTACCAAACTTGGATGTCTTTTTTTCCAGTAATAAACAAACACTGATAAGTTGTTAGCAGCTTTGATACAATCAGTATTGTGAAAAGCGCTATATAAATATATTTGACTTGACTTGATTATGATGAGAGTCACATGATTAATCAAAGCTCATCACAAGCAGCTCTTCCACTAGAAAGATAAAACTTTTATAAAAACGGTCATTCACACAAACATTAAACACCATCATGGTAACACACATAAAATAAAATAATAATAAACATTAATTTAACATACATTAAATGTAAACCCCAAAAAAACTGTTATTTCAACAAAAATACATAAAATGTGAAGTGTCAAACAGGGAATTGTGGGAATGCCAATTTACATTTTTTCACTGTAAATTACAATGAGTTGTTTCTTTTCACTTTCAAAAACTGTAAATGTAACAGTATTTTACAGTAAAATTACATTAAATGTACCATGAGATCAGCAGTTATTGGTAACACTTTATAATAACTGCACGCTATTAATCATTAGTTAAGCATGAGTAAACAGTTAATTCATCATTTATAAAACATTAATAGACATTAATAAGCAGTTTATAAATATAGCTATAAATGCTTTTTTCTTGATTTATAAGCATATCTATAATGCGTTTAATAATTGTATTTTCATACTTTGTTAATGATCAATTAATAATTTCTAAATGAAGTATAGCATTATTTACAAACCAGTTATTTAAGAGTTGTCAGTCATTCATAAGATCACTTAGAAAGTGTAAGTAAATGTAGTAAATACAGGTAGTTATAAAGCATTTAGTAGTGGTTAGTTAACTATTTTTGTGAGCTAATCTAAAGTGAGGACTATTCATGCTTTGTAAAGCATTTATAAAGGCGATTTAAAGACTCGTCAATCTTCTAAACAGTAAAATGTAACAAACACAACACAGTGATACAGAACATAGAAATATTTAACAGCCTTTAAAAATGCTTTACAAGGCATGAATAGTCCTCACTTTAGATGAGCTCACGAACATAGTTAACTGACCACTACTAAATGCTTTATAACTACCCAAATTAACCCTGAATTACAGCATTAATACATGTTAATAAAGCATTTATTAACACACTAAGTAACCATCACTATATGTCTGAATAATAAGATGTATGAATGTACATTTAAATAGTTTATTAATCATTTACTTACACGCTCTAAGTAATCTTACGAACCACTGACAACTCTCAAATAACTGGTTCATAAAAAATGCAATTCTTCATTTAGAAATGATAAATTGATCATTAATAAAGGATGAAAATACAATTATTTAACAAATTATAGGATATGCTTTTAAATCAAGAAGAGAGCATTTACAGCTGTATTTATGAACTGCTTCTAAATGTCTACTGATGCTTTATGAATGATGAGACTGGGCTTATTAATTATTTTAACTAATGATAGTTGGCATGTAGTTATTATAAAGTGTTACCCAGTTATTGACCGTACATAGTACGAAAACTTTCTGTTAACCAATTAACAGTTTTGCACTGTAGCATTTTTACAGTCTTAAAATCCCGACTGTGTTTTACGTGCTGTTAATGAGTGTTTGTGCTGCAGATGATCGAGTCTCTGGGCATCAGGATCTACAAGGCTCTGGATTACGGGCTGAAAGAGAACGAGGAGCGAGAGCTGAGCCCGCGCTCAGAGCAGCTCATCGACCTCATGACCAATGTGTGCGACACAGAGAGTGACTCCTGCCCCGATGAAGGCTACGCCGCCACTGAGGAAGGGAGGGACGACCGGGAGGGGAACCCCGCACACCCCTGCCGTATCCGTGGATACCGTGACATCATCAAGGTGGGGAGCAACAACAGTCTATCCTCCTTATTCCTGACGACCTCACTGCGTTTTGAATTATGGGTGGCACTAATGGCGACAGCAGCATTTATTGCATGTTTTAGATTGTGCATTATGCAAATATATATATGTGTTTACACATGTGTGTGTTTACTTTAAAGTGCCTTTTTTACTGACACATATTTTAATCATTTTCATTTGATGGATTTGTTGTTACAGCCCTACACCTGATCTCTAATTTTCTTTATTTATAGAATATCAGGGTGAAATGTGCCATTTATAACCAGAGCTTACTGCATGTGATCTGTATCCCACAATGCAATGCAATCAAACTCTCAGTGTGGGCTGAGCTATCTTAACTGGCATTCATTTTCATTTTTTTTTCTGTTCTGGTAAATAATCAGGTCATAGTGAGGAGATTTATAAACAAATATTTAAGTACCACGTTGATGTTTTTGTAGCGCTAATGGGCTGCAAAATGCACAGACTGCTGCCAGTATGAAGCCAAGAGTGACTCAACACACCTTCTGTCCATTTATTTCATTTATGAGACATTCGTATGGATCAGTGCGTCTCCTTCTGACCTGTCCTCATGTTCAAACCTTCATTGTGTGAATTCCCAACACAGGCATGTGATGAATAATTGAATGTGAACTTTATTATAGTGTGAATCTAGCTGAGTAAATTGCCCTGTTGACTGTCTCCAGCTGTGCACCCTTCACCTGTCCACCCCAGCGGATGCTCCCAGTCACTACCAGGCCGTGTGTCGAGCGCTTTCAGCCGAAACCAAAGAGCTCCGCACCTTCCTGGAGAAGATCAAGAGCGCAAAAGAGGTGAAAGGTTATACTTCCTCTCAAATAAAGACAAATTTCTTGTTTGTTATGTTGGGTTGACTTGGACATTCATCCCATTCTCTTTCCCAGTACTATTGTATCAGAGGCAATCAGAGGTCTTTTAGTATTATTTAAAATACTTCTATTAATTTTTTAAAAATTTAAACTTTATTTAACCAGGCAAGTTACTTTCAACAACAGCCTGGCAGGAGAGTTCAAATCTCCTGAAAGACATACTAATATATTACAATACACACACAGATCATTTAAATTAACATTATATTTTTTAGTAATAATTTGAATTAGCTTTATTTTTATATTTTCATTTTTTTTTTATTCTCATTTTATATGGATATTTTATGTGATTTGTCTTTGTATGTTACTATTTAATTTAAATAGTAATATTTATTTATTTAATTTTAGTTTAATTTATTTTTCCTTCCATTTTGGTTTTGGTTAATTTTTGGTTTTTAATTTTTTTCCAGTTAGTCATTTTAGTTTTTCATGTAATATTTAAATCTATGTTTTATTAGTATAATTTATATACTATTATATTTTCTGTTAATATTTTTAATTAGATTTTAGTTTTATAATTTCTCTTTTAATTTTAGTTAACATTTTGGTAATATTTGTAATTTTTTCATTTAGTTTATTGAGTTTTAGTTAATTAGTTAAGAAAATAATTTCTCATGGTTTAAATTTTAGTTAACGATAACCCTGATATATTTTATTTTATTTCAGCTTTGTTTCAATTTACAAAAATAATAGTTGTATCAGTCATAATAACAGGTTTGTCAGGTATGACATTTTTGCTGTTGGTCTCATAACATGATTTGTGATTGAATAAATGTAGCAATGTCATATGTGCAGGAGAGTCGCTGTTGGTTTTACTGCAGGCGGTTATAAACTCTTGACATTAGACGTGATGGTGACATTTCCATGACTGCTTTTATTATGCCCTTTATTATGTATCAGCCAAATAACATGGCTTATATAAACTGTCTCAGGGAAACATAACCCAGACCTGGAAGAGATGGAAATTGCTTTATTTTGTCTCAGTTGATTTCATTTCACATGAACAGAGGGTGTTTACATAGAATGCTTAAAGGCACAGCAGCAAATAAATAAATAAATAAATAACGCCTGATAGAGGATGGACAGTAGTCATGAAAAACAAAATGTACAGCTTTTCATGGTGCAAGAAACATTGACTAACATAACATTACATGTGGACTCTGTAAATATAACGTCTTTAAAGCCTGCCTTCAAGTTCTAATGGTATCAGCATTGTTTATGTGTCCAAGGCTAATAATGTCTGCTCTGTGTTAGCACACATTGACCACAAAATGTGTTTAAAGCGTCTCCTCTGTTTAGCACAGAATCCTCATCCACTGTATTCCTCTCACAGGGAAATCTGTGGCTCTTCAGCACCTTTTGATGGGGTTTTGAGTGTAAGATGAGACGAGCCGCTCCGCCTTCACAAACCGTCTCCCTCTGTGCTCGTTCCCATGAGGGTTTACTGTTACTGCTCTGTAAAGCCGTTTATTTCCAAACTAAAGCTGGGATACAGCCATAATGACGGCACCATTTGGGCTTAGAGGGAAATGACTTAAAATAAAACGATGCATAGTACAGACAAAACTAAACATGCATTGCAAGTGAATATGAGCAAGCTCTGTTGTCCTATTCTCTATTTTTTGAAGGAAAAAATTATTCTTTTATTTTTCCTCACCTATAAATTCATTACTTCCAAAAACAAATGTGCATGTGCAAAAGGCATTAATTTACAGGGAAATAATGTCACAATGCAAAAAAAAAAAAAACCCTAAATTTTTCGCATTTGTTCATTCTTTTGATTTTGTGGTGAAATATGTTTTGTGAGATTCATCACCATTGTTGGGTGTAATAATAATGGACAGTTGCAGTGTCATTCTATAGATTCTAGTAGAATCTGCCCAACTCAGCTGTTGTCTGAAGGATTGTGTCTCCTCTGATTGGACAGAACCTGCGTAAGATGGAGGGAGACACTGTTGACGTCCCTGGCAGGGAGTTAAACGAGCTGCAGAATTCTGATTGGGTAAGTGATCTGCTCTTCAAAGAATGGAGACTTTTGATTGGCTCTATTCCTTCCTCATCCAATTTAGTTTAAGGCAAGACACCACAGCTAAAAAAAATGTAACTAATAAATATAACCAGTCCCATTAAGAAGCAAGCATTTTTTTGTATTACAAGTTTTCTAAAAATGATGCATTCTCTAATTAAATATTCCACTAATTTGCATAGATTTCCTGAAAGAGAACACATTCAATCATTCTCGATTTGCCACATTCAAAGATATGTAATAGTCATTGAAATCTACATGCACAAATAGAATTTCTTTCCACTTCGTTCTGAAACAACACATTTAAAGGATAACTAATACTGTAATATATTATGCTTTTTAATGGAATACTCCATCAGAGTCCGTCTAACGTATGTGTGCTGTGGTCAGACGTGGCTGTGGGTGCAGTTGATGCGAGATCTGAGGAACGGTGTGAAGTTGCAGAAGGTTCAGGAACGGCAGTATAACCCGCTGCCAATCGAGTTCCAGCTCACGCCGTCACGAGATGCTCATGGACGACATCCGCTCCAAACGCTACAAGCTACGCAAGGTCATGGTGAGTTCAGAACACCTAACGCCACATTTGTCACAACACACCTTCATTTTCTTTACATTTACATTTATGCATCTGGCAGATGCTTTGCATTCATGCATTAATGGTATTATTTTAATCAAGTTCATGCATTACCTGGGAATCAAAGGCCTTGCTCTACTTTTTAGCTACACTGATGATTGCACAAAATTAAAGTTAAAAGTTAAAGTCCTTAAATGGATTTTGTGAAAATTAAGGCCTTAAAAAGCATTTAAAAATCATTAAATCTGATTCACACTGGCATTATTATTTTTTTTATAGTTTTGAAGATAATTTTATATAAATTTATTTGAATATAGCCTTCATGATTAATAATTGTAAAATAAATTGTCACATTATAAACCTCTCTCTCCAAATATTTTATACTCTCTCCTAATTTTATAAGCACAAGCAAAATTAAAGTGTATTGCATAGTCGATGTTATAGGTCAATTTTGAAAATCATATTTTATAATTATATCTGGGCCATGGATGCATTAATCATTGCATCTGTGTGTATATATATATATGTGTATATATGTATATATATATATATATATATATATATATATATATACATATATATATATATATATATATATATATATATATATATATATATATATATGTGTGTGTGTGTGTATTGGTTAGACATGGGTCGTATATGGCATCAGAAACATTTTAAAATGGCATTAAAAGGCATTAAAAAGGCATTACATTTAATTTGAAAATACCTGCAGAAACCCTGATATTAACTTATCAAAGATGCAACAATTTTCAGAAGTTGCATTCAAAACATTAATTGCTAGTTGTAAATAGAATAGCTTGTTGATGAACATAGACCATCTTACTATATTGATATTAAGTGGCAGTGGCTGCATTTAATGGGATTCATTGATGCTTCCCATTCTCTGCTAGGTCTGTGCATGTGTGTGTTCAGATCTCTGTCTCTCTCTCACTTTTTCTTACTTTCTCAGGTGAATGGAGATATTCCTCCCAAGTTAAAGAAGAGCGCTCATGAGGTCATACTTGATTTCATCAGGTCCAGACCCCCCCTCAACCCTGTGAGTGATCCTTATTCACTACTTACAAACTGAGGAGGGAGTTCACTTAAAATGAATTGCATGCACTGATTTGCAGCATTGATTTGCATGTGCTGTCCATCTGCAATGTTTTCAGGGATTCAAGCTACAACAAAAAAATCAGGCTACATCATATTCCTATAACCGTCACTATATTTAAATACTCAAGACCAATATCGTTTTAAGAGATGATATTTATATTGCCTGTTTGCATAAAATGATAAAATTAAACTGATAGTTTTTGCAATACTTGTAATTGTTTTTGTAAGTTATTACTTAAGCGATTGCCCTTTTTGTTATATGATTATTAATGTTGATTAATAGAATACATTTAAAAATGCTTTTATGTTTGTGGAAAAGGGATGTGAGATTATTTTAGGCTACACTAGACAAAACAAGTATTTAGGGATTAGTTCATTGGGTTTTATGCTCAGCAAAATCAAGACATCACATTGGTCATCTTAGGAGCATGGAAAACAAAATGGTTATCCAGATTATATATAGAAAGCAGGCAAAGAACGTTCCCCATCACAGTTCACAATTTCTGCATGCTCACAAAAACTCCCGTTATAATAAATGAAGCTGGCTACGCCACAATAAATCTTTTACTTGCGTCATATCTGCACTTTGTTTAAGATGAGAGATTTCACAAGAGTGAAGAATTCAGTTGAAACAAACTCACTTTTAGCAGATTTGGCTTTTTCATTCATGAGAAATATGTGTGATTGGTCATAATGCTTCACGCTGCAAAAAAAAAAGAAAAAGAAAAAAGTTTAATGCCTGTGTTTTAATTAGGGTTACCACTATCAAACAAACCAAATGTGGGACGATTATAAGTTTGTGTGGGACATGTTACCAACACTAAAATATACCCTGAAACTGTTAAATAATGTATAAATAAATAATCTAACTATAAAAAAAACTTGTGTATTGTGCCTTTCAGCTGATAAAAAGTCTTTGTTCTTTAGTCCCTTCCAGAAAAATATCTTTATTTTACATGGCATTTAAATTCAACATCAATGAGTCCAAAGGCAGCGGGAATCATGCAGATAACTATTTTAGAAACAGTTCTAAACTAAAATCCAACAAAATGAACAATGAACAAATAAATACAAAACAACTTGAAAATAGATAGACAGTCTTATTATATGTATTAAGAATTTATTAAAAACCAAAAACTTTTATATTTTTAGAAAGGATTTGAATTAAAACAACCACAGCAGGCAACAGGTTAAACTTAGACAACAGATAAATTCTATTAAATAAAATTTTTAATTGATCGAATTATCCATTAGTTTTCTGACAGGGAACACATGGAACGAAATCACCGCTACACATTTTTGATTGACAGCCGTCACAACCTACTAGTGGCCGTGTTTACTCCTTTTTTAACCATTGGATAACATAAAAACGGCTGTTGAATTTGCACTTATGATGAAGCGCTGTTAAATACAGGTGAAAAACTACGCTGCAAAAATAATAAATAAAATTCTTTCATAAAAAGGCAAAAGAACGCATGCACGTTTCTTAATATGATAATTAAAACGCGGGACAAGGGGTGAAAATGCTGTTCAGTACAACGCAAAGCAGGATGGGTGGTCACCCTAGTTTTAATGCATGGTTCAATCAAGGAATTGTGTGAATTAGATAACACCACTAACTTGAAACTGAAGAAGTGATCGCAATTTGTGACTTGGGAAATTAAATTGACTTATGCAGCTCAAAATACTCCATGATATCTACTTTGTAATCTCAGGTGGCAGCACGAAAGCTAAAACCTCAGGCCGAACGTCCTCCCAGTCTGCATGAGCGCATTCTGGAGGGGATCAAATCAGAGAGGAAAGCTGAGGCCGGTGTCGCCAGATCAGATCCGGAGAAGTGGGATTCGGTGAGATTTTAAACTCACACACACAAAAGCATACAGTACTATGCATGCATTTTCTGCTTGACATGGACGTACAGCAGGTCATTTAACAGAGCTGTGATTGGAGATGAATATGCATTGTGTATAAAGGTCACTGCACATGCTTGCAGCTCGATGTTGTAATCAGACTTCAATTGAGATGAACAATCACTGTGTTGACATTTGCTCTGATTGCAACGTACCAGTCACACAAGTCTGTGTGTGGCGTATATCAGCTTCACACATATCTGTCGTATTATTTAGTCCATCCATGTTAATTGATGGATGAAATGTCTTAATTGCATGTCTTGCTATAACACACTGAGTATTACTGAATTAGCCATCTTTTGCTGTTGTGAATCCTTATACTTGCCTGTTTAACACCCTGCCTGTTTTCTTGCAGCCATTCGGCCTCTTAGCATGTCTCAGAGTTTTGATTCATCAGGTAAAGCTGTGATGTGATCCGTCTGTAATTAGAGCTTAGTCTCCTGTCATTTCATATTTAAAACCGGGAGCTGTTCATTTGAGGGTCCTGCTTTAGATGTGTATTTAATTCTCAATTTTTAATGCCATCAGATAAACAAAAGTGCCCAATGAAGATCATGGATGTTATTTATTAATTCGTTCAGTTATTATGTTTTTTGACCCTCAAATGAAATGTAACCAATTTAAAATTCACTTTGATTTCATCTTATTAACACCTTTTTTTATAGTTATTATTAACACAGCATATAAATGATAATCCGTTCGTCACACACCACCACTTCCGGGTCCAAATGCTTTATCAGATGCCAAAAGGAAACAACAATGCTAATAATATAGACTGTTAATATACTACCAAAAAAATCATGATCCCAACCTTTATCCCGATACGGAAATCCCAGATGGCCAGGCAGCAATTCATCTAGGGATGCACCGTTATGAAAATGTTGCCCAGATATCGATAACCGATAATTCTTTATATTTAAAAGCCGATAACCGATATATCGGGCGATAAACTTAAATCCAAATTTTTATCTAATTTTGAGAGCCTGATTACAAAACAAAAGTCTCACAATTAAATCCATGTCCCAAGCGCACAATTATAATGATTTTATTAGCGCATGAAGTTAAAAACAGTGTTTATTAAAAATAAACAAGGCATGTTTTCCACATTGTATTTGTACAGAAAGGATTAGGTCCAAGCTATAATAAAAAAATAAATGTGACCAAATGTGAAAAAAATAAAACCATTTCGAAATGAAAGTCATTGTAATATGAAATTAAAATAATAAAAATTTGTAAAGTTACAATTTTCGTGACAATCTTGAGAATATACTCATTAAATTTCGATAATAAAGTTGTTGTGTTTCGAATTAAAAAAATCTTTCAATTTCGAGAAAGAAAAACTTAAAAATTAAACTAATTAAAATTTGTAAAGTTAAAATTTTCGAGAAAAAAGTCGAAATACAATCTTGAGAATAAACTCATTACATTTAAAAAATAAAGCCGTTGTGTTTATTCTTCGAAATGTAATGAGTTTATTCTCATGATTATTTCGACCTTTTTTTTTATTTAACAAGTTTTTTTTTATGTTGTCATTATAGTGTTGTATAGCCGATATGACAGATTTGCGCTGCACATGTTGTACCGAACCGTATTTTAATTTTTTGAAGAGATTTCAATCATATTTCAAGAAATTCAAAAACATAAACAGTGCTCAACAAGTGTCTCAGCTGAAGGGAATAATACATTATTTATCGACTTTAATATATCGGCCACATTTTCTTACCAGGCCGATGAACGATAACATTAAAAATGAACACATATCGGCTCGATATCCGATATGCTGGCCGATATATCGTGCATCCCTAGATTCATCTTTTATGAATTCGTTTTAATATTTGTGTCTGGGATGCTGTTTGCACAGAGACTAGAACTTATGAATAATGTTGAGATATTATCGCAAGTGAAACGAGTAGAGGCTTGGACCCAGAAACAGTATTCATTACGTCATGACTTAATTCATTCACATGAGGGTAGAGTGGTTTAATATGGAAAGTTGTGGTTTACTCATGTGATGTGTTGGCTATTACCACATGCTTATTTCATATACAGTATATACACTATTCTTACATCTAAAATCTTGTGATTAGTACTGTTGCTGAGATGTAAAAATGACTCACATTGTGACTAGAAACTGGTCAAATGTGCAGCTCACAGCAGATGTTCATAGAAAGAGTCACACATAAAGGTTTCTCATCTGAGAGGATGAGTGTGCAGAAGGTTAAAAGGGAAGTTTGCAGGATTGGATTCACAGACAGAGGAAAGTCTGTGTTCGGAAGTCAGTAGCGGCTGCACTTTAAAGTATGGTGATACCACGGTTCAGTGATGCTATCAAATGGTAATACCATGTGACTTTTATATACAGCAGCCGTAAAATAGTGTTTAGGCACTTCAGTCACACTTAAAATGCATGAATGTCATTGCATTAGAATATCATGAATCTAATTATCAAGCAATGTAATTTGTTTTAAAGAAAGATAACACATGCTCAAAAATGTCCCGTTTGTTCTGATAAAAGCTTGTGCATCATTTATTTGATGCCACTAGGTTTTTTTTCTATGCGACTCATTGTACTGAATGATTACTGTATTTATATAACATGCCAAGGTACATCATAGTGCCAAAACTTGAAACTAAAGTTCCAAAACGTAATTTTTTGTCTGTAATATCATTTTATTATTATTGGTAGACTAAAGATATGTTTTCAGATCAAAGAACGCTCAAACTGTGTCCAGATTGGGACTATTTTACTCAGACAATTTATTTTTTACAGACAATTTTATTCAAATATGGAAAAATGGCAAGCAAAGAAAAGGGTCCTATTATGCTTTTTAACATTTTCAACATTTTTAAATGTTTCTGTTTGATCATGAAAAGCTCTGCAAAGGTCCAAGTTCTTCTCTATATCAGTGTCAGTGTTTCTGAACTCCCTGAAACGCCGAAATTGCAGTCTTGAGTTTCTTCCGGGAACGAACATGTCACAATATTCCTCATTTTGATAATTCATATGTAGAATAAACGAGCGGGGTTGAGTTAGTTTGTAGTGTGTTGAAACTCAGGTTATGGTAAGGGGCGGGCATTTGACAAACACGCTCGAAGCTCTTGACCAATCACAACACACTGATCCAGCCGACCAATCAGAGCGCATTCGTTCATGTTATAAGGAGGGGCTTCATAGAGACAGGAACTAAACAGAGCGTTACTGACAGACTGGGAAGAGAGGAGCTGCAACAATGGATGTGAAAAATAATGTGTTTTGAACATTCAAGCATGAAAACCTGTTCTAGAAGAGCTCAAAAACAAAATCAAGACATGAAAAAAGGACATAATAGACTAAATTAAGACTAAATTAATCATCAGTGCTTTATTTCTAATCAAAATTAGTGACATTGGCCCTGTGACTTTTTTACAGGCTCTTATTCAGTGCTGCGGTTGAGACACACACAAGAGTGCAAGAGACACACTAAATGTACTAAATATTTAGAGACATTTCCACTTCTAAAGTGTTCGATATTTTGTCTTTACGTCACACACTCATTCACAGCTCTCATCTGTGGTGTCGTGTGTGTAGTGACGTATTCATGTGCTTGTGTTTGTTCTTTATGACACTGCAATGCAGAGAAACACTTTCAGCATCATGTACAAATAGCAGATTATAAAGGGTTTTATTGACTAGTGTTGTATTTTAAGAGCAGCTCAAATCTTCAACACTGTAAAAATTATATTTTGAAGTGGTAAATAAAACAGTACAAGTCAAATTTACAAGTAACTAGCCTATTTCAGTCTTTCTACTTAGACGTTTAATGTTTTCTTCTGTTGCTTGTAATTATTTGTGAAACTTACTAGCAATTTCATAATTCATAAAAAATATAAAAAAATATAATTCAATAGTTTTTTTGGTAAAACACACTTCTCTTGGTCTGTATGCGTGTTTTGCTCTTCATGTAACTGTCCTGTCCTGTCTTCTGTAGACGTGTCGTCCTCTGACGGGGCGAGGAAGGCCTCCAGCACGCTGTCGTTGGCCAACGGGGTGTCTCTTCAGCAGAACAGCTCTGCCGGGTTTCAGAGGAAAAGACTTCAGGCACCGACACTGTCTGAACTGGACAGCTCCGATTCAGACGTGAGGAGTTTTATTAGGACATCATTTTTGGTCATATAATCTTTATGTAAGCCACTTGTTTTCAGTAATGTGGTATCTCACTCAGGATGAGACCATAGGTCAAAGGTCAGCCAGCTGCTCCAGCATCTCTACATCCATGGTGGATGACACGTCGCCAGAATCCATCCTGGGCAAGAAAAGTAAGTCCCTGCATTTTTTTTATATATATATATATATATATATATATATATATATATATATAATATAATAAGATGACAGAGTTGAATTACTTTTTCCCTCTATGTTTGGAGCAAAAGGGATTTCTGTGGGGAATGTTAGTTTTAAATGACCCTAAAAGTTTGATTTAAAAATCTAATTATTAAATTGATTAATTTGATTATCAAAATAGGTGGAAAATATTTAATATTTTTTAAATAAATTAAAAATATGAGGGAGTAACAAAACATTAAACTTGATTAAGGAATTTATGTGACAAAATTATTTGTCAAAAAAAGGCTACATGTTTTATTTCACTAATATGCATCAATAAAAATAAAAAGCATACATTGACTTCAACATAATCAGTTATTAATATTTTGTAGGTTCTCTCGTTTTTGCATGTGTTCATATTTTTTTTTGTTCTGTATAATAGCCTTGACAAGCATGATGTCGAGGTCGGCACAAGAATTATGCATGTTTCAAAGCACTGTTATTACAAAATATTGAAAAACGTTTGAAGAAAGGGTTTGTAATCATGCCGAGCCGAACTCTGAAGTGAAAATACAACTGGAATCGTTTCATACTGTTCTTGGAAGCATTTGACCTGACGGTGGAAAAGCGGATCATGATAACTAGTTTCCTAAATTTGCTAAGTTTCACATCTCAGATTACATCTTGTTTTTGTTTACTAAAACTAAAATTCTAAAATAAAATATAAATATTACATGAAAAACTGAAATAACTTAAACGAAAATAAGAAATGTTGTCTTGGCAACTAACTGAAATAAATAAGTTTAAGTTGATGCATTAATATAACTAAAACTGAAATAAAAATAATTAAAGTAAAAAAAACATTAAAAAAAACGAATAAAAATTTCAAAAACATAACAAAATTGCTAAAAACTTAAACAAAATTAATTATCAAATTATCAAAATATTAATAAATAATATAATAATCTATAATCTTACTTCCCTTTTAAGATTACTTTAAAATAAATCACCAATATTTAATGTCCATTTATTTATTTATTTGCTAAATATATGTGAAATGAGAAGGATAATGTACACTCAACATATCTCCACTTCACCTCTGGCTCCAGATTATTATATTGCAGCTCTTAATAAAGTCACCAGGCTTGCTTGTTTACTAAACAAGTGTTGATTTAGGACCATTAAGTGTGTTTAACAGTGCAACCAGAGGTCAGTCATGTCCACTTTCTGATGTGATTTGTTTCAGTTTAATGCAAATGCACAGCATCACTTTAGACTATAGCTGTATTGATAGTAATATGTCTTTATGCTCCTCTCTGTCAGCTCCACCCATGTTCCTGCCCATCTCGTCCACACCTCAGCCGGAGCGACGCCAGCCCGCCCAGCGCCGGCACTCCATCGAGAAGGAAACACCCACGAGCGTCCGCCAGTTCCTGCCGCCCTCCAGGCACAGCTCAAAATCCTTAGTAAGTGAGAAAGTCACATTTACAAACTCCTTTAAAATACATAGCGGCAGTGAAGAGGTTAATGAGCAGCATTGCATGCTGTAGTTTTGTCTCTGGTAACGTCTGGCTGGTGTCTTTGGACAGGAGGAGTTTTGTTTCCCGGTGGAGTGTCTGGCTCTGACGGTGGAGGAAGTGATGCACATTCGGCAGGTTTTGGTCAAAGCCGAACTGGAGAAATTTCAGCAGTACAAAGACGTCTACAATGCCCTGAAGAAGGGGAAGGTGGGAACTGATTTTATTAGCACATTACTGTAGTGTTGTCACGATACTAGAATTTCTAACTTCGAATACGATACCTTGAAAATATCGAATATTCGATACCATTTTTTCGAATACCACGGAGAAAAAATTGCCACAATATTAAGGGGGAATTTTTTTTTATTTAAAGCTAAATATAACAAGTCTAGAACATGACAATGAGGTATATTTTACATGAACAAAAATATCCTGAGATCTATTTGTTAATATTTTAATTGGACCAGAGCTAACATTATACAATTATTATTTTTATTACCTACTGTTATCAAAGATTAAAATATACTGTAACATAAAAGCACTTAACAGTATCAAATTGGAGGGATAAGATGTCAGTAATGTATAATAATAATATTAAACGTTTAATTTTGCATTAAAGGCATTTAATTACTGAAATTCAAGAAATGCCATTTCTGTTTTAGTTTAATTAGTATCTGTGTAATCAAATTGATGATAATCACTAATGAAGCAAATGGCAGAATAAAATAATAAAGTTAAATAGGCACAAGCTCATTATATTGGCACAGACTTAATATTTACTTGTCAAGTTCCTGGTAGGATTGTTAACTTTAAGAAAACGGTGAAAAACTAGACAACACAGACTCATATTAACAACAATACTAGGCAATCTTGGTTAATGTTAGGAAAAGTAAAATGAAAAAGAGTTAGTGTTTCCAGTTAGACTTTGTAATTAGAAGTGGGGGCAGGTCTGTAAACAACAAACACCCGGGCCCTGATGCTGAGTATATGCTGCTAAATAGTACCTCTGGAGCAGTCTATTCATTCTCCTACATGCCTGCTCTCTGTGTATTTTAAATCCGTGGCCAGCCGCGCTATTCTCCAACTTGTCGCTCGCGGTGTGTCATGTGTTCTGTCCGCGCTATTCTCCGAGATGTGTGCTCGCGGTGTGTAGTGTGTGTGGGCGCTATTCTCCGACTTGCTCGCTTAAGATATGTAGCAGTCTCCACGCTATTTCTCCGAGATGTGTGCTGAGTATGTTTTTTAATGCATGTCCGTGCTATTACTCCGACATTAACTTCACTTTGCTATTTAACCAGAGCGAATGGACAAGTGCGTCATGTGTGGTGTTTGTAAAGTGCCTTGGAGAGAAAGTGAAACTGAAAGTGACCGCTCGGCTGACCTGAATACTTCGGGAAATTAGTATTGGTATCGTTCATCTCTTCTGTTTTAATTTCTGAATATCTGAAATATGGATATTTTTGACAACACTACATTACTGCCACCATTCAGAGGAAGCATCATGTCAGCAAAAGCAATCAAGTAGACTAAAAATTTTAATGCATGAAGTTAAAAACAGTGTTTATTAAAAATAAAAAAGGCATGTTTTCCACATTGTATTTGTACGGAAGAGGATTAGGTGCAAACAATAATAAAAAAAATAAAACCATCTAAATGAAAGTCATTGTAATATGAATTAAATAATTAAAATTTGTAAAGCTTAATTTTAGTAACCACATATTTAGAATATACTTCATTAAATTTTGAGATAAGAGCATTGTGTGTTTAAATGAAAAAAATCTTTAAATTTAAAAAAAATTTAAAAATTAAACTAATTAAAATTTGTAAAGTTAAAATTTTCGAGAAAAAAGTTGAAATACAATCTTGAGAATAAACTCATTACATTTTGAGAATATAGTCGATGTGATTCAATAAAAAAACTTGTTAAATTTCGAGTAAAAAGTTGAAATACAATCTTGAGAATAAACTCATTACATTTTGAGAATAAAGTCATTGTGTTTTGATTAAAAAAATCGTTCAATTTCGAGAAAGAAAAACTTAAAACCATCTAGAGATTAAAGTCATTATAATGCAAAATTAAACTAATTAAAATTTGTAAAGTTACAATTTTCAGAAAAAAGTCTGAAATACAATCTTTAGAATAAACTCATTAAATTTATAAATTTAGAGCATAAAGTCGTTATGTTTCGATTTTAAAAAAACTTGTTGAATTTCGATAAAAAAGTTAAAATACAATCTTGAGAATAAACTCATTACATTTTGAGAATAAAGTCATTGTGTTTCAAAAAAAATAATTACATTTTAGAAAGAAAAACTTAAAACCATCTTGAGATTAAAGTCATTACAATTTAGAAATTAAACTTGTTAAATTTCAGAAAAAAAGTTGAAATACAATTTTGAGAATAAACTCATGTCAATTTAGAGAATAAAGTCATTGTGTTATGTGAAAAAACTTGTTAAATTAAAAAAAGGTTGAAATAATCATAAAAAATAAACTCATTACATTTCCAGAATAAACAAAACTACTTTATTCTCTGAAAATTGAGTTTATTCTCAAGATTGTATTTTCAACTTTTTCTCTCGAAATTTAACGAGTTTAATTACGAATTATAATGACTTTAATCTCGAGAATGGTTTTGATTTTCTTATTATTACTTGGCCCTATTCCTCTTCCGTATATTTGACTAAATTAACTTTAGGAAGAATTCATCAATATTTCTCTTTTCACAGCTGTGCTTCTGCTGCCGAACTAAACGATTTTCCTTCTTTACCTGGTCCTACACCTGTCAGTTTTGTAAAAGGTAATAAATAACTTGCCATCCAACTTTTTGCTAATTTAAAGGAGTATTTCACTTTAAAAAAAACTTTTGCTGATAATTTACTCACCCCCATGTCATCCAAGATGTCCACGTCTCTTCTTTCTTCAGTCGAAAAAAAATTAAGGTTTTTGATGAAAACATTACAGGATTTTTCTCCATATAATGGACTTCAATGGGGTCCAAACGGTTCAAGGTCCAAATGAGAGTTTCAGTGCAAACTACAAACTGTTCAAAGGGCTTTAAACGACACCAGACGATGAATAAGGGTTTTATCAGGCAAAATGATTCGGCCATTTCAAAAATAAATAACAAAGTTTAAGTTTTATAACTTGAACCAAATGACTTGAAAAAAGATTAGATAAGTTCATTTTGATGTTCAACGCGCATCACAGAACAGAGCAAGGCGAGCATTTATGCTTATAAAACTTAAACTTTTTTATTTATTTCTGAAATGACAGATCGTTTCGCTTGATAAGACCCTTATTAATCGTCTGGAATCGTTTAAAGCCCTTTGAACATTTTGCAGTTTGCACTGAAACTATCATTTGGACCTTGAACCGTTTGGACCCATTGAAGTCCATTATATGGAGAAAAATCCTGGAATGTTTTCATCAAAAACCTTAATTTCTTTTCGACTGAAGAAAGAAAGACGTGGACATCTTAGATGACATGGGGGTGAGTAAATTATCAGGAAAGATTTTTTTGAAAGTGAAATACTCACTTTAAGGGAGGATATTTCAATAGAAGCCAAGACAAAAATACTAAGTCAAAAACTAATTTTGAATGGTGTTGTCTCATCTTGTTCTTGACTTTTGCAGGCCTGTGTGTTCACAATGCTGTAAAAAAGTAAGTCACGATCTGTACTAACTGTTCATGTTCACATGACCTCATGTAATTCTCTTTTTATATTATTTGTGGCGAGCTCATCGTGACTCCCATTTCCAAGGTCACAATCACGTTTGGAACGTTCTGTCCTTCAGGAAATCAAGAAATAATGGAAGCTTATTTTGTGCTTATCACAGTTTTTTCTGTTGCTTCAGATGCGGCTGCCATCGAAGCCCTACGCCAGTCTACCCATTTACTCTCTGGGTCCGTCCACGTCCACGTCCACGCTGAAACGGGACAAGCCCGTCCACAAGCCAGAGAAGCCCAGCATGAGCCACCATCGACCCAGCCTTCAGCGCACAATGTCCAAGTACAAAAACACAGCATAGTATGGAAGCTTGTTTCTGCCACGGAATAAAAAAATACAATTTTAGGTAACTTTTTATATCGCAATTCTGAGAAAAAAGGTCAGATATAAACTCGCAATTGTGAGAAAAATGTCAGAATTGTCAAATAAAAAGTCGCAATTACCGTTATTTTGTTATTTCCTGGCAGAAACAAAATAAAAACTGAATTGTGAGAAAAAACACTTTACAATAAGGTCTCATTTCTTAACATTAGTTAATGTTTTAATTAGCATGAACTAACAATGAGCAATACATTTGTTAAAATATTTATCATTTTAATGTTAGTTAATAAAAATACAGTCATACACGTTCTGTTCACAGTGCATTAATTAATGTTATCACATACAACTTTTGATTAGTAAATGTTGAAATTAACATTAACAAGATTAAAGGAGTAGTTCACTTTTAAAAAAAAATTTTGCTGATAGTTTACTCACCCCCATGTCATCCAAGATGTCCATGTCTTTCTTTTTTCAGTCGAAAAGAAATTAAGGTTTTTGATGAAAACATTCCAGGATTTTTCTCCATATAATGGACATCAATGGGGTCCAAACGGTTCAAGGTCCAAATGAGAGTTTCAGTGCAAACTGCAAACTGTTCAAAGGGCTTTAAACGACACCAGATGATGAATAAGGGTCTAATCTAGCGAAACGATCACTCATTAAAAAAATCAATCGTTTTTGAGTCATTGAGTCAAATCTTTCGTTTCGACGAACAAAATGACTCGAAAAAGGATTTGTTCATTTTGATGAATGAGTTCGAACAGGAGAGTCACAAACGTGCATCACAGAGCAAGGTGAGCACTTGTGCTTATAAAACTTAAACTTCTTTATTTATTTCTGAAATGGCCGATCGTTTCACTAGAGAAGACCCTTATTCATCGTCTGGTGTCGTTTAAAGCCCTTTGAAGCTGCACTGAAACTCTCATTTAGACCTTGAACCGTTTGGTCCCCGTTGAAGTGCATTATATAGAGAAAAATCCTGGAATGTTTTCATCAAAAACCTTAATTTCTTTTCAACTGAAGAAAGAAGACTTGTGCATCTGGATGACAAATTATCAGCAAAGGTTTTTTAAAAGTGAACTGTAGAAGTGTTGTTCACGTTGTGGTTCATGTTAACCAAGTAACAGTACTTCACTAATGTTAACTAATGAAAGTGTTGAAAAAGTCATAATTGTGAGATATAAAGTAATGACCTTTTTTGTTTTTATTCTAAGCTTCCATAACATAGAGCTCGTCTCTACGAGCTGATATTCATATTTACCGTCGTATGATTTACCGTCATATTCATATTTACCGTCTCTTTTCCATCTCTCTTTTAGATTATCTAAGCAGACTCGGCAGTCGCCCTCATCTCAGGAGGAAATCGAGCTCCCGAAAGATCTGATGGAGGACTGGAACACCATGGAGGTTTGTGTCGACTGCAAGAAGTTCATCTCCGACATTATCGCCTCTGGCAAGCACAGCCTCTCTCTGGCCAACAAGCGTGCACGCGCTGAAACGCAAGACTCAGTCCTTCAGCACGGCATCTGAAAAGGGCGCAGAATACCGGCCGTCGGAGAGAACCATCAATGAGGTTTAGCCGTGCGTCGTCCTGTTGTAGTCGTATAGATTAGATCTGGTCAAGCGAGAGATCAGCCGTGCAGCCGTGTTGTACAGAGACAATAAACCCTTATGGATGTGTAGCAGTTCTTCCACGCGTGGGCCATTTTCCATTCTGTGCTGTAATCAATGAACTTTATGACTCATTAGGCCTTTTCCCGATTGAAATACTTAACCCTGGATCGAAATCTTATTTCACGTTGAATTTTCGTATAGTGAATTTTTGCGGGCAAAATCCAGGAATCCACGTGATTGTATGGAAGCTCATTTCCACTACATAGGATTAAAGACGTCATTCTTTGGTAAATCAAAATTATGACTAAAAGTCATATCGGATTAAAAAGTCAAAATTATCATAAAAAAATTAAATTATAACAAGTCAAAAATATGACATACTAAATCGGAATTGACATTCAAAGTCATTACATATTATGACATAATAATTAAATTGACACTAAATCATATTTATGACATACTACGTTGAAATTATGGCATAAAAAGGTCAAAATGGCATAAAAAGTAATAATTATGATAGAAAGCAATGGCTGTTTTGCTACTAATATCAAAGTTCTGTGCGACTGCCACTAGGGGACTAAATGCGACAATCGAATGCGAATGTCGGAGATGCTGGAAAGACGGTTTATCACCGCATTCACACTACACGAGTTTGGCCAAAGCTGCTTTAAGGCAAGCCTCCAAGGTTAGCAAAAAGCATAAAGCTGCTGTATGCAGGGAAGGAGACCGGAGGCCGTTTATTAATAGATGTCAATGGAGGAGTTGAATAATATAGCATTTAATAAAGCGACAGCCAATCGGCTAATCTTCAACATGTTTGCCATTAAACATTCAATCAAATTAAACATTTTGGGCCATATTTATAAAGTAGCGTGAATGCACAATCTCAAAAAAGTGGCGACTGATGACACACACATGAAAGAGCACACACACAGCCGGATCATTTCCATAATGACCAACACAATCTACCAAGAGCAGCGCAAATTCGAGTCTGGTATAAGGCGTGCTTTTTGGGGCGTTAAAGGAGTAGTTCACTTTAAAAAAACTTTTGCTGATAATTTACTGACCTCAATGTCATCCAAGATGTCTGTTTCTTTCTTCATTCGGAAAAGAAATTAAGGTTTTTGATGAAAATATTCCAGGATTTTCTCCATATAATGCACTTCAATGGGGTCCAAATGGTTCAAGGTCCAAATGAGAGTTTCAGTGCAGCTTCAAAGGGCTTTAAACGACACCAGACGATGAATAAGGGTCTTATCAAGCGAAACGATCGGTCATTTAAAAAATAAATAAAAAAGTTTAAGTTTTATAAGCACTCGCCTTGCTCTGTTCTGTGATGCGCGTTCGTGACTCTCCTGTTTAAACTCATTCATCAAAATGAACAAATCTTTTTTTGAGTCATGACTCGAAGGGTCCTAGATAACTCCCTTATTCATCATCTAGTGTCGTTTAAAGCCCTTTGAAGCTGCACTGAAACTCTCATTTGGACCTTGAACCATTTGGTTCCCATTGAAGTCCATTATATGGAGAAAATCCTGTAATGTTTTCATCAAAAACCTTAATTTCTTTTCGACTGAAGAAAGAAAGACATGGACATCTTGGATGACATGGGGGTGAGTAAATTATCAGCAAAAGTTTTTTTAAAAGTGAACTACTCCTTTAAATAATGACGCATATACCAGTAAATTGACGAGTGCCAACCTTAGTAAATCACCTCGCATGATTCATTTAAATACTCTCCTCACATACATTTTGCATTTGAAAGGGAAACTCCTACAAATGCAAAAGCATTAAGATCAGCCGCAAAAATATCCCTGTCCATGCCTTCCAGCGCTCATTTCTCACTGCGTGTCTTTCAGGAAATCCTGACAGACCGTTTTTTTTAACGCCAAGCGCAGGAGTTGGTGTTGGTCAGTAAATCTGGCCCTTTCATTTTTTTGATTTATACCAAGAGAATTCACAGACAATGTTGCGACAGGTAGGATTCAATTCAAAGACATCAAGGCTGTAATATGATTGGTTTCAAGGAACACCGTGATCCAAGTTGGCTGTTACTCTTTCTCGAATGGCTGTGCCGCAGACCCTGCTATCTTCCAATAATGAGATCAGGTCGTCCCAAGCATTAGGGAGGGACCAGTGCGAGTTCGGACTGCTTGCTATCGCCTCCCGGGGCATGGTGTGGCCGCACCAGTTGCACCGCTCTTAAAGGGATACTCCACTTTTTTGGAAATAGGCTTACTTTCCAACTCCCCAGAGTTAAACAGTTGAGTTTTACCGTTTTTGAATCCATTCAGACGATTTTCTGGTATTTAGAAGAATATCAATAACCAGACAGTTTCTGGTCCCATTGACTATCCATCAGTAGGAAAAAAAAATACTATGGAAGTCAAATGGGACCAGGAACTGTCTGGTTACTGATATTCTTCTAAATATCAGAAAATCGGCTGAATGAATTCAATAATGGTGAAACTCAACTGTTTAACTCTGGGGGAGTGGTAAAATGAGCCTATTCCAAAAAAGTGGAGTATCCCTTTAAGGACGGCCCTGAATAAGACCATCTTTGATTCGGCACCGCATTGCAGGGTTAACAATGAAAAAGTAATGCTAACCCTGCTCCTGAGAAGGGTTTCGTAACCCTGGGTAAAAAGTGAGGTGCTTCTAAATTACAAGTGTTAAACGTTCCCTTACCCAGGGTTAAAAGCTGGGGTTAGAATGGCGATAACCCCAGGTTAAATATGGAAGCCCATTTCTGTTACATAAAAAAATGCCTTGGTAAATCATAATAATGACATAAAAAATCACAACTATGACATGCTACTAAAGTGTAATTGTGACATAAAACATAAAAATTAAGAAAAAAAGGCATTATCCCCTTGTTTCACTGACCAGGCTTAAGTTAGTCCCAGAGTAAATGCATGTTTGATCTGTTTTATCTGAAAAAAACCACTTGCATAATGTCAAACTCAGTTCCTGGAGGGCCACAACCCTGCAGAGTTAAGCTTCAACCCTAATTAAACACACCTGATCAGCTAATCAAGTCCTCATTTGAAAACTGCAAGTGTGTGTGTGTTGAAGCAGGGTTGGAACTGAACTCTGTAGGGCTGTGGTCCTCCAGGAACTGAGGTTGACACTCCTGATCTAAGGTATGTTTATAAAAGATACTTAAATTAATTAAACTAAGGCCTAATCATGGCTTAATCTAAACCCTGTCTGTGAAACCACGCCAAAATGTCATAATTATGTCCTAGTATGTTAAAATTGTGACTTTTTGTCTACATGACTGTCATAATATATATATTATGTGGCAAAAATGGGCTTCCATAGTTAATGCTGCCATCTGTTATCGAAATTATGAGTTTCCTAATTAAATATGAGTTTCCTAATTAAAAATTGAACATGAACGCCGTTTCAAGTCATATTCCCAAGTTCCCTAGTTTCCCTGAGAACGATTGCTCCTGTGACTGCTATTCTTTATCAGTGTTTTCCACAACAGTTAGATCACTTTGTTTTGTTTGTTAAAGTAGTGCATTTTTACATATACCAATAATCATTTGAAGTGTGTGTTTTATACACAGCCTGCATTTCACTGAATTCCTAATCTAGATTGTGCAGTGACTGTTATATGATTGTCAATGAATGGGAACATATCATTTTGACTTAATTAAGATTTTCCCAAAAAATAGACTGGAATAAACCTGGTGTCCTTTCCGAGAACCAAGCACCGTAATCACGACTTCAGAAGTGGGAAGTAGGATATTTCCGAGAGCACATAACTTGCGCAGCGTGAATGCTGTCTTCACACAGGTCTTGAAGTCAGCATGAAATGATATTCACAACTTCCATAGTGTGACGTTAAGGCTGGACAATACATCGAATATTCACTACTTTCACAATCATTGTCTCGTGACGTGCAACCAGGGTATTCAACAAGAAAAAAGCCAGATTGGGCTGTGCGTATTGTTCACAATAAGACCAGGAAACATCCATTAAGAAAGTGAAAAGAGTCCGTTTTGAGTTCATGTTGACTTTAATGTCTAAAATCTATCGTGTGTGTCTCGTTTATGGACGTTAAACCGATAAGCACAAATACGTCACTCAACACAAGCTGAAAATCAATTGGGATTCTATTAGAAACATCATGAGATTTTGTTTTCTATATGTGACTTTTGTATATGTTGGCGGTGTGTATATATTTGTACAGTTCATGTTACTCATAACCCGGTGATTTGACTGTAAATGATCCGTGTGTTGATTGACTTTGAGTAATTTAAGATAAATGCACCCTGCAAGTCGTATGCGCCATTTTATTTATTGGCAGGCATGATGAGGTCAGTCTGGGTTTATAAACATTAAGAGTTGCATTTATTTTTGCATAATTTATGCTTTATATGTCAGGTAAAAATTTGGGGTGTACAGCTTTTAATCGTTTAGAGATATATTTTGATTAGTTTATGATGATGATGATGATGGTACAAAAGTCTCATTCAGAAACTGTAATGATATAAATAGATTTCCCCAAGCATTTTATTAATTTAATATGATCTGGGTCAAATGTCAATGCAATTTTAAATCTGATCCGTCAATCACATGTGAGAAACACTTGGGGTCAAACATTAATTTACAGTCAGTTTCGTTTTGAGAACTTTTCGTTTTAAGACATCATCTGAAAAAGAGCTTTTATATCTCATTTTTATTATCTGGGGATTTGTGTTTTTATATTTGACATTGGAAGTTTATTTTTTCCAAAATAAAAAATACAGAGTTGCGGAATGTTTTATAATATACATTAATTTAATGTTTTCAGTACAACCGCATCTTATAATTTTGCTAGTTTCTGTCCTCTTTGGGTTTAAAAAAAAAATCATCTGATAATGTAACAATCAGTGTTTAATTTTATAGAAAAATCTCATTTGTACCTGGTAAATCATTGAAGCAAGGTCTTGTAAAGTTGCCTTTTTCCTTCAATATCCAGTATGTAATGAGACTGATTTAAGTGCCGAGACAGCCTTGTGTGGATGGTGTTCGTTTTATTCATTAGCTGTGAAGTATCTCTTAATTCCCTCTTTAAAGCAATTCATTTGCCTTATAAACACTGCCTTTTTAAGCATTGCAATATCGTAAAGTCAATTTAATATACAGTCCAAAATCATGTCTGTTCGCAGTAACAAATCTGCACAAATGCTGTAGAGTTTTAAACTGCGGACACATTCTTATCAGTCATAAAAACTTGGAACATGTACAGTGAATAAATGTGTAAAAAAATCAGATGCAATGTGCTTGCATGGGAAACAGTCCACATGGTACTTTGATCTATGGCTGTCATTTTTCATTTTTTTCTTAGCCAGTGATGATAAAAAATAAAAAAATACAATAATAATTGGGGTGTGAATTTTACTCGGTAATTATACAAAATACATCACGGCATTCTTAGTGTTATGTAGATTTTTTCCCCATTAGATTCTCTTTTATGTCGCAGTCATTTTTCCTGTGTACAATTTTATTACTTATTTCACTTAAAGGGATAGTTCACTTTGAAATTCATTTTTGATATGTTTTATCTTACCTCAAGTGCATCCAAGATGTAGGTGTCTTTGTTTCCGCAGTATTTTCAATTTTGATATTTTTAGGTCAAATCGTTTGTGTCTATCAGTCATATAATGGAGGTCCATCGCTCACAGAGAAGTCCAAATTAAACATGATTTAATGACTCGTAAATGTAAGTACACATTGATGGCCTAAGACATCGAAAACGAGTGGTTTGTGTGAGAAAACGAACAGTATTTATATCGTTTTTCCTCTTGTAACCACAGCCACGTCCAAGTGATCTGAGGGCGCAGATGCTTTGTGGCTGTGGTTACAAGAGGTAAAAACGATATAATACTGTTCGTTTTCTCACACAAACCGCTCATTTCAGTGTCTTAGGCCATCAATGTGTACTTACATTTATGAGTCATTAAATCATGTTTAATTTGGACTTCTCTGTGCATGCTCTTTGAGGTGGTGACCATAGACCTCCATTATATGACCGATAGACACGAACGCTTTGACCTAAAAATATAAAAATTGAAAATACTGCGGAAACAAGACACCTACATCTTGCATGCCCTTGAGGCAAGCTAAAACATATTAAAAATGCATTTCAAAGTGAACGATCCCTTTAATTTGGGTGGAATATCATCTGATACCTAAAATCATCACACCTTACAATATTTATATCAGTACATGATGAGACAAACAAACACTGTTAAAATATAAATGTAATTTATAAGATGAGAAACTCTTTCAGTTTTAGAATGTTTATTATGCTTTCATTTTTTATCAGTTATAGTAAAATATTAAGTCAAAATATTCTTGTGCTGTTTTTACTCGGGGGAATCCTTCCCAGCGTCCCTATAAAAAAATGTCATAATTATGATAAACAAATTGACAGATTCAAATCAAACATGTTGTTTCACTAAATCATAAACAAATCAGTCCGAAGACCGGAAACCAGACAGTTTCCATTCACAGGAGCAAGACAATGTTATGTTTGGATGTGTCTTCATTTCATACGATCACAACCTGAGACATCTGCATTATCAAACAGACTCGTTAGGCACTAGAATATCACTAACCTGCACAATACTAATGGAAATCACACTGGCAAATACATAATACCAGGAAAATATTCACGGCTTGGAAATAAATAACATTTGAGTTCTTTAGAAACATAGATTCAGCTCTATAAAAGCTTGATTCAGTTGAAAATGGCACGTGTTGCAGCATGTCAGGGTCTTTGTCTGCTCCTACGTTCACATGCAGACAAACAGACGGAGCTAGATCAAATCTGCCATCTGATGTGCGTTTAATTTAATTACAAAGAAAGTCCCTCGTTAGACTGTGGCACTGTGATTGTGTTCAACATCAGCGACTCTCGTGTCAAGGCATCACCTCCGCGTTTACCGCCGGACGGACACTTTTAACCCCTTCAGGCTGGGGGATTTTCTTTGATTTACTTTTAACCTGCAAGAAAAGAATATCAGCCTATAAAGATGCACTGCTGATACGAGATGCATGATAGATGAAGATACAAGGTCCAGCTTGTCTTTATATAACCCAAAAGAAAAAAATAAGAACTGTTGCATGAAGTAAAAGACAATTATGGAAAACTAATCCATATGAATTGAGTGGTCTAGTCGAAACTTTCTGAAAAGATACGATCGCTTTATATGATGAACAGATTGAATTTAGGCTTTAATTTACCTATAAACCTTCATTAACTCACACATCAGTTGGGGTAAACAGAAGCTCAAGCATGTTAACTTGACGTGCGAGAACCAATGAGGTTCATCCTCGTGTTACGCAGCACGTTTGAACCAAAGATTATGAACTTTTTGAAGCGTCAGTGGTAGTTGCGTAGCTGTCATGCGTAATAATTAATGCGTGTAATTAATGACAGAATGACAGTTAATAACATGCGTGTAATTAATGACAGAATTTTGACTTTTGGGTGAACTGTCCCTTTAAGAACTATCTTTTTTGATTATGAGGTGAATGGGCTTTATGCACAGCTCCACTAGTTCTGAACTTCAGCCAGCTTCTTGTTTCCTGTCTGGTATTATTGGGCACATTGATTAATTCAGGTGTGTTTGATTATTGTTGCCGTGTACTGACGTCAAGCACACCTCGAATTAATCAAATTGTCCAATAATAGCAGACAGGAAACAAGGAGCTGGCTGAAGTTCAGGAAGTAGTGCAGTTGTGCATAGAGCCCATTATGACCAGTGATGAGTGTTGATGCTCCTGACCTCGTCTCTGTGTGCTGGTCTCCTCTGGGTGCTGTCGGTGAGCGTGGCGCGTCTGCCACACTGTGTGCCGGTGTTCACCAGCTTCTTCTCTTTGGCAGAAGAGCCTCTGGTCCCCGTCATGGGCTTCTCTTCCCTTTGACCTTTACAGCAACAACAGCACAGAAGTTCTTCATATGAATGTGCACCAATGGATCTCAAACGTTTTGACTCCAAAGGCTTCATTGCATTATCATAAATAAAATAGTTAACTGTTCACCAATGGGCTTTATGCCCAGCTGCACTACTTCCTGAACTCAGCCAGCTCCTTGTTTCCTGTCTGCTATTATTGGCCAAGCTTGATTATTTCAGGTGTGTCTGACCTCAGTAGTCATGGCAACAATGATTAGACAAACCCGAATTAATCAAGCTTGGCCAATAATGGCAGACAGGAAACAAGGAGCTGGCTGAAGTTCAGGAAGTAGTGCAGCTGGGCATAAAGCCAATTCTTTAACAAATTTTAGAAGTTAATAATTTAATTTATAGCGTCAATTTTCCAAGGCTGGACATCCCTTTTGGGAACTTCTGTAGTTTCTGTAATTAAATGTGTGTGTGTGTGTGTGTGTGTGTGTGTGTGTGTGTGTGTGTGTGTGTGTGTGTGTGTGTGTGTGTGTGTGTGTGTGTATATATATATATATTATAGAAATGTATATATTATATCATTTATATGTTTATAAATATAAATATTATATAATTATAATTTCTATATTTATATATAGAAATTTATATTTAATTTATATATTATATAGAAATTTATATTTAAAATTTCAGGATGTAAGGGCCCTCAGCGTACTTGGACGTGGCTGTGATTACAAGAGGTAAAAACGATATAAATACTGTTCGTTTTCTCACACAAACCGCTCGTTTCGTGTCTTAGGCCATCAATGTGTACTTACATTTGTGAGTCATTAAATCATGTTTAATTTGGACTTCTCTGTGCATGCTCTTTGAGGTGGTGACCATAGACCTCCATTATATGACTGAAAGACAACAACAGTTTGACCTAAAAATATCGGAATTGAAAATACTGCGGAAACAAAGACGCCTACATCTTGGATGCCCTTGAGGTAAGATAAAACATATCAAAAATTAATTTTAAAGTGAACTATCCCTTTAATCAATATATTTACATGGCTCTTTTTTCAGTCATTCAAGATTTAATGGATTAGGATTAATATATATATATGTGTGTGTGTGTGTGTGTATGTATGTGTATATATATATATATATATATATATATATATATATATCTCTCACAAAATATTTTCACAATAAAATATTTTAGAGCTTGTCATAACTATTAAAATATATTCATGATATATGCCTACTATGAAGTTTTGCTTTTTAAAGTGATCTATGACAGTGGGAAAACTGTTTTTTAAAAGGAAACAGTGTCAGTGTTAACCAAAATAAGAAACACCATGATTTTTTTGTTTTTGTTTTTTGTAACTTTTATTGTAATGCTTGTTTTGCCTTATTTTAAATCATTTTAAGTCTCGAGGCCCAGTGAGAACCATGATGTACACAACCAGACAAACATTTGGACTAAATTTAACTTTTTAATCTAAAAGCTTCAGGTTTTAATGCTTGAAATTATGACTAATCACAAATTACCACAGTATTCATTAAAAATTGGATTTGGGCACTATTAAGGTAAATATTTGCCTATTTTCTATATTTCTATTAGTTCTGTGTGTATTATACAATATGGGCCTCAATGGTCAGATTACCATATTAACATGCAGTAAGATACATCGAATATGAATGATATTTTATTTTCATGAAAGGTACCAAGGGGTGTGTATCACTAGTCATTTCTATATCCTCTATAGTATGTCTGTTTTTAATAAAGACGATCGTGCCTTACCTGATCCGGCTGCTGATGCTGCTGCTGTTTTCTCATTCGCGCTCGCGCTGTCCCCGGTCCCGTTACCGGCAGCTGTCCGTTGGGTCTCCGTGTCCGTGCTCGTGAGCCACGTCGACTCGGTGTCCCTGCTCTCGAAATACCGGGGTTCGATCGCGGCGGATCTGCTTCCCCCGCAGCCCATCGAGCCCGTGATCATGATCCTCACACACACGAGCACAGATCTGCAGCTGCGGGCATTCTCGCGCGCGGAGCAGCACATCTGCGGAGACGCACGCGGCGATGATGCGCGTCATCTTAAACGCGCACACGGGCGCGTGTGATTTCAGCATATAAACAGATAAGTAAAGACTGAAAGCTACTAGTATAAACTTATCTGTTTATATGCTACTACATATAAACAGATAAGTAAAGACTGAAAGCTACTAGTAATTGAAAATATTATATTACATATTTATTAAATGGCGTGATTGTGCGACTGCGATTCAACTTGAATCACCCATTCTTGTCAGCTGTAGATTCTGGTAGGCTATTATTTAAGTATTATTTAGCCTAATAAAATCTGCCATATATAGGTTAGCCTATTTCGTTTTTAAAGTCCCCATTGAATATTTATATATATTTTTTTGCTTTTAAATTTTTTTTTTTTTTGCTTTTATTATGAATATACTATATTAGTATGAATTATTTTTAGTATGAATAAGCCTATGGTTAGGCTATATCTATAGCCTAATATATATAATAAACCTGTAATTGCAATCCTTTTTTTAAAAGCGATAATTCACTTTTAAATTAATTTTGATATGATATGAATTATATGATATGAATTATATGATATTAATTTTGATATGTTTTAGCTTACCTCAAGGGCATCCAAGATGTAGGTGTCTTTGTTTCCACAGTACTTTCAATTTTGATATTTTTCAGTCAAACCATTGTTGTCTGTCAGTCATAAGAGCATAACGTTACAGAGAAGTCAAAATTAAACATGATTTAATGACTCGTAATGTTGATGGCCTAAGACATGAAACGAGCGGTTTGTGTGAGAAAACGAACAGTATTTATATCGTTTTTACATCGTGTAATCACAGTGACGTCTAGGTGATCTGAATCAGTTGTGCATTGTCCAACTGAACCGAACTGAATCATGTTCAATGTACCGCTGGAAGTGATCGCTTGCGTTTGTACGTCAATCAATAGTTCGGAAGTTTTACCTTTTACTAAACATATTTAGATACCGAAATCGTCTTCCATTGCGATTTCCCGTATATCTAAATATGTTTAGTGAAAGGTAAAACTTCCAAAATCTCTGTATAACAAAGAGTGACTTTTAGGCGAGCAAGCGATCACTTCCGGCCCATGCGCCGACCGAAGCGCCCGTGCCGTCAGATCAGTTAGAATTTAACTGTTAGATATTACACGAGGTAAAAACGATATAAATACTGTTGGTTTTCGCACGCAAACTGCTCGTTTCGTGTCTTAAGCCATCAATGTGTACTAAATTTACGAGTCATTCAATCATGTTTAATTTTGACTTCTCTGCTCTTTGAGGTGAACCGAGGCCGAGGGAGGACCCCTAAACTTCCATTATGACTGATAGACAACAACGGTTTGTCTGACCAAAACATATCAAAATTGAAAATGCTGTGGAAACAAGGACACCTACATCTTGGATATCCTTGAGGTAAGCTAAAACATCAAAAATTAATTTCAAAGTGAACTAACTTATCCCTTTAGAATACCTAAAGAAGAATGTTTTTCAGCCCAACTTAAAAAAAAAAGTTCTAACTTACAAGGATCTAAATGAAATGCATGGCCTTCTTTCCTGCATTTATTAGATAATTTTATTGCGATCCTTCTGGAAATGCAAAACTACTTGGTAAATGTGCTTCAACAACAACAAAAACTACTACACAATTGATGTACTTATATTAATTTTATATTTTGGTTCCATGACAATAATTTTGCACATACAACTCTTTAAAACACCAAATGTACATAACATCACATTTATATTGCATCTTTGTAACATGTTTTTTCTCTCATTTTGTTTGTTTAAATGGACCACTGGTACATTTGAAAGAATAAAGGTTAAAAACACAGTTGTCCACACACAATCTATCACTAACATTAGATGTATCTACTACAGGTCACAAAAAAATGAGTGGAATGACTTAAAATCCATAATTTCATTCACCAGCACATATGATAACACAATGACATCCTTAAAAAAATGTAAACAATGTACTAGGGCGGCATATATGGATACTCTCCTGCCGTCATTGATGAACAGCAATGAGAAGTATCTCTGAATATGGATAAGCATGCATGACAGGGTGACTAGAACGAGAGTTCAGCAAAATACAGTTTAATTTAACTTAGATTTATTCACAGAGACAAAAAGAGGGGCACATGATTGAGTATGCTTCTTCTATTTGAAGTCCAGCAGGTTGCAGTCGATTTTGTAGTACACGTAAGGATAATACTCTTGCTGGCTGAGGTTCAAGCCAGGAATGTCCATGGCAGATTGCTGCAACAGGAAAAAGAAGTTAGCATGAAATATTTTTTTGTGGAACATTGCAGTATTTGCTATAAGTTTTTATTATTTTCATTATTATTTTTTCTATTCACGTTTAACTTCCCTCCCTCTTGCAGCAACATCTCTCCTCTGATGACGTTTAATGCCGTGAGGGAGGGACCTGTCACATGAGTTTGAACAATAGCAAACAGGGCTGTCACTTTACGTTCGAAAATCAATTGCACATTCGATTGTGACCAACAAACATAGGTTTTCGAAAACGAAAATAGAGAATCGATTTTTAACGGCCTACTCTTTGAGCGTTCACCCGCAGTGAACGCCAATAAATCATCAGAAATGCGCATGTCAAGCGCCTCGTTAAGTTCATTCTAATGCCTCTTAGTTGACCGTGGACTTGCCTATATTTGGCGTTGAAAATGGAAACGTCTTTAGATGGAAAATCAATTCAATGAAAACTTATGTCTCAAAAATCGAACAGGATTTTTTTCACAAAGTGACAGCCCTAATAGCAAACTACAATTCACCATGAACAAAATAAAATCCCACTCTACATTTTTTTTCTTATTCCAGAAACTGTTTTAGTTTAGATCTGCGTCTGTTTTAGTTCAGATCTGCGTCACAATTTGGGAACAAAATACTAATTCGCAAATTCGGTTTAATGCCGACTTTAAACAGCCCACGCACACTTTTTCAGCAACCCAAAACTATGTTACAGTGTTTCCTATTAATTACCTAAACTATGTGAGCCTGCCAGTCTAATTTATGCCGCCAGAGTTTCATAACGAGCCGAAAATATCTTAAAACTTCTCATAATAACGTAAAGGATCTCTAAAGTTGTTTTGCACCTTTGCTTTGGCAAAGTATTTGTCAAACGAACTAAAATCAAAAGCACGATATGACTTTTTGTGCCATGCCAAATCGCAAAAGACTGTTATTTAAGTAAGTATATATGTTTCAAAGCAAAGTGTGCACTTTGCTCATGCGATAAGCTCATGATCTGGTGTTTTCTGCGTCTCAGAAAGGCTCAGTTCACAGTGAATGAATGTAGGGGAGCTGGACATGCCCTCAGAACCCGCTAGAGCAGGGGTGCAAACTCAGCTCCTGATGGGCCACAGCCCTGGAGAGTTTAGTTCAATCCTGATTCAACACACATACCTGTAGTTTTCAAATAAGCCTGAAAGACTTGATTGGCTGGATCAGGTGCTTTTAATTAGGATACGATTAGGATGATTTACTTTGGATACGAGCGAGCGTGAGCCGGCAGTGTATTTGAGCAATTGACCCTTCGCTAAGCCCCGCCCTCCCTAGTTACTGTTGCTACACCTGTCAAGCTTTCACGGCTGGCCCATCTAATATAGTGTGGATGCACACGGTGTCAGACATTCCCAATGAGAGAATTAGTAATTTTCGGCGAACAAGTGAAATATCTGATAGAGCAAGACAAAAGGGACTACAGTATGCATTCGAGGGATATATTCACGACATTATATGCAACCGATCAGAGAATAATTTCTTAAAATTTAAGTTAAAGCCTAACGTTATAGTCCTATTTTAGTAACAAAATGCTAAAAAATATGTCAGTGAGCCTTTGTCTTGTCCTCTTCTGATCGTCTTATTTTACGTTATCATTATGACCAAAGAACCATCAATATTTCCAAGCAATAGGTGTTCTTGTTAAGCATGTCGACATTTACCGGTAGTTGTGAATGGGTCATAGATGCTAGATCACGCCCATCATTTCTCCCCTTGGCTTTTAGATTTTCTGGAAGGAAAACAATTCCTCTCCCAAGTTCGAAACTTCTAGTATACCGGTATCAGATTTGCACAATCCATACGCACAATGCTTCAGCATGTTTCCCTTGTTCGAAAGCTTGCCAGACCTCCCGCGCATAGTTACGGTTGCTAAGACATGATTGGCCAGTGGCGGTTTTCGGGCGTGGCTTAGCAAAGTGTCAATTTAGGGCACGAAATGTGAAAATCCACTGTCTCCTCAAAAGAGTCTGTTTGGCACACGCACAGTAAACCTGCATTGTTCACTCAACTGCGTATAATAGCAGCGAATTAATTAAAAACACAATATTGACCCGCGTTCTGTCTTTCTATCATGCGCCGTGCACGTTTGTGATGACACATGCACGCAAACACTCCACGGCTCGATAGAATCAAGTTGAGTGTAAAATCAGACCAACTGCTGCAGGGGTGCCAGGAACAAATGCGTTCGGGTTCGGGCCGCATCAACGAGCCTGGTGTAAAAGCCTTCTGAGTTTTACACCCCTGCGTTAGAGGGATCAAGGTCTCACAAAATCCTGTGGAAACTACTGACGTTATCAACTATTTACTTTTGGAATGCGACTGTTGCGGAAAATGCTGTAAATGCCACAAAAGCTAAAATAATTCCTTAAATGATTTAACCCACACATCATAAAAACACAGCCTAGGGCCGACAGTAAACTTACGTCAATAATAGCAGCAGCACTGCTGTCCAGGTGCTTGTAAAGGTCATACAGAACTTCCCTCAGTTTCTTCATGTTCTTCTTGTTGGGCTGTAGCAGCATTGCTTGGAAGTTCACTGGCAATCCATATCTGTTTATTTACAATAAATAATCACATGTTTTAGCTCTCGTTTTCACTGTCACATTCTTTAAAAACAGCCAGAGCTTTATTTACAAAAAAAACTGATGTAAAAAACAGACTGGATAGGAGGTTGTAAGTTTTGAAGTTAAAGTTGGCAGAGTACAATAAACTCTTATTTCAAAAGAAAATTTGAGAATAAATTGAATCCACCAGATATGCGCTCTCTAAGGCCCCGTCCGTTTAAAAACACAGAATTAAAACAAATACGATCTTCGCCCACACTAGGGGTGTAACGGTACACAAATCACGTTCGGTACGTACCTTCGGTTTTAATGTCACGGTTCTGTATGTTTTCGATACAGCAAAAAGAAAGAAATGCCAGAGAAAATTTCTATTTGTTTAAAGAAAAATAAATATTGTATATAATATAAGTGTGAGTTTTCCTAGATCTTGAAACGTTCAGGTTTACAAATGGGGGTCATCTTTGAAGGATGAACAAATAATGTTTTGGTCATCACATTAAAAATGACATTTAAATATATATAATATTTGAGTTTTGAAGTGCTGGAAAAGATGTGAAGTACTTGAAAACATTTCACCATTCCAGCCAAACTGGTTTCAGTTAGTGTTACTATATTAAATCCATGGTGAATGTTGCTGGTCTGTGAACGTAAATTATTACTAGTTCATTCACGGCACAGTGTTTCTCCTGGTTTCCATGACAGCGCTGTTTGATCTAATAGAGATCTACAGTTAATAACGGAGAAATGTGAATGCATCTCACTAGATCTCGCAGCGATGTTATTACCTTAGTGGCGAATTCAAATGTTTTCTTTACCTGCACAGATGTTGCTGGTCCGAACTGATAAACGATCAGTGAAGCACATAATGAGTAGCGCAGTTTCGTTCTGCTTGCCATTTGATGTTGCACAACGTTGTGTTGGCCGCGCCAGCACGAATTTTGCCGGCAGGAAAAATGGTCCAAGCAATCGTTCGGTTTGTATGTGTACTCGACTCCAAAGCCTCTAACCGAACCGGTTCAATACGAAATACATGTACCGTTACACCCCTAGTCCACACTAACGTTTTATCTGCGTATCAGAATTGATCTCCGTCCACATTAAAACGATTGAAAACGCAGATCACGTGACCATTCACCAACACTGGGTATGCGCGTGCCGGTGTAAACAGGAAACGGATTGACTATTCCTCAGATTTGATGAAAAAGAAACGGGGACGAGTAATGTGATGGGTGGCTGACGAATCAGTGAAGGACACGTCATGACTGATGACACCCAATCATAGAGCCGAGCATGAGCCTCTGCGTCATCGTTTCTAAAGTCCTCCTTTTTGTCCCGTCTTCACTAAAACACCCTCCGGAGATTCAAAAACGCAAAACGGAGCTGCAGTCTTCATTTTTTCCGTTTTAGCATGGACGGGAGGTGCAAACGTAGCAAAAGGTCTCCATTTTAAATGAAAACGCAGTAGTGTGGACGGGGCCTAAGAACCCAGAGATGTTTGGTTGTCTCTACCTCAACACTGACTCCACAAAGACCCTCAGAGCCTTAATATGGATCCAAGCAATAAAAGCCTCACTGAAGTTGACCTTCAGCCATCGGACCAGCGGACCCTGCAGAGGACAAACGTATGAAAAAGTTAAATAACCAAAACTGATTCCAGTTGCTTTGAGGATCCATCTAGCTGATACTTACAAACTGCTTTTTCTTGTCAGTTGAGAGTCTGGTCATCTCCTCTTTATCTGCTTTCAATTCCTCCTCGTTGTACTGGAAGTCACGAACCGTGAACCTGCAGAGCAGACACTCGTATGACTCAGGCATTAAGATCCTTAAACTGGACATTTTCTTAATGGTGTGATTCATGACTGCAAGGTGGAGCTATAATTGGCTGTTTACTTGTTTTCTCTGGCCTTGTGTCTGAAGTCATCGATGGCCTTTCTGAAGAGTGTGACGGAAAACAGGCCGCTGTCATGATCCTCAAACAGCAAACTATCAGGAAGAAAAAAACACTGATGTTTAGTGTTGTGTAGTAGGGAGAATCTTACATTTCCTAGTCGTATTTCACTCAAAATCACAATTTTTATATTTTGCTTGAAGAAAATATATTTATACATTATACATCATGTTAGTAACTGGCTGTTATTAATACTCATTTTAATACAAAAGTACTACCATCAGTAATAATCAAAAAAATATTTTTGATTTTACACTACAGACAGATGGAAAATGACCTCTGTTTGTTCTGCTGCATTAGTAACACTAATTCGTCTAGTTAAGTCCTAAACATGTTTTCCTCAAGCCTCAGACACTTATTGATTATGATTTTTAGTCATATGAAATCCAAACAACTTTTTGTATATCAGGTTTTCCAAAATCCTAATATAATACCTGTAGTTTTAAAAAAATGCACCATATTAAAACAGATAATTTGTTTATCTAAAGTCAAAACACAACATGATCTTATTACTTTTCCTTCATTTCTATTTTGTGACTAGTTGCATGATCCCTTTGACACACAAGACGCTTCCAGGGAAATAAAAGTAAATAACTGACAGAATTGTCGCTTACTTTGAGATCGTGGCACCACCATTTCTGAAAGAGTCTCGTAAGTGCGCTGCCAGTCGTTATAATTCGTTCTGAAGGGTTAAAGAATAAGCTGTCAGCAAAATATGTTTGTGTGCATCCACAAAGTTATGTTTAGTAATATGTCACTTACTTTGGTACCACCACTAGCATAGTAATGAGGTACTCAGAGTCCAGCACAAAATCTTCTTTCTTGACAATATCAGCCAAACTCCTGGTCAACAAGCTTCCTCTGGTGAGCACAAAAATCACATTGGTTCATTGGAAAATGCTTTCCAGAACCATGACTCATTGCTTAAATTTGTGCTTTTCTTAAAGGAATAGTTCACCCTAACATTATTATGTTAAATTATGACTTCATTGACTACTTTCTTGAAGTCTGTCAGTATAAACTGTTGTCTGGAGATGCATGGATATTCTTTAAAATATACATATATATATATATATGTATATATATATATGAAGAGTTCAGATGCAAAAGCCTCTAAAGTGCCATTTGAAATTTTCTTCTAAAATGATTATTTTTATCAAGCTTGTATATTTAAGTTCAGTAATTTCACTTAAATGGCAATGAAGATTACCTATTAATTGTCATTTAAGTGAAATTACTGAACTTAAATATACAAGCTTGATAAAAATGGCCATTTTAGAAGAAAATTTCAAATGGCACTTAGAGGCTTTTGCATCTGAACTCTTCATATATAACTTAGGGCTGCAATAAACGGTAATATTTTGATAATCAATTACTCTAACGATTATTAGAACGATTAATCGATTATTTTGCCAGCTAATAAGTAAGTTTGGAATGATTATTCGTTTTTTTCAGTTTTTTTTTTTCAATTAGTTAAAATATTGAGTTATACATATTACTATAATAAACTTTTTGTGTGTGTGTATGTATATATATAAATATATACACATTTATATACACACACACACACACACAATATATATATATATATATATATATATATATATATATATATATATATATATATATATATATATATATATATTGGGCTGTCAAAAGATTAATCGTGATTAATCGCATCCAAAATAAAAGTTTGTGTTTACATAATATATTTGGATGCATTGTGTATAATTATTTTGTATATATATATAAATACAGACACATGCATGTATATTTAAGAAAAAAATATTATTTATATGTAAAATATATATATTTATATATAATATAAATTACATATAAATCTATAAACAGTATATGAATGAAAATATGTCTTAAATATATACAAGCATGTGTGTGTATTTATATATATAAAATAATTATACACAATGCACCCACATATATTATGTAAACAAAAACTTTTATTTTGGATGCGATTAATCGCGATTAATCTTTTGACAGCTCTAATACATATATTTATACACACACACATATATAATTATAATGTTCCATAAAAAACAAAGGTATTTTCAGAGTTTATAATTTTCAATTTATTTACGGTAATTTGCATTGTATATTTTGAAATACAGTAAATATCAATGCATCTAAACAAATAAAAAGTTTCCAGCTAAAGTCACTAAATGTATAATAAATTAAAACCCAAATAATGCATGTTAAATAACCCCCCTGAAAAATACGAGTTAATCTGAAACGTCTGAATTTACTCACGCGTTCTTCCTCTCTAGATTCTGCAGGTTTCCCTTTAGGTTGTTGTAGGCTGATGCTCGAGCCTTCAGGTCATTGTCAATCTGTGTGACTTGCTGTTGAACAGCAGGGGAGAGAGTTTCATTTAAAACAGCATCTGAGGTGTCATTCAAGCACCAATCATAACAGTTAGACTCCATATCAATAATATACTGTATGTTAAATAGGGCTGAGACGTTCCCAACTAGTAAAATAAAATTAAGCAACATTATAATGTAATGTTACACTGATTTTAATTTCACTGTAAGCAATCAGTTGTAAACAAAGGGTCATTGTGGATTTTAGCCCCATAATTCACATTAGATCAGATCACTTGCCTTGGATACAATCTCAGAAATGTTCTTCAAGGATTGTTTGATAGGGTACTTGGCCATGTCCCACTGGAATCTTGTGACATAGGTGACCAGATCGGACTAAAACACAGCATGGAAAACAAAAATAAATGTAACAAAACCAGCAGCAGTGTAAGATCCCATTTCATGCCACAGATACCAGTAATTCTTACCTCCATTTGCCAGGAGGTTCTCCTGGACTTTATCTTCGACTGTCCTCCAACACGTCGGCCATGTACTGAGCCACCTTCTTCACCACACTGTGAACAGCATCAAAAGACATCACAGCTCTCTGAAACCTCTCTTCAATTCTCCAAGATTGGAGATGGTCCAGGTCAGGACACAGAACTCATCAAAACATCACATTTATCAGATGATTCAGAAACACTGAGGGGTCCAAGAAGCCCAGTTTCAGTTAGTAAAATTACTTCGGATGACATCACATTAAGGGCTTTTTGAAAAAGTGTCTATAAATTTAAATAATTTTAGGCAGATGCCATAACCTCACCTCTATATGAGATTCCTCACTACACCAAAGTAAAGAAACACACGGTTTGATAGACACAAGGTGTTTTGACATGGAGCATTGATATATTATTACTAGAAAGAAAGAACTTTACCTCTCAACAAAAGAGTCCAACTTGGCCAGCTCATCAGACAGCCCCACAAGGACATCTAATGTACCGACCTGCAGCGTTTAGAGAACAGAAACAGAGACACTTTGATCATCATCCAGTATAATGAAGCAATACAAACACAGCCATGCTGGATTTGATCAGCAGCGGCCCACAGAGACAGCGGGAGCTTAGAGTGGCGCCGCCTCTGTTCTCATCCTGTCAGGCAGAAACTCACAGGTCAAGACGACACAGGGCAGCGGGGTCGACACTGGGAAATAGGGACAATATGAGATTTTTGTTTTCAATCAGAGAAACCCTGCATGCAGAATGACACATGATTTCTGATTTCTGTTTTACAGAATTAAATGATGCAAGCAAATTGTTGTATTAATAGTTTTAAAATGTGCAACTGAAAACAACAGCATATTTTTATATATATTTGAAGAGTTCAGATGCAAAAGCCTCTAAATGCCATTTGAAATTTTCTTCTAAAATGACCATTTTTATCAAGCTTGTATATTTAAGTTCAGTAATTTCACTTAAATGACAATTAATAGGTAATCTTCATTGCCATTTAAGTGAAATTACTGAACTTAAATATACAAGCTTGATAAAAATGATCATTTTAGAAGAAAATTTCAAATGGCACTATATATATATATATATATATATATATATATATATATTAAACTATTATGGCTGTCAAACGATTAACATTTTTAATCTAATTAATTACATGATGTGCCGATTAATTAATCGCAAATTTGGCTGAATAAATTACCCCCAAAAGATCATTTGAAATCATTATTGTGTTAAATGAGAAAAGCATCAAATAAACATTACAAAAAGTAGCTTTAGAAATAAATATGTAATATTTCATGGAATTTAAAACACTTAACCTTTTAGGCTACAACAGCCATGTTTTTTTTTTATAAATTGCATCTGAATTCCATGTAAGCTTGTTTCCACCACTGAATAAAAATAATTGCGACTTTTATCTCACAATTGCGAGATATTAAGTCGGATTCCTGAGAAACAAAGTCAGAATTCGTAGATTTTAAGTCGCAATTTTGAGAAATAAAGTCGCAATTCTGAGAAATAGTCGCAATTGGCGAAAAAAAGACTTTATCTCACAATTCTGACTTTTTCTCACAATTGTGAGTTTACATCTCGCAGTTCTGACTTTATAACACATAATTGCGAGTTTATATTCGAAATTCTACATCTTTCTCAGAACTGTGGGATAAAATTCGCAATTGCGACTGCGAGTTACCAGGCCAATTCTGAAGGAAAAAGAATAATATTTTTCCCTCAGAATAGATTATATCTCACATTTCTGACTTTACAACAAGAAATTTCGACTTTATATCACGTAATTTTGACTTTATATCTCGCAATTTTGAACTTTAATTGCGACTTTATAAGACGCAATTGCGACTATATCACGCACGTTTGAGAAAAGTGCGTGAAAGTCAGAATTACAAGATGTAAACTCGCAATTGTGAGATAAAAAGTTGCAATTACTTTTTGTATTTTTCATTCTGTGGCAGAAACAAGCTTCCATAGAATTCATATTTGCTATTTAGATATATTTACAGGCCAAAACAGTTTGGTTTGGTTACCAACATATAGTATATACATTATATATTTTTGAATCAATCAGATGTGAAAAAGCTGATCAGCGGTGTAAAAAAAAAAGAAATCAGTAATACCTTAGCTCAGAAGGCCTCAGAACTCGGACTGTAAAAAGAGGAAGAGGAAAAAATATGACCTTGAGATCAGGAATGTTGAACTTGTTGTTAGTGGACAGATTGTTGGTGCGAGTTGTGGCCGTCATTAGTTTGTCCCATGTCTGCTGGCAGGTTTTCTTTCAGGAGCCGAAATCAACCAGAACTCTGTCATGGCTGCTGAGGAACAAGTAATGAAGAGTCTAAAACAGAAAAATGTTGACAGGCATTAATAAACATTGTAATATAACAAAGATATTTAAGGTAGTGCTTTACAAACATTCAAATAATCAAAACAAAGAAAATGCAAAATTTTTTAGATTAATATATATCTTACAATAAGATACAATTTAATTTCAGAAATTCATTTAGAAACACTAGGATTTTCAATAAAATAAAAATATAAATCTATATTTTTCATTGAATATTTGGTTTTCTATAAATAGGTAATTATATTTTTTTGAAATTATTGCACAGAGATTGATTTCAATTTGTATAATTACGGAATTTGTGTGAAATAAAATGTACTTCATGTGAATTAAAATATTTAAATTAAACGTATTGCTGATATCACTAAAAAAACTATTATTCCCAAAATTATTCCCAATAACTTGGCAGACTTGCATTTTTCAAGCAATATCTTCCAGACTAAATATATTTAGTAGACCATAGCTTATTGATTTTAGATCTTTTCATAACTTTAAAAATGTGATTTATAACCCTGAAAGAAAAACAAATTCCATGATATTGCCAAGTTGACCGTGAAACCCTGACATACAGACCTCAAAATATACACTTCCACTTCACATTTATATAAATTTTAACCTGAAAATATCGATTTTGAATATAAAAAGTAATCATGATATTTGATGGGAGCTTTCAAATAATGGGAACAATGTATTTTGAGTGTCACAAAGACAGAATATTAATTTTGGACACCATGGGCAGCCTGAACTTATCTGACTCATTTCCTCAAAATGAATGAATGACATTTGACAGTCACGAGTTGAAGCGGAGGCCCATCAGACCGACCTTGAAACTAATGAATGGACACTGTGATTAGAATAATGATCTCATCTCTCTAACTGAAAGTCTCGATCAGATGTTTGATTATATTTCAGATCATCAGTGGCAGGCTGCCGATGGATCAAACCATCACAGTGTAAACGCGCAGTACTCCATACACATAGTGCAAGCGAACTGGACAAACACACTCAAAACGACACTGCGACACATTTGAGATGTATATAATATCCAGTGACAATCTGAAAACACGTTATTAGTTAATTTTAAAGCATATATAAACACAAGATGAGCCTCAGGCAGCTCTAATCCACACTAGCACATACAGCTAAAGCTGCAGACGTTTCAACACGATCACACACACACAGCAATCTTCTCGTTTCTCCGGCGGTCTTACCTGATTTCAATGTGAGCGAAATGACACGGCGATTATTGTGTTATTTTAACTGATTAATCTCCAAAGAATCAGTCTTAGTATTTGATATTCATTATGACACCACAGTGTTTTCCAAAGGCTTCACTCACGGTCAGCTGATCGACTGCTGTGATCTGCGCATGCGCAGCTCAGGCGACAGCGACACCCGGAGACCTGGAGTTAATATGACGGCTTCTTTTTCAACTAAACAAAAAACTTGATTTACTTACTTGAGTAGGCCATATGGGCCACCTATTTACATATTAAGCCAAATGTATCGGAAGATAAAACATAATACAGGGAGGTTAACGGTAAGTCACTTTTTGAAAGAAACGTCCTGTCACTTTAAACTGCTTTTTTTCCCCAGCGAATTTCTTAACATGCAATGAAATTACAGAGTTTTTTTTGTCTCACTTGTGTCTTACATTACAGACATTGCAGTTTATTCCTCTGTTCACATCTGCAGTCCTCATGTCTCCATGTTCTCATGATAAACAGGGACCTTTGGCATCTGTTTTGGTTTGTTAGTACTCAGTAGAAAAGTCTCTTTAGTACTGTGGCGTATTGCATTCACTTGAAAAAAAAATCTACTCTGTTTTTCTGAATTAACGAGTTAATTTTTCAAGAGAAAATTTTTTTGCTCTGTTTTTCTGAGTTAACGAGTTCATTTTTCATGAGAAAAAATTTTTTGCTCTGTTTTTCTGAATTAACGAGTTAATTTTTCATGAGAATTTTTTTTGCTCTGTTTTTCTGAATTAATGAGTTAATTTTTCATGAGAAAAAAAGTCTTTGCTGTTTTTCTGAATTAACGACTTAATGTTTCATGAGAAAAAAAGTTTTTTGCTCTGTTTTTCGAATTAAATCAAGTTAATTTTTCATGAGAAAAAAAGTTTTTGCTCTGTTTTTCTGAATTAATCGACTTAATTTTTCATAAGAAAAATTTTTCATTCAGAAAAACAGAGCAAAAAAAAATTTCCATGAAAAATTAACTCATTAATTCAGAAAAACAGAGCAAAAAAATTCTCATGAAAAATTAACTCGTTAATTCAGAAAAACAGAGCAAAAACTTTTTTTCTCATGAAAAATTAACTAATTAATTCAGAAAAACAGAGCAAAAAAAATTTTCTCATGAAAAATTAACTCGTTAATTCAGAAAAACAGAGCAAAAAAAATTTTTCTCATGAAAAATTAACTCGTTAATTCAGAAAAACAGAGCAAAAAAAATTTTTCTCATGAAAAATTAACTCGTTAATTCAGAAAAACAGAGTAGATTTTTTTTCTTCAAGTGAATGCAATACGCCACCGTACTTTAGTGTTTAAAGGCCCACAAAAGTGCTTTGAAATCGTGCCGTAGCTTATTATTCAAGCTAAATAGCCAAAAGTCTTTTGTTTATCACTGCTCTGCCAGAGCCGTTGAGATCGGTAAAGATGCAGTTTCCCTCCTAATCTCCTCCATATCACTTAAAAATATAAAATATCACATTCTTTGCAGAATTCAAATAGGTCTGAAACGTTTTGTGGTCTTGGCGATCTCGATCATATGGTCCGCACACTGTGCTATCTCTCTACCGGAGCTGCGGCAGATTCACTTTAATTATCTTGAGTAAATTTTTCATCCACAAATGTAAATGTTTAAAAACACAGTGTCTATTTACTGACTTCAAGAGAGAATTTGCATTGTAGCCCATTACAAATCCATGTGGTTCATGAAGAAGCCTCTCTCTGTATGTATGTGTATATGGTAGGTGATATATACGTTTTTTGTGCTATATATATATATATATATACCACGCTGAAAGCACATGCATCGTATTTGTGGTACAGTAACGATGTTGATGCTTCAAAACGCACGCGCAAATTTGAAATAATACTTTTAATAAAGAAGTAGAGCACATATCCATAGTTTTAACTATGCCTGATCCAAGTTCAGCGTATAAGGAATTGCAGAGTATTGTGTAATATCTTTGTAGTATTTTAAAAGTTTTTCACATTCTGTTGCACTTCACCATGTAAATAACAAAATAACTGTAAACATTAATGGCACCTAAATATATTCCTTATTTTAAGCATTTCTCTGTAATAGTTCTTGTTTATTTTTGTGCATTATATAGGTTATTATAAAACATTTATGCCAATAAAGTTTGAAGTTAAAATAACTACATACAGTACATTGTCGATCTCTGCAAACCATATTATGCATGCCAACTCAAAAAACCAAACTCATACCAGTGATAACTTTTATTTCAAAACAAGTTTGAAAAATTGTGTAAAGAGATATTCAGATAATCACCTACACACAAATACACGTACACTCACTCTCACACACGTACACTCTCACACATTCTACTCAGCCTGAAATTCCCCTCCATCATTGAAAAAACTAGCCCTCAACCTCCTTCACGGAAGAAAATGCACGCAGGACTCCCCTTCTGCCATCACCTACCAGAGCCGGACAGTATTGGAGTACATTTGCTTGAGTACAGTACTTAAGTACAATTTTGAGGGATCTGTACTTTACTCGAGTATCATTTTTGGGGAGTACTCATGACTTTACTCAAGTACATTTGAGAGGGAAATATTGTACTCTTTACTCCACTACATTTCTATTCATAACCATGAGTAAAAAGTAACTACTTAAAAAAATGGAAATAAGAAAAAATCTCGGAAACCCTCAATTTGTTGTTTCGCTCTCAAACGAATGTTATGTAACGGAGGCCAGCTAGTAGTTGCTGTGCGAGTAAACCTCACTCCCCTGATCTCAATAGGTGCTCTAGCAACAGACGCTGAGCGGCTGCAGTCTTTAGCCTCCTTGTAAGTGCGACTGACTCTCATGCCGGAGACCCGGGTTCGAGGCCCGCTCGGAGCGGGTCGAGTAGGACCCGGGTGGAAGGGTTACATTGGTGCCGTGACCCGGATGAGAGTGAGGTTAAGGGGAGTGAGTGTAACAGAGGCCAGCTAGTTGTTGCTGTGCGAGTTAACCTCACTCCCCTGATCTCAATAGGCGCTCTAGCGACAGATGTTGCTAAAAATCCCACACTGCACCTTTAAGTAAAGCAACATGGTAAAAAGGTAAATATATGACTTGATTTTACTTTAAATTCCTTTTACATTCTCCAAGGTATTGACATTAACATTTTTCATATCTTAAAAAGCATTTAACAAATGAACGTGAACTAGTTCATTTTTAGATCACGTGAACTTAGTTCCTTTAAAAAAGAAGAAAAAAAACTGAACATGAACTAGTTCATTATCATCTGTGTGA